>JAVLUZ010000251.1:63482-98482 GCA_036768485.1 Mermis nigrescens | reverse complement strand
GGCACAAATAATACGCCGCTACTGCGGCCGAACCGCTCGTGAAAAGAACGTAGCAGAGCACTACGCAAAACTATCATTATCTATTACATGTGTCAATCTAAGTCAACTAAATTTGCCTATCCAGAAAACCGAAGCTAAATCCGGGACACCAAATAATAATTCAGCGCTTCCTAACCATAGGTGGGCGGCACTAAAGTTCTGGGGGGTTGCAAGATTTTTTCAAAGGTCAAAAATGGTCTAAAAAATTGGTGTTAGGGCTAAAAACCGCATTTTTCAACGTTTCTCATCAAGCACTATCGATTGGCATTAAAAAATCGCGAAAAAACAAAAACAAATTCAAAAATTGAATTGGGGGTATTTCGGTTTCTGGGGGTTATTCGGTCTTTTGGGGGGTGTATACCCAAACCCCTCATCCCCCACTCCCACGTGCGGTGTACACTGCCAGACCTCCCCCACGCCCATGTGTGGTCATTAGCGTACTTGGAATGCATTTGCAAATCAGAGTTGGACAAATTTCGACTTGATTGTAAAGAAGGATGGTTTTGCTACTATAATGTGCTCGTAGGTCAGCTAGAATTCGGAAAGATCTTCCACAATATATTCGAAATTCAACAAATGGAGACATAAGTTTGGAAAAAGGTTGATTTCAGAAATTTTTTGATGAGACACACGTGAAAGCAATTAGTTAATCGCCCGTGTGTCAATGATAATCGCATTTTATCATTGCTGCGTTTTTCTATGTGACATTTTATCTTTGCGTTTATCTGAAATAAAGTGCATAAGAATAAAACGTTTTTTTCACCCCATGTGACACCCCTGGTTTCGTACTTTACACCTTCGTGAGCATCTTTAGGATAGGCCGGTAATCTATAGTCCGTTTCATTTGACTTTGAGGTTTTTGAAAAAATTTAATGTATTCACAAAAGCGTTTTAATGTTGATCGACGATCAGAAAAAAGTTGACAAACGAAACGACACGACGCGTTGCGTTGAAAATATTTCTATTTGTTAAATTTACATAATCTTCACACAGTTGCAACGTTTCGTGGCATTAACAGATGCACGTTCGTGTCTCACAATATTCTGTGGAGTGAAAACAGTCTAATGCCTACTGAAACGCCATTAATACTTACTTTATTAACCCAACTTTTACCGAGCTCTAGATCCGTGATCTAGTTGCCTGTTTTTTGCAGTTCACTGTAAGGCCATAAATTCTTATGTGACAAGCTTCTCAGCACCCTCTTTTTTACTGCATCACATGTTTTATTGACCAAAAGAAAACGTATTGACCTATATTTTATTAGAAAAGCTTGATTTAATGATTTTATAACATGTGTTACGTGTGTTGCAGATCGTTTTTCGTACACATTTTTGAATGTTCAAATACGTTTTTTTCAATTAATTTTCAGTTTTGTGCAAACTTAATGACATTTTCGAATATCTCATGCTCTTGGCCACCAGAAATATGTATTTTTATTCATTTTTGTTTTCTCCCCAATGACTAGATTTTCGATCTAGACCATGGTTAGTCTAGGGTGCGAGACCCCTTGGTAGCAGGTGGGTTAAACAACATCCTTAATCGCAGCGCTGAGACTAATGCACATTTCTTACTGAAAAATCTGCTAAGCATCGCAAACTAGGCTGCATCTCAAATCATCTTAACGTATAATCTAGCAATCTACATTTCATCAACGCATATATACACAAAAATAAGTATCATAATAATAAATGAAAATTATATGATTACATATTTATGGAAACGCACCAGAAAGTCATTTATACAAACGACAAAATCCCTAATTTACATCAAATAAATGAAAAATGCGTTCCAGAGGCGAATTGTGCAGGGTCGAATTGTGGGGGACGAATTGTGATGGAGACGAATTGTGGCAGGGACGAATTGTGGGGTACGAATTTTCCGCAAATCGCTTGACACATATACCCCATTTTTGAATGGAAAAATGGCAGTTTCAAATATAAACCCCCCTAAATTCCAACGCTGTGCATGTCTATACTTATAGTCTCTTTCACACAACTTCGGTCATAAATTTTAAAACCATCTCCGAAAGCTGACAGATTGCGATTATAGCATTGATCTGATATATAATTATCGTAACCCTCGGCCTACTGTCGATGAAAATTGTTAGAATTTATGCACGAAGTTATGAGAAACGAAATGGACTATATGTAGGTAAATCGATGCAACGTCATCGCAGAACTAATCATAAATTTAATGGCCCAAAGTTATGGATAAACCCCCTCCCCCTCACGCCCATGTGTGGTTAGGGGCAGCCAACTTTGGTGGGTAGGGAATCCACTGCCTATCTCCCTCCCGTGTTAGGCACATGATTTAGATCAATGGAATGAAAGGTAGGTACTTGATGTACAACGAACGCGCTAACTTAAGTGAGGGTTGTGCTTGACTAATAATTGGCCAGTAATCGCTAGAGGAGCTATTGTCTGGCGAGCGATTGCTAGGCGATCAATTTCTTGGCGAGCAATCGTTCGGCGAACAATTGCTGGGGGAGCAATAGTTGGGCGAGCGATTGTTCGGCGAGAAATTGCTGGCGAGCGATTTTCCGGTAATCTTTTAGAGCGCTTCGCGCCAACTGAATTTCTGAAACATCAACCATTAAAATGACCTGGAAAACTTTGAATATGAACTCGTAGGCTGAACCATAACTCAAAAAACTTTAAGGAATAAGTGTGCTCTCGAAATAGCGGGCAAATAGGTGGTCTGTTTCATTCGAGAAAGTCTTCGTAAGGCGCGGCATCTTAGCAACTTAGTAAATCTCCTACCTTTTGTATTTGCACGGATTCTATTAAGACCTTTAACGCCACTTTTTATTTAAAATTGAATACGCAGCATACAACTACAACTTCAAATTTTCTTAATTTCTACTCAAATAAATCATTGCGATGATACGGTGAATAAGCTTATTAAATTGAGCGCCACAATAATTAAAAAATTCGCTGAATTTGTATCGGGTCTCATTCAATCGCCGCCGGACATCATTTCCATGAATTCTGCAAAAGAGAAAATTCATATCAATTCTGAAAATAAACTTACAAAATGAGTACTTGATATTGAGAAATAAAAAATAAATATAAATAAAATGAAAAGAAATAATAAAAATCACGGATTACATAAATAAATAATAAATTTAAATTAGAATTTCTCAATATTAAAAAATCGGTAGTCTATTTTTTAACCTATAGTCAATCTTTTTAACCTAGTGCATGAAATCGTTCGGCAGTCCATTTTTCTTATAACTGTAATACCCGAATCCTTTGTCGCTCGACACAGCATATGTATGAAAAAATTTGCGACCGACTCCGTAGAGCAAGATGAAAATCGAGTGCTACAGTAATAAGGATATTAGTTTTCCGAGCGGATCCATGCGCCAGGTTAAAAAAACAGACTATAGTGCACGAATTTGTTAAAAAAAACGCTACAAAAAACTACAGTAATAAAAACCAAGCGCTACAGTAATAAGGATATCAGTTTTTTTGAGCGGATCTATGCACTAGTTTAAAACAACAAGCTATGCATTGTTGTTTAAATCGATCTTAGTTATCAATTTAATTTAATTTTTATCTTCATATCGAAATCTCGCCGATTTTGGCATAAAATCGAACAAGTTCATTCGATGATTTAGCGATTTACTGTAAAAGTAATCTATTGAAAAATATAAGATAATAACATATACATAGAGCCTCGGAATAAATTAAAATTTTTGATTGGAATAGAAAATGATGTTTACACAAATTTCCATCAATTTTCATATAATTTTGCATTTTCATTGTTTACATATTTATAAATTTATTACATTATTATTCAAAATTCATTTTTTCGTTTGTTTTAAGCATATGACAGTTTTTACGCCTACTTGAGAGAAGATTGCCAAATCTAGAAAATTTTTCATAGATTGTCGCCTTTCGCATGTAAAATGTATAAGCGACTCAAGCTCATCAAGAAAATCATTTAAACCCCTTCAAAAATACAATTAATTTAAGGAAAATTTTTTCGACTTTGTTGTTGAATCCAAAGTTTTGTAAGTTTTTGTAATTTTCTCGATTTCTAGAATCTTAGACTTCTTCCGATATAATAATTAGATAAACTTCAAAATCTCACCGTCAAAGTCAACCGTACCCGACCCATCAGTGTCGATTTCGGCGATCATTTCGTCCAGTTCGTCTTCGGTTATATTATCGTCCAAGGCTCGTAAAATTCCTCGCAAATCCGATACGTTGATGTAGCCGTTGCCCTAAGTAAATACAACAAGGATAAGAGTTACATATTAAACATGAATTAACCTGATAAAAATAATAAAAATTAACAAAACGGTGAATTATCGGAAAATTATCTTCAAAGAATGCAAATATAATATGGAATACTGCATTTAAATTTATTTTATATTACGATATAATAAAAATACGTCAGCTATTTATACTGAAGTGACGAGTGTATGAAATATTGCGAAAAAACGCAAGTAGTAGAATATTCGCTATTCAGTATATCAAAATTTATGAAACTTAACTCAATATTAGACCCTTATTTTTTAAAGACTCCAATTAATGAGAGAGAAAATTAATAGGGGCCGTATTAGCCGATGAGACTTGCTGAATAAACAAGTTTCGTAGATTTTTCCTAAAAAATTATCATATTGAAAAGCAACCAAATTAACGCATCTTTTGTTTTCGTATATTAGAGTAGCTGGTGTAAGCATACTTGGGCGTAAAGAATTAAGGGGCCAAGACATTAAATGTTCCTGATTGAACTGGAAAATAGAAAATTTTCTGGAGCAAATGAAGCGGACAGCCAAAATATCAATTTTATGCAGAAAACTCATTTCTTGATGATGCTATTAGATAAAAATTTATGTAAAAACATGCTTTTTTAAATTTATTTCATTCCTCAGAGTGAGTCTTGAAAATTTTCTAAAATTAAATATTTTTACCTCTTTGTCATAGAGCCTGAACGCCTCTCTCAATTCTTCCTCCAAATGACCCGAGTCGTCTTCTTGCAGCACGAATCGGGCGACCAAGGCGGCGAACTCTTCAAACTCAATTTCGCCACTGCCTGAAGCACATGAGTGTAGAAAAATAATAATTATTAGTTTTGAGAACAAATCGCCGATTTAGAAAAAAATAAAAAATTAAAATGAAAAACTTATTTTGTTTAATTTAATCGATACAAAAAACGATAGTGTTCACTAAACAGTTCCATAAAATCTTATCAATGTCATTATGCGTTATTGTAAAATTTTTTTGGAAAAGTCGGGTATCGTGAACATAAAAGACGCAAAATAGGAATCAATTTTGAAGCGTAATTTTATTACAAAAAATAAAGTATTTATCATTTGATTAGTCATTTACTCACTCATTTGTTTATCTACTGATTTAATCTAATTACTTGCTTTAATCGTATTTGTTTTCTTTCTTATTTGTTCACGAAACCATGTTATTTGTAAAAAAACAGTGATAAATATTAGTAACGGAGGATTGCAAACTTTTATTTCCTGTTAGATCCATTAAGATATGTTGCTATATTTATTTAAATATATCACATAAGGCTATTATTTATTATTATGCATTATGTTTATCTTATTTTTATCATTACAATATATTATTCATTACCGTCCGTGTCGAATTCTTTTATAAGTTGTTTTAGGTCCCGATCTTCGAACGCTTGACCCATCGTTCGTAATATTTGACCCACCTGACTCGTGTGAATATAGCCTTTCTTTTCCTTGTCGAACATATTAAAATATTTGCGGAATTCTATTTAAAAAAAATTGCCGATTTTACTTAGAAAATAAAGTTAAAAAACGGAAAACGATCAACGTACTGATCGATTTGTTCGGTGCTCAGCTGAGCCAGGGCTTCTTCAATTGCTTCCGCCTAACAAAAGAGAAGCTATCAGCGATTTAACAATAAAATTCAGAAAAGACAACAACACAAAAATGTATAAATATATTTTAAATTTTCATTCTAATTTATTTCAGTTCAGTTTTGTTTATTTTGTTTATAACTTGGTTTTTTTCCGCCATTACATAAATTAAGTGGTAAAATATAATGTTTTTCCTGGGAATCTCTGAAAGCGATGACATACAAATTTTAGCGCTTACATATACTGGGACGTATGCATATGCGTTTTCTTCTTTTAGTAGTATACTGCAAAAAAGACGAATTTCTTTGGCAAATGGCCAAACTTATGTTTTTCAATCACCTGATTTTTTCCGCAAAATTGGAAATATATGGATATCCTATTATTCGCAATAGCTGATTATAGCAATTGGAATATTAAAGTTGTTTGTTAATTCTGAATTTATCAAATTATGATTTGATTCAATATTATGGTTCGTTGAATCCAAAGGGCGAAAAAATATTAGAAAATCGACGATATTACAGAAATTAAAATTTATATCTTTTTGACTAGCACTTTCGTAGTCAATCTATATAAGGTTTCAACATAAATTGAACTTGATAATAAAATACTCATTTTTCAAAACTAAGGTTACTACAAATCCTGTCAAAAAATTAGTCAAATATCTTAAAAAAGCACAAAAACTTAAAATATAAGTAAACAAAAACGTAGCACTTTTTTAGGTAGAATAAAAAACAGCAACGACAAAGATTAAAAGATGTAAAAAAGTATTTAAAAAAATGGTAATACCATCTTTCAAAAGCGAATAAGGATGAAATATTCCACCGGCTTTAAAAATTTCGAATTAGCGTTTAAATGAATTTGATGGAAATCCCTGAAAAATTAAAAATTATTCTTTCCTATAAACGAATATAGCGGAACAACGATCGAACAGAACTTAAAGCGTACGCGGCTAAAACTTATTTCCAAAATTTTAGCTGAAGTTATACAACGGCGAATAGAAAGCCCAGTATATTGACATACAAAATTAAGCTAACGCGCTGGGTGTTATACTCCTCTTTTAGAATTCTAAATCATTGCTACGAAACGCTTTTCTTACGGCTTTCGGATTTAACGCAAGCCATGTATAAGTAAGTTACAGCTGACCAGCGTCATGATGACTTTTGCTTGCTTTTAAATATGTAGCTCATTGCTGAGGCCCTGCTGGCCGCTTGATGCGAGCGATTTCGTGCGAGTGAAATTGTTGTTGGATTCGACGAGCAGCTAACTTTTTCGCGTTAGCAGACTTTGACTTCGGTTTAACTAACGAGCTACATATTTGAAGTTCAAACATCTCCTTCTTTTTAAAGAGATTACCGACGATGAAGAATATTTTGGCGTTTTGTGACGTCATCGCCAAGAAATGCAAAAAATACGGCATCAACATTGAACGCAGGCTTGTTGCCGAAATTTTGCGGGGCCGGAAGAGACTGCTGATGCGATTTTTGTGATTTAGGCGCAGTCACCTTTGCCTTGAATTTCATATACGCGCTTGTCACGATAATAAGAGTCGAGCGTGCCACCGATAAAGAGGCGGATTTTGATAAAATTAGCTCTAAAGCGATTTCGTGCCTGTCTGAAAACAAATTATATACATTGGGAGAATACTGATGATCCTGAAGAATAATTTTTAGATTTTCTATAAGAGTGCAATATCAACGGACAATAACGTACTGGTTAACTTTAGCAATTTAGGATTATAAATCAACTATCGTAAAAAGAAGAAAACGGCAGCCTGAATCAAGCCAGCACGCGTCATAGCTCTGCAAATCAGTTAATTTTTGTATATGGCGCATGTGGGGTAATATTGCTAAAAGTATACAAAATTCAATTGGGGTCTATCGATTTTTGGGCTCTTAGATTCACGGGAGGAGGTCCAGCTGGACCTTCAACGACCATTTGTGATACCGACCCCGGTCTAATTACCATGCATAGGCAGCAGCCAAATTTTGAAGCTCTGAAGGGCCAATTGCATAAAAACACCTGAAAAAAATTTGGTGCTTAAATAGAACTGAGGGGTTTGAATTCTGACGAGCATCCCAAAACCTTTAACCTTGATTTATCCATGTGTAGCCAACTTACTATGTGATCAGCGAATTTATCAACTAATATGCTATTCCTTTTTCCGCTTATTCCGGTCAGTACAAGCTTCGCTACTACCGCTTCAGAAGTAAATGTTGAATATCGCCGACAAAAGTCCGATTTTGTTGGCATATCGCCAGATATCGCGAACAAAATATCGGCGATGTCGGCGTCGGGTTGGCAAATCGTCCCAAAAAGGCATCGTCCTCGCTCTCGTCGATGTGGACACATCATCGTCTGACGACAATGACGAAGGAAACAAAGCACGCATCGTCCTCGTCCTTGTCGACGATGGGCACATCATCGTCTCGTCGACGATGGGACGATAAAACAGCATGAATCGTCCTCGTGTTCGTCGACGATTGTGTTTAAGACGACGTCGACGTCCCAAAATTTTTTTAATCGGCTTGTTTTTCAAAGAAATGTGTTCTAGTAGGCCTTTTCAATTTGTATCATATTTTTAAAGCCTACTCATAAATTTTCAATGAAATTTATGACATTTTGATGATATCTGCTCATTAGAGCAACCAACTCTTTTCGGACTCGACCCGAACCATAGGTGGAAGCGGCACCAAAATTTGGGGGTGCAAGATTTTTCAAAGGTCAAAATGGCCTTATGCGAAAGAAAAACAAAAAATTTCAAAAAATTGAATTCTGGGGTATTTTGGCTTCTGGGGGTATTTTGTTTCTCGGGGGCGCATATCCCTCCCAAACCCCTCCTCACACCCAGGTTTGATCCGAACTCATCCCTGCGGCTTGCCGCCTTGCCCGCCGTGTGATCTGCTCGAATATTTTATAAAAATGCGAGAGATTTACTATTTGTAAAAGCTCAAGAAGTCTCGCAAACAATAAAACGATAAAGAAATTTAATCATCGTTGGATCAATCGCGGAGAATATTCACGTTCATATCTATTGTTCTGCTGCTTCATTCGGCGAAATTTGCTATTCGGCACACGCAATGGCAGGAGCGAGTTTCCACCCCTTTATTGCCCCAATCAATTTTGCGATAAAGAATGATACCTATGTAATTTGCCATTTTTTCGGCCGTCATGATCATAATTTCCAAATTCTGTATTCGGATGGATTTAATCCGTTTTTCTTGGCGACCTGGATGAAGCCTATTTTCCTCCGGAAATACATTGAGTTTAAAACGATTTCAAGAGTAAAAACAGCTACATGTAAACATACTTTTCTTTTATTTTGACTTTAATATTTACGACGCTTCTACTGTTGTGCTAAAGGAATTTAATGATTTTGTTTTGCACAAAATTGTCAAAAATTTTTAAATTTTCGGAAAAATGTTGCGCCGAAAGCAATTTTAAATAAAAGTATATAGCCAACGTAAAACGCGGAGTACACTATTTAGCGCGCGTAGCGCGTCTTTTGGACCTCATTTTGACTGTTTTTGGAAAATAAAAATTTGGGCGACACCGCCCCCCCACTTGTAATTTAAAGAATTTAGTTTGATTTTAAATCATATTGAAAAATACATCATTCAAAAATAGGCAAAAAGGCCCGAAAAGTTCGGCTTTAATTTACGTGTCTTAGTCAACAGTGTCTTTGGATGAGAAAGAAAAGTTATATAAAATCAAAAAATCTAATACGTGTAAACAAATCATTCGGCACTCATTGAAATACACTTTTGAATTTTCAATTTTTCTTCTTCGAGGATAGTACTAGAGATGACATAAAAAGGTTTTGGGATCCGAGTCCCTCCCCAGAATGTAAAAATGGAAAATTTGCTGGGAAGGCGAAATGAAGGCCGAAAATGGATGATGTTGTGCTTCTTCAACGTGCTTGAAATTGATTTAAAACTGAGAAATAACGCGTTTGACGCTATATTTTGGCATTAATACCAGTTTATGAGGTCATTTTTACCCAAGAAAGCTCAATTTTTGACACCCTCGTCCGCCAGATCAGCCGTGTTGTGCAGCTATGGACGAGACGGCGGGATCCCTTAATGAGATCTGTTTTAACAACTGCAGATTTTTACGCTCTAGAACTAAGGCGAAATTCAAAACAAATAAAGTGTCATCTTGAGCACGCATTGTGTGAGGCATTTATTCTTGAGTTATGAAAAAGATGCTTATAAAAACGTCACAGGTTTGCATGTTATACGTCAAAATCATCGTTAATTATGCCTTTGACTCTGATTCTGATCAGATTGAAACTGACTAAAATCAATGCTACATAAGTTAAGGTGCATAATTTTATTTTTGCGCAAAAAGAACAAACAGGCCGAACAGACTAATACCAGGCCCACACAAATCGCCAACTCGAATCCTCAGGCACGCCTTCGCGCGTGTGCCTTTAACTTCTTCTCGTCGACCTTCTTCGACTCGCCTCGCTTCCTTCCACGTCCTTTGCGTGCGTGCTTTAATAAATGATAAATAATAAATAAGCCAATCGTACCTACTGTGCAAAAGAATACCAAAAACTTACATCGCTTAATACAAAGTCGTAGGCGCTAACCCCATACGTCTATACGTCCGACATCGGTTTGTTAATCAAGGACTGTTTGAGCGAGAATCCAAGAAGTCAAATGCAGTATTATTCGGTTTACCCGATTCAGATGACGATTTGAAGTCTGTAAAGTCTTTGGTTGATGAATTCAGCAATGAATCCGACTTGTCATCTGTTGATATTACGCAAGTTTTCCGTGATGGTCCCAAACATCAGGGCAAACCTCAATTCCTGAAGGTTTGCCTCACGTCACCACGTGCTCAACGCTCGTTTTATCGGACTAGTCAACAAAGGATTCGCCCGTCAATCCATCTAATGGTCGGTCCAAATTGCGCGCTCGGCCAGACCTTTCGTACATGCAGCGCAAGCGACAGCGGCGAGCTGTTTGCTGAATTGAACGACCGACGAAACTCGGGCGAAACGGATCTTTTCATAGACTTTGCTGCCGATTGTGTGAAAAAGAAGCCGACTTACGCGTCACGCGCTCGTTCCAATTTTCCTAAACCGTCCTTTCCTCAATCTTTCGCTCGCGTTGATTCCGGTTCTGTATAGGATAAGTCGCCCTCCGATTTTATTAGTGCTAGGTGTTTTTTATTCAATGCACAAAGTTTAGTAAACAAGTTAGGGGAGTTATATTATTTGTTAGATAGTGACAATTTTGACTTAATTTTCTGTTGTGGAACATGGTTAAATGAAGTAATTCATGATAGTATTTTATGTCCTCAAAACAATTATCAAATTTTTCGCTCTGATCGAGTAAATAAACGAGGCGGCGGGGTCATTGTCTTTGTAAAATCACATTTTAGCGCTCGTTTTGTTAAAGTTCCTAACGAACTGAGTATATCTGACTCTTTAATTATTGATTTTTCCATGGTCAGGATAGAATTAGATTTCTTCTTATTTACAGACCTCCTCACTACGATTTAAATCATGCTTTTAAGAATCTGTAACTTGATAGAATGGGTAAATAATTGCTCTTATCCCGTAATTATCCTAGGGGATTTCAATTTACCTAAAATTGATTGGACCTTTAGGTACCTTTACATCCGATTCTCTTAATGAATTGTTTTACGACTGTTTCTCGTCTACAGGATTAACACAATTAGTTTTAGATCAAACGCATGATACAAATATTATTGATGTTATTTTTGCAGCAAACAATGTTTTTAATGTTAAAGTACTACCTCCTTTTCACAAGTGACCACAATTCTATATCTTTTGAAACTCCTGATAACTCCACCTACTACTTATGTAGAATCTCACTTTAATTTTCAAAAGCAGACTACTTTAGTATTGGTAGCTTTCTTTCTACGATTTCTTGGTCTGATCTTTTTTCTACTTGTTTAAATGTTAACGACATGTATAATGTATTTTTAAATGTCTTAAGGCCTCTAATTTTTACTTTTGTTCCTAAAGTCGAAGACAAGCCCTCCAAATTTTCATACCCTAAAGTTTTACGTAAAATTATTTGCCAAAAAACGGCTTTTATGGCAAAAATACAAAAAATATCGTACAATTATAATGCAAACAAAGGTATCGTAATCATTGTAAAATGTTACGCAAAGAAGTTCAAAATCATTTTTGCTTACAGGAAAGTAATTTATTGCAACATAACGATCTGAAATCCTTTTTTAGATTTGTAAATAATCGTTTAAATAATTCTCGAAGCATTCCACCTATTGCTTCCACCGACAATAATGTAGTAACTGATCTTCATTGTAAAACGAATATGTTCAATCAATACTTCTCTTCCGTATTTACCAATGATGATACTAACGATTCTTTGTTTTTCAGAAGCGGGGCGATTTTTCTATTTCAAACATCGTCTTTGACGAAAATAACGTCTCACGGGCGATTGCTAAGATGAAAACTCGACTGATAGCGCCTGATGGTTTAAGTAACTTTTTTGTTAAAAAATTAGCTTATTATCTTCTTAAACCCCTTATCAGTATTTTTACTGTTTCTTTTTATCAGGTGATATCCCAGACATTTGGAGGGAGGCTTACGTTGTACCTATAATTAAAAAGGGTGACCCCTCATTAACTGAAAATTATCGTCCTGTTTCTTTATGTTGCTCAACTTGTAAGATAATGGAAAGTATTATTAATACTCAACTATCAATTTATTTATCTACAAATGAGTTAATATCACCTTTTCAATATGGTTTCCAAAAACATAAATCTTGCGAATTGCAACTATTAAATTGTAAACATTCTTGGGTTAAATCACTGGATTGTAAAGAAACCGTTGATATTATTTATATAGACTTTGCTAAAGCTTTTGACAAAGTCGACATATCTAAACTTCTTGTTAAATTAACTAGTTACGGTATTCAACAACACCTGTTTAATTGGTTAAAAGCTTTTCTATCTAATGCGTATTCAGTGTGTTTGCGTTAATCAGTGTTTTTCAGATTATGCCGCTGTTACAAGTGGAGTTATTCAAGGGTCCATTCTTGGACCTACGTTGTTTTTGATTTTTATAAATGATATCTTTGATAACTTGTCAAGTTCGACTTCTATGTTCGCGGATGACTTAAAAATATTCAATCTTTCCTGCAATTATCAAATACTTCAGACCGATTTGGATAGAATTTCCATTTTGGGCCACCAGAAATTGTTTACCAATATCATATTCTAAATGCACAGCCCTATATTTGGGCAAAAATAATCCTAAATTGTCATATACACTCAATACACAAGTTATTACGAACGATTCTGTCTATGTTCGCTGATTTAGGAGTGCTAATTTCGCACAACCTTAAATTTAAGGAACATTACAACATTATTATCAAGAAAGCTTTCTTGAGATCTATCCTAATTAGAAAATCCTTCTTTTCGCGTTGATAAAAATAATCTCGTAAAGGCCTTCATTGTTTACGTCAGACCGATCCTTGAATATTCCTGTGCTTTATGGAACCCCTCTTATATTAGTGATATCAACAGGCTGAGACTAATTCTATTGAATGGGCTTCTAATGTACCTTATCCTTTATTAATTGTTGGTGATTTTAATCTTCCTAAAATTAATTGGGTCTCCAACACCTTTCCTTCTGATCCCATCAATACTGTATTTTATGACACCTTCTGTACAACTGGTTTGGAGCAACTAATCCGTAGTCCAACTCACGATAATAATATATTAGATTTGCTTTTTTCACTTAATCAAGCCATTAACGTGAAGATATCACCTCCTTTTTCTGTTAGTGATCATAATTCTATTGCTTTCTGAAATTCAAGGGTACGAAGAGACAAATCACATGCCTCTCTTGTTTAAATTTTCGAAAGCCAATTACGAGTTAATTTCTATAGATTAGCCACTGTTTCTTGGCCTGATTTATTTAATCAGTGTACTTCGGCAGATGATATGTATAATGTCTTTGTTTCAGTTCTTCAAACTATTAGTTCTGATCTAATACCTAAAAAAGTACATAGAAATTTTAAGAAAGTATTTCTAAACACATCCGTAAGTTATATTTAAAAAACTTAAATTATGGAAAAATTACAAAAAGTTCAAAACTCGAACAAATCGAACTATCTATTCTAGTTTCTGCAAATCTATAAAAAGAGAAACCAAAAATTTTTACGCTAAGAAGAATTAGAAGTTTTGAAATCAGGCGATATCCGTAACTTTTACAATTTTGTAATTCTCGTTTAAAAATCAGGAAAAGTTCATTTCCTGACTTTATCTAATGGTATTGAATTAGATGACGATCAGTAAAAGCTAATCATTTTAACTCATATTTTGCCTCTGTTTTCACTGTTGATGATCAAAATCTTCCTGTTTTTCAGACTCATACTTTTTCTTCAGTTAGCAGAAATGAATTTTGATGTAGACACCGTTTACAGAGCTATTCGCGAATCTAAACCAAGTACTGCATGTGGCCCTGATGGCCTATGCTCATTTTTTGTTAAAAACTGAGTTATTGCTTTCTCCTCCTATTGCTTCTATCTTTGAAACTTTTCGATCAGTTCAATTCCGAAAATTGTGGTATCAAGCAAACGTAATTCCAGTTTTCAAAAATAAAGGTGATTCTGCTTGTGTAGAAAATTATCGTCCGATTTTCGCTTGTTTGCTCTCCTTGTAAAATTATGGAAAAAATTGTTAATAAAAAGATTCTGGATTGTCACAATATAAATATTTACTTTCCTCCTCTCCAATGTTGGATTTTCAGAAGGTCAGATGTGTAAATGCAATTGCTAAAGTGTAAAAACGAATGGGCAAAATTTATTCGATAGAATCTACTGTAGATGTAATTTTTATCACTTTAAAAAAGCTTTCGATTCTTTATCGCACACAAATTACTTCATAAACTTTCT
This sequence comes from Mermis nigrescens, assembly GCA_036768485.1. NCBI lineage: Eukaryota > Metazoa > Nematoda > Enoplea > Mermithida > Mermithidae > Mermis > Mermis nigrescens. The sequence continues at coordinate 83,690 of JAVLUZ010000251.1, read as the reverse complement.
GCATATTCTAAATGGTTTTCTTTTCAACTGGCTTAAATCTTTTTTATCCTCTCGATCTCAGAGCGTTGTTGTTATTAGTTCTTTCAGATAGCTTTAATGTAACTAGCGGCGTCCCGCAAGGGAGCGTGATAGGGCCAACCCTTTTTCTGATTTACATTAATGATTTATGTGATAATATGAGTAGTCGTATTCGGTTATTTGCTGACGATGTTAAAATGTATAATTTGTCCTCTTCTAAAACTATACTTCAAAACGACCTTAATAAGCTTTCTACATGGTCGCGTGAATGGCAGCTTCAGATATCTATTGATAAATGCTCAGTTTTGTACATGGGTTATAATAATCCTATACATCAATATTTTATTGGAAATCAACTTTTACCTACTGATTCTGACTGTGTCCGCGATTTAGGTGTTCTAATGTCTCAAAATTTGAAATTTCAGCAGCACTATCATGAAGTGATTAAAAAAGCTTCTCAGCGATCCAGTCTGATACTGAAGTTATTCTTCTGTTGTGATTATAAAATTTTGTCTCGTGCTTTTGTTGTATATGTTCGTCCGCTTTTAGAGTACTGCTGTACCGTTTTGGAGTCCTTATCGTATTCGAGATATTGATCGTATCGAGCGAGTTCAGCGCAAGTTTACCCGTTGTATTTTTGGTTTTAACAGTGGTTTGTCATATAATGATCGTTTGAAAAGTCTGTCGTTAGAACGTCTCGAAATACGCCGTATTCGTTTTGCTTTATCCTTTTATTATCAGATTATTAATGGAAAATCACACATACTCTGTGACGAGTTTTTTCGCATTTAATCGCAACTATACTCGCTCTGTCAATAACCTTAAACTGACTGTTCCAGTAGCTCGTTCAGATATTCTCAAGTATGATTTCAGTCACAGATATGTGAATCTGTGGAATTCACTTCCAGTTGATGTTGTAAATTCACCTAGCTTAGAAATTTTTAAACGCAAACTAAATGCTTTTGATTTTTCTGTTCATCTGAAGGGGCACGCGTAAGTTTTCACGTTCGTGACTGCGTGTCCCGTTGCTGACGTTTTAGTCAATATCGTTTTATCATATCTTTGTATCGTACGCTGTGTCTTTATTTTTACCATGTCTTGTACGTTTTTGCAATAAATCTTTGTTGTTGTTGTAAATACATAGTTGGATATCATAGCCCTCTTCTCTACGACGATTTACGCCTTAACCAACTTAACTTGTGTCGATTAGAATTACGTCGCCTTCACATTTGCCTATGTATGATGTATCAAATCCTTCGTCAAAAATCTTGTCTTTGCATGACAGATTTTTTTGTGCTTAATCAAAATACTTACTCGCTGCACAAATCGTTTCAAGCTGAGTTGTTCACTCTTGTCCGTTCTAATTTACAAAAATTTGACTTTTTCTATAAGTATATCTCAATTTGGAATCACCTACCTGATTTTGTAGTCTCTTCCCTAACTTGAACATATTCAAATCTTAGATTCATTGATGTCAGACTTATCTAGAATTTATTATAGGGCGGAGCTTAAAATCGTCATTTTCATGACTCGCTGCCGCCTTTTGCTGTACGCTTTTACGCTTTTGACCGTAACGCATTTTATCACTCTTTTTACATCTTTCGTAATTGTCAGCGTTTCAGTAATAAAGTATTTCATTCATTCCATTCATTCATTCATTAATTGCCTTTTAAATTTCGAGTAATATAAACTAATCAAGTTTATTTTCTAGATTCCATTATATGAGCTTAAATCAAAGAACATTTTATAAAAATGAAGTACTGAGTGAATATGATAGTGTGTGGGAAAATAGCTGAGCAGGTTAAGAAATGCGTTGAAATCGGTATTTCATTCACGACTGACATTTGGTCTGGCACCAGCGAATCATTGTTTAGGCAAGTTTTCTTAACCTCAAAAACTCTGTAACATAATTGATTAATCCCAACTTTTAATTTTTAACTTTAACAGCACATTCAATTTCAGGACTGACTTTAAGCTGAAAAAGTGGATTTTGCATCATCACCTTTAGGTGCTGAGCATCATACAGCACAATATTTAGTGAAGTGCCCGAAAACATATTTTATTCGTGGGACATTAGAAAATAATTAGTGAGTTAGCGTGTAGATTCTTAAATTGACTACGAGTCATACAATATCTTTATGAATTTCTTGCAGGTGCACGTTATTATTATTAATTTCTTGCAGTGCACGCTGTATACAATGGTACAAACATAGTTAAGAGCGTTAGAGGATTCAAACTTACCAAGTGCAAGCTGCGCTGATCATAATTTGAATTTAATTGTTAAGGCGGTAGTGACAAAAAACTTATTTTTTCGTAAGTTTCATGTGCATACTTCTCAGCTCATTTATCCAGGTCTCGAACAGCAGCAAGCGGTTAAAAATGCGCTATTGCCGAAAAATGGCTGGCCATTTTCACAGAAGCGACTCAAACAGACAGTGGCGGATCTAGATTTTCCTAGAGAGGCGTATCCCAACCTTTCCAAAAACAGGTCTGAAAATTTGCCCTTGACGCGCAAAATAGCGTTTTTTCAGTGTTACATTGTATACTTTTACATAAAATCACTTTTGACGCCAATATTGTTGACCACTTTTCCATTTCCTTTTACCCATTTTTTCCATTTTCAATTTCATTTTCCATTTCCGGCTTTTACCGATTTCCATTTCCATTCCATTTCCGGATTTAGCTAAGCGGCTAATATGTGTACCAACGAAAAGTTGCAAGCAGTACATCAATCGATAGTTTCTGGGCTGATTTCAGTAAAAAAAATTTGAGTGGGTCGGCATTATTGATGAATTTACTGTCGTTTAAAGATATCAGATTATCAAGGGGGGACTATATGAAAAAACATCCGGAAAATCGAAAAAAACGTTAGTTGCAAGCAGTACATCAATCGATAGATTCTGAAACTGATTTAAGTGAAAAAAAGGAAAATATTCGTAATTACTGATTTTTCAATTTCTTACAAACAGCCGTTTTTCGGGTTTCCACATCATTATGAGCATCACTAGAAACCCTCAACTGGCCGCGGAAACCAGCATTTTGATATGCAAATTAGCCTGATTTGCATAGTATGCAATTAGGCTGATTTGCATATTGCAAACTTGGTTCAGGGCATGTCTTGGATTCATAGTGCTGCTCCTGATGATTAGAAGCCTAAAAAGCGCTGTTTGAGGCTTCAGATTGGTGTCAGGAGTGATCTAAGCCTAAGCCAAGATGGGGCAAAAATTGCTTCACTCGCTTCGCTCGCTCCGCAATTTTTGCCCCATCTGACTCAGGCTTACATCATCCCCTGGCACCAATTTGAAGGCACATAACTAAGCCTAAGCCTAAGCCAGTGCTAAGCTCAACTTAATGATTAAGAAATCATGTTGTTTACACCACTCACTATTCTAATCCTCTAGTTCTTCGGGCCTTTGTCACAATTATCAATTAGCGTAGTGCGATTGGAGCATCAAGTTGAGTGAAATCAGTCGTAGTATAGATTTTAGGGCGCGGATAAAAAACCGGAACGTTCTAGCTGCTAATCTGTTGAAAATATATAGTTAAGGGCAGCAGAATTTGTGGTATTGGCCGAAATTGACGAATCCAAGGACTTTCTATATGGGTATACTCGAATTCTCAAAGAATGCTTGCTGGCAAAAGCACACTCAAACTCGTGCTGGCCGTCGGTGCCTTCCGCTTCTTCACTTGTACATGTGCCCACACATGCTAATGATTCCTTACATATTCACCCGTCAGTTCGTACATTGTATAAACTTTAACAATGCGCGCGGAGCATTGCATCTTCCTTTTATAGGTCGTTTTTCCTGTCATGCTAGAAAATTTAGCGCGAATCAATTTGATTACTGCTGTTGATGGATTTCTGCAGAGGTCTAAAAAAGATAAGTTTTGCGCTTTTTCCTACCAATCGCACATCAGTCTCTCAAATGTTGTCCAATCCCATCGTCGCCTGTGGTGAATATAGAAAGTGGTTCGATTTCTGTGATACAGTGATATTTGTGATTAGATAATTTTCATAAAGGAAGGTACTTGATCAAATGCGTTAAGCGCTTTACTAAAATCAGTAACAAGACCAAAACTTGTGTTCAACAAATTTTTACTAATACCATATTCTATCGTTTCTATAAGTACATTCCTCCCTAATGTTTATGTCCCTCCTACATCCGTACCAATCATTTCGGATCATGTAATCGTCTGTTTCATTGAACTTGAATGTCCCTTATTTATCCGGACAAAACTGTTGGGGTTGAAAATTACCTCCCTCATAATTTTATGTAAATGTCCTTTAAACTAATGCGGTAAACGTGATATTCTACAGTATAATGAGTTACAAGGAGTCAAACACATCCGCCTAGTGGTGTTATCAATTACCTACTTCATGTTTATATGTAAATGTCCTTTAAACCTATGCTATTTACTTTATATTCTACAGTATAATGAGTTCCAAGCAGTAAAACACATCCGCATGTCTGTTTTTTATTCCATCTAGTCTGTTTCATTGTGCTTTGAACGTCACACATTTACCTGCACACACCTAATGGGGGTATAAATTACATGGTGTTATCAATTACCTACTTCATGATTTTATGCAAATGTCCTTTAAACTTATTCTATTTACTTTATATTCTACAGTATAATGAAACACATCTGCAGGTCTGTTTTTTATTCCATATAGTCTGTTTCATTGTACCTTGAACGTCCCACTATTTACCCGCACCCACCTCATGGGGGTAAAAATTACCTACTTCCTGGTCCTTTAACTAATGTAGTAAACATGATGGTGTTACAGTATAATGAGTTATGAGGAGTCAAACACATCCAGCATGTCTCTTTATTATTCCAAATAAACTTATCACATGACTAATTGGTTCAGGATCGCTTCTACTTTTCTCTAATTCTGCTTCGCCTTTCCTCTGTCATATTTCCATCAGCTTTGCAGCTTGAACGTTCCGGTTTTCTTTCCGCGTGCCACTTGGCTGGTCTTCGCTTGTTCTAACACCTTTACTGCTTCTCCAATCGTGGTTCGTTGGTTCCGAAACTCATTTTTCTCGAATGATACCCGAAAAAAATTAGGAGTGGGTCGGCTTTATTGATGGAGTTACTGTCGTTTAAAGATTTCATATTACCAATGCTTCTAATATACTTAGGCTTAGGTGTTTTCGGCTGCTTAGGTCGAGGTCGCTCCCGCTCAGGTCATTGTATAGACGTCTTAGGTCGATGTATAGATGCTTAGGTCGATGTATAGATGCTTATGTCGATGTATAGAGATTGCAACTACAAATGTCTGTAACCTTGACTGGAATGAGACCCACGCAAAAATTTTTTTCAAAATGATCGTCTCATCGAGGTCTACCGAAGGGTGTATCATTTGCTAAATTTGGTTCGGTACACATACTCGCCAAAAATTCCCCGGATTTTACCTTTCCCCAATTTCACCTCTCTAAAAGGCATTCTTACATTACGAAAATTTCCCACAAATGCTAACCAAGCCCAAAATTTTTTTCCATTCCACAACATTTTGGTTGACAAATAGAACCAAAAAGTGGAATAAACGGTGGGGAAACCCCCCCCAACTTGGCAACCCTGCAAGCGATCCGTGTGCCCGCCTACAGTGAGCAGATGTGAAACAAGAACATGCAGCATTGCGATAACTTTATTCATACAAAATTTTAAGACCGGATTAAAGCGGACCAACTGCTTTAAAAACCAGACATCGAAAACCGGACAAGACTTTCGACCGGACAAAACCGGACCCTAAGCCCGAAAACCGGTTGGCAGCATTGATCCGAGACTCCACCAATTCAATTTTAAATGATCGCAAAGTACAGTAAGATCTTATTCTTCTGTATAATTCCGAAGACACTCACCTGCTGATTTGATCGAATGAAAAATAGTATTCGACTAGTTTTACACAATTTAACGCTATTTAATATTTATATTGGACGTCATTCAAGCCTAAAAAAGCTCGATAACTGACTTTCTACAGCCCGTTTCATTCTTAGAGGTTTTTAAAAAACTTTAAGTGCCTACAAAAGTGTTTTTAAGTAATGCTGTTATTGTGATACTCTACTATATATATAGTTATGATAAAACTTTGCCATTGTTGAACCACATTATTGTATCAAAATTTCAAACCACTTTTGCAGCCAAATATATGTGGATAAAATTCAAAAGAAATCCGCAAAGCTAAATTAGAGACTACCCCAGAGCGGCCGACTTCCTCCCCCCCCCCCCCGATACTGACCACGCTGTGCAAATTGTCGGTATTGTCGGTCACACCAGCTGAAAAGATGTCTGAGCCCACGTAGCTGATGGATGGCGACTATGTATAGTCTAATCTAAAACTCATGAGTCTTATTTACAGTACGGTGATCTGAAAGTATTAGATTCAGCCAATCGGCAGTACCCACCTTTCGCTCCATCTGAATCGCTTATTGTACAATGAACTTGTACGTATATTCTGTTCTATTCCAAAAGGCCCATTTTCGTTGAAATCTTATTACTGTATTGGCTTTCACTTTACAAATGGCTTCTTCAATTACAGTCAAGAAAACAAGTAACGTTGCTAAAGCGCATGCACGACAGGTGACCATACGTGGAGAGCAAGAAAATTCTGGGGGGGGTGCAAGATTTTTTGAAGGTTAAAAAATGGCCGTAAAAAGTGGTGGTATGGCGATAAAAACACCATTTTTCGACGTTTCTCATCAAGCACTATTCATTGGCATCAAAAAATTGCGAAAAAAAACGAAAAAAAAAATTTCAAAAATTGAATTCTGGGGGGGTATTTTGGTTTTGGGGGGGTGCATACCCCCCGAACCCCCCTCCCACGCCCAGGTGTGCAGGTGACACAGGCGCCTACGAACTGCTTGTGAGGCGGTCGAAACTTTATATTGGTAAACACGCGCGTCGAGAGAAAATTGCCTGTGCGGCGACTGTCACTTTGATTGCCAGGGGCCTGTAGGACATGCGCTTTAGCAACGTTAGCTTGTGGTCTTGACTGTATGTTCTCGTGATTTCAGGTTGCTTTAAACTCCTCTTATTGATGTTTAATGTGCTGTGTTCGATATGTGATACCTACATTGAAGAAACTACAGTAACAACTTAAGATGTAGAATATTAATCTACAGTAATAGGCTGTAAAACAAAAATGGGCCGTTCGGAATGGAACAGAACTATGTATAACATTTAATTTTTCCGCTGCTTCCCGAGGTGGTTTAGCGTCAATCACCATTCACTTCACAGCGAGAGATACCGAGCGACTCGCGCGTGCATCGTACATATTTTTCATGTGCGAGGCAGCCGGTTGCGCTCACACAGGTCCGAAGCATAGATTGGCGGCACCAAGGTTCTGGGTGCGGTGCAAGATTTTTTCAAACATCAAAAAATGGCCTTAAAAATGATGGTATGGCAAAAAACACCATTTTCCAACGTTTCTCATCGAGCACTATCCATTGGCATCAAAAAAATTGCGGAAAAAAACCAAAAAAATTTTTCAAAAATTGAATTCTGGGGAAGGTATTTTGATTTCTGGGTAGTATTTCGGTTTCTCGGGGGGGTGCATACCCCCAAACCCCACACGCCCAGGTATGGTTCGAAGAGCCAAACTGACCCATATTGCCAAAGCACAAGGTTTAACAGCCAAATAACGTGCAATGAGACAATAGCCAACCAGATGAAAGGTCTTACGCCGATTGGCTGAATTTTTAACGCTTTCGAATCATCTTACTGTAGAAGTCTCAAGAATTTTGAAACAGACAATACCTGAAGTATGTTTCACATAAGTTTGGGCTAAATTTTGAGAATTTTTCCGGAAGTAAGCCGACGGATTATAATGATCATGTTTCAATTGTGAATATGTCTTTATTTGATCAACGTTAAAAATTTTGGCCAGCTTTAGCAGTACCTGCAATACGGCGATTTGTTTACACCTCACTGTATGAACCCCATGATTTTCGCATTGTATTACATTACTGTGTACATATGTTGGTATCCTTTTTTGACATTTTTACAATATATCCTGTCACAAAAATTAATAAGCACATTTGTAAATCTCCAGAATAGATACGCGCCCTACCGAGTGCAAAAATTTCAGGATATCGTCAAAAGAGGGTGAAAATTGATGGCAGGACCAATGACGCTATCGGCGTTTCATCAATATTAAAGTAGGGTGTAAACAAATTGTCTTAGCGCCCGGAGCACTGGGACTTGACCAAAATTTTTACACATTTGGAAAGGAGACTTTTATCTATTGAATGCAGCCAGTTTGAAGCTTTGAAGTTCACGTGAGCTGAATGCTCCGATGGAACAAAAAAGATGAATATACCTACTTGGAATTGTGGATTATTATGGATGTAAAAAGAGGAGACTAGGAAAAATTTGCCTTAAGTTTAGAAAGTTGTACTGTAACTTAGCGACTAATTTCAAAGCCTTATTTTGTAACAATATTACAGGTACGCGCTACTATGATTAAATGCTGACCCTAATATAAACTAGTAAACATAAATTAGTTTTGCAAAACGATAAATGAAGAAGCCAGCGGATTACTTAGCCTAAATAGATGGATAAGTTAAATGAAGTGCATGGTTTTGCCAAAAGAATTAAAGAAATGAAAAAGTCAGTATTCAGAAGATCTGAACCCTTTATTCTTTTTTTATATCGAGAGTATGTAATGTAGATATAGTTTTACTTTTATGTTTCTTCACTCATCTATAGTGGGTAAGTATGTACCTATCTTTTAACTTTTGGCAATATTGCTGAACCTCTCCTACCGCTCACATTCTTTTCGACAGCCTGAACCAACAAAGGATAAGCAAGGCTTATACTTTCAATAATATATCAACAGTAAGTATACAGGTATGAATTTAAGACATGAGCACAGTTGCGAATGGAAGCGCAATTTCACGATTCGTACTTTACCTACGTAAAAAGATAACAACATTCAAACATAATAGCAAATGAAGTTTGTATTAGACGAACAAATAGCGAAACTTTGACGAAGGAAGAATCAGGAAATAGTTGCCCAACAAAACGGACAATCACAGTGAGCTACTTTGTTGACTTAGCTTCACTCTCGTCAATAACTGAAAATCAAGTAAAAAACATAATTACGTAGAGACAAATGGCTAATGTCAAGATCTGAAAAATGTCAATACTAATGCATGCAAGACGACTGTTGAAATGAAAAAAGAGAATAGCTCAAAAGCATATGTGAATCAAGAACAACTATAAGAACAGCGCAATCGGACGGAGCTCAAAAGGGAAGATTAACATTGAAACTTTTCAGTTCATAACTCATTAAGTTCCAGTCCAGCTTTACTCGATTAGCAGGATGTTTTAGAAATTTGTGTTGAAGGAAGGATTTAACATACTACTGGTAGATTAGGAGGACAATTTACCACACTTTTCATACCAACTTTCAATTTTAAGAATATAATTTTTCACAAGTTAAATAATCTGATTCGTTTTGCATTGTGATTTCCATTAAGCATCCTCGCCGTGCATGATCTTGATAGGTTAGAAGACGTTTTCAACCTGCGAAAATTTTCTCACCCCCTGCCAAAATATTTTTGTCCTATAGAACTTGCGATTTTCCACACAAAACTATTGTAGAAAACGTCCAAAAGCGCCTAATTTTTTGCAGTCATTTTTGTCTATATTTTGCCGAGTTTTATTAAATCTTTCTTAAAATTTTGTCTTTACGAAAAAAGAGCATCGTCAGAAAATTTATGAAACGATGTTTTCGACGCGTCTGCCATCTTTTTTAGTCTAAAAGTGCACTTATGAAGAATTTTCCGCTTCCACCCCAACAAGAATTCCCATGCTCTGACACTGCAGACATGATCTCCACATAATTTATTTATCTTTCTTATGGTAGTCTAGACCGCTGTGCAAAACGGTTTTAGAAAGCCATGGAGGGTTGGTCGAAAAACTATGCATCATAATTGAGGCTTTGAGAAACGCTCAAAAATCATGATAAACTTGCGGCTTCCTGATTTCGTGGGTCCTATCAGTAAATTTTGAAAAAATACCTCCAGGGTAAAATATTTTCAGACAGCTCCCAAATTAATATTGTAGAAAACTGCACAATGTATATAAATGTACAGCATGGAAAGTTTGGAGCCGTTCTGTCAAGAACATGAAACTAAAAAATGTTTAAAAAATTTAGAATAACTTAAATGTCATATAATGGATATATGGCGCTGGCACTTCTGAGCCAAAAAATCTCTAAAACGCTTAAAACATTATATTTCCTACAGCTTTTCAATCGATAATCCTGGGTGGTCGGCAGACATTTTGCGGGTTCAGCACAGCAACTATTCTGGGGTTAGATGATAGATGTCCCGAGAACACCCTAGTGCTCTTAGGAATGTTAGGTTTATATTTTGTGTGGTATGCTTCGGCGCAAAGCATTGTCATGGTTTAACAAAAATTTAATCGTAATTTGCACGTAAACCCCAGCTAGGAACAGCATTAAGAAATGGCATGCAGCATTAAAGGAGACCAGGAATGTCCAAAAAGTCAAAAGAAAGTGCAGCAGTTCAGCAAATTCTGCTGGAAATTCGAATCGTTTGTCAGTAAAATGCTCTTGAGCGCGATTCAAATTTTTAGCAGAATTTGTTGCACTGACAGCGCTTTCTTTTGACCTTTTTAACGCTTCCGGTCTCCATTAATGCTGCACCAACCACACATGGGCGTGGGGGGATTGGGGGGTTGTACCTTGCAGAAGTTGAAAACCCCACGCGGATGACTGTAGACCCTAGAATTCTATTTTTATTAATATTTTCAACGATCCGCCCCATCCTGAACCCTCCCCAGAATTTGGGTGCTGCTCATGTATGATGGCAACGCTTTGAGTCCACTCATACCGTGACACAACTTTGGCGCATTTAATTGAGCATGCCATCAATACAGTGGCATAAAATATAAACTTGACATTGTTACTAAAGACACTAGGAATAAAATTTTAATGGTCATTAAACATTCTGACAAAATTTCAACCCAAACAAAAAAATTACGGCAGTTATTTAGAAAAGAAATGACTCATGATTAAGTGGCCCACCCTGAATTTCAGTCATAAGACATTCACCGACGGTTAAAACCTTTGCCATTTGCAACATTAAGCACTTTTGATATGTGCACTCGTACATAGTCAATACGCGTACACGTAATAACGGCTCGAAATTTTGGGTAGGGGTCGCCTCTGGCTTGGGGGGACGGGGTGACGATCAACTGTGGGCGGGATGGGGGGACCCCCATCGCCCCAATTACATGTCTAATAATACGTATTTACACACTGCTGCATTCACTTGCGAGCTTGATTAAAGAATGTTGCTAGGCTGCACTGATGAATCGTGTTCATTTTTAGAGAAGGAGATTTACAATCGATCTCTTATAAACACGGCAGGTCATAAATACATTACAAGTATTTAACCTTGCGGGATTAAACATGAGAATGGTTTTTAGAAAAACGTTGGCATAACACTGATATAAGCCGATGGAAGTCTTGTGGGACTTGATTTCGTTGGACTCCTGAAGGGGACCTATTTCCATGTTTTCAGACCAAATAAATCTCTTTCGCTGATGAAGAATTAAGAAAGATTACTATATTTTGATTGAGATAAATTTGCCACAAAATGTGATCCCTTTTTCGAGATGTATCATGCATCACGCACCTATAATCTGCAAATAAAATTTAGTTTCACTGTTTATAAAGAATCAAATTCCAGTAATCCGAGTGGCAGGATGGCAAGCAAGGGCCGAAACCCAATACCTACTTTCATTCATGCTCCTCTTATGAAACCTGTTATGCACCTCGGCAATTAAAATTTTCACGTAGGAAATATGAAAAATTATTGATAAGTTTTGTCTAACTGCTTTATACGTAGATTAAATGCTTCTATCCACAATATCTTTAAGCAAAAAGGGAAATACAAGACACAACAAATAACATTGCTTTGATAAAAATATTAAGCAACAATGGTGTGATCATACTATAGTTTGTTTTAAGCTAGTGCATGAATTCGTTCGGCAAACCATTTTCCTTATTACTGTAACACTCGAACCCTTCATCGTTCAACTCGCCATATCTATGAAAAAATTCACTACCGACTCCGGGAGAAATCGAGCGCTACAGTAATAAGGGTGTTAGTTTTCCGAGCGGATCCATGCACTGAGTTAAAAAACAGACTAGAGAAGGACAGAAATCAAAAGGACTAATTTTTGTGCAACTTAATAATAAGTATGGCAAAAAGTTCACCTTTTTACGCATTCAGAATTACTCACCTCTATCAAAATATCTCTATTTAAATTCATTCATCCTCTTGAACAAGAATAATGCCAGTAGGCTGCTTGAGGCCGCTATTTGCAAATATAGGGATATTTTTTAATTAATTGAAAGATTAAAGTATTTTTCAACTTAAAACTAAATTAAGAGCATTGCAAAAGAAGAGCAGAAAGCGAGAAAATTATGCTTCAATTAAAAACTATTGCTATTTGTAATCCTGCTAACTACCTTTTATATCGTGGCGTTCTTCTGGTACGGTATGCTTCAACGTCTTTGTTGAAAATGTGGGCACCTCTTCCAGAATTTTTTCTCTAGCGTATTCTGTTGTAAAAAGTAAATTAGAATGCTTAAATAATCATGCAATTTTGATAACATAATATATGACGTAATATAATATATATGATATAATTTATAATCATAATATATAATAAATCATAATAGAGAATGGGAAACTATAGGCAGCATAAAATATCATAATCTTGCACTGCCTAATTAATGGTGGCATAATAAAGCTCGTCAGATTGAAAGTAAAAGCAAACATGCGCGTGGCACGCTCGGAGTTTGCTATATCCTCCAGTAGGAAAAGAAGTAAATTTTCTCCAAAAAAGAGAAAATGGGAAACCTCTTTGGGAAAGTGCTTAACATCGAGCTGAACTGAAATAATTTGTACGCTATTTTAAGTAGAAGGCTTTTTTCACCTAAACTTAAATATGGCTTGCACATCAGAGCCATGTGTTCGTCGGGTTTGCCTGGCAATCATATACGTACAAAATGAAATTCTTAGAGCCAAGCCGACCCCAAAAAGCTTCTCAAAATATCCTTTTTTGGACTTAAACAAAAAACTATGAGTACGCACAAAAAAAGTTTTTTCAATTTTTCTGATGATGTTCGTTTTTCTAACAGACATGAATTTTTCTTAAAATAATTCGAGCATATTGAACAAAATACAGTTAAAAATGTGTAATTAGTGTCGAAAATTGATCCTTAAAAACGCCAAAAGCACATTCATTGTTTTTTGAAATTAAAAAAAAATTCTGAAGGGTGGCAGCACTTTGAAGGGAAAAAGCAGCCACTCTGGAGTAACTTCACTCCAATCGCTCCAACACGTCCCAGTCTAAGGAACATCGAAGCTTTTGAGCTGAAACGATCTTAAAAATTGGCATAAACGTTAAAATGGCGTACAAACTATAATAATTGAGTTTTTGGTCGATTCTAAGCACTTTTACAAAAAAATTTTCGATTTTTTGACTTCATTTGGCCTTAATTTTAACTCGTTTTACCCATAAAACTTCGCCATTTGTCCTTCTGGAGCCCGGTTGCTCGACTTCACCTTAATGAAGGCTAACCATTAAAAATTAACTTTTAATGGTCGGCCGGTTGCTCGACTTCACCTTAACGCCAACGACCATTAAGATTCACTCAACGGAACCATTAACGTTGATGTAAAACCATAACTAATGGTTTCGTTAAGGTGGAAATCGGACTTAAGGCGACCATTAATTAATGGTTGCGTTTAGGTGACCATTAACGTTAAGGTAAACCTTTATTAATGGTCGAGTCGAGCAACCGGGCCCTGGTGGACTATAATACACCCTTCCCCCACATGCATGTCTAGGCCTGGTTCCACCAAGCCTTGACAAGTCTGACAAGTTTGACAAGCACTAGTCCGACAAGTTATCGGGTTCCACCAAAAACTTGTCGGTTGTCAAACCTAGTAAAAAAAGCATTTTGACAAGTAAAATTTACTAGTATACTAGTAAGCCGTTCCACCAAATGACAAGTAAAAAATTTACTTGTTAAAAAATAGTGAAATTTTGACAAGTCGAAATTAGGCTTGTAATTTGCCTTGACTAGTGTTATATTTCTGTTTTTGTCCGAAAAAATATAGTTTGGATACAGATTAATTCAGCATTGATGCTGCGGAAATCATTTAATGTGAAGAAAAGTGAAGAATTCAATAATCAGCGCTTATTCATGAAATTCTTCCTTTTTTATTTCTACTCGCGAGTTTTAGTTAAGGTAAATTAATCATCGAAATTTTCAATTAATTCATGCATTTGTAATCAGCGATAAAATTTCTTGAACGTCATAATGAACTGAGTAAAACAAAAATTCATGGTCTGAGGGGCGCTAAATATAAACTGAAACTAAACCTGACACACTCGAGAGAAGTTGTCCGATTTCGTCTAGGACGATGAAGTACATTACGTTTATTCGATAAATTGTGCTACCTAATGAAATGCAGCCACGAGCGCTCACTCAGAATACCGCGAGAGGATTATTTGTCAAACTTGTCAAAAAATTACTAGTTTTGACAAGTAAGTGATGGAAGGTGAGCCGACATAGTCGCACGACATTAGAGCGCAGCGACATTAGAGCGCGCGACATTAGAGCGCACTGACATATCAGAGCGCGCGACATTAGAGCGCAGCGACACTAGAGCGCGCGACATTAGAGCGCAGCGACACTAGAGCGCGCGACGTTAGAGCGTGCGACATCAGAGCGCAGCCATAAAAGATGTTTTCCACGTAACTTTACAAAACTTTTATGCTGATAAATGAAAGAATTTGCCGATTAAAACTTCACGGACAAAACGAACATGCCTTTGAAAAAAGTCCTACCGTATCTTACACACGAGACTATTTGCAACGATTCATATACTTTCGATTCAGAATTGATACGCTTTCTATTATAACAGAAGAAGTTAACTCCTGAGTGACTTTTGATACTTTTTTTAAACGCATTTTCAAGCTTTTCTGCACTGTTCTGGCAGCTCCTAAGTGACTTTTGATACGTTTTTAATTTTTAAGCTTTTCTGCACTGTTCTGGCTGCTCCTAAGTGACTTTTGATGTGAAATTTTCTTGAAAAATTTTTGAAAAGTTTCGACATAACTTCTTTGTCACAGAAGTTATCAAAAATGCATTTCGCCTTTTAATCTGCACTTGATAATTCTAAAGCCAGACAGCCTTTTTGAAACGTAATTCAGCTGCTGCCTTAAAACAGCACAGTGCCAAAAAATCTTAAGTCTTGCAATTTTTTCAAAGGTGCTAAATGTAAATATACAATCAGTAATGCAATTCGCAGTGAAGAAATACATCACTTGGTTGCATTTCTTACAAAATTGAGCATGGTGTATTGCATATTCTGCAGAGATCTTGTGCATAAACGTGAGCACGGGCGGACCAAAAATTATAGCAGAACCAAAAAAATTACTTCTTATCCTCAGAAAAGGATATGATATTTTCTGATCAAGATATTTTCTATTTCAATTTCAGTTATAACTGAAAAATGAAAAAAGAAACAACGGAAGAAAAAAAAACGCTTCAAATATGACCTGATACATATTGTCAACCTTAAGAATTCACTGCCGTACTGTATACATAGCTGATACTGCAGTGCAAATTTTCTTTCTTTCGTTCGTTCTTTCTTTCTTTCTTTCTTTCTTTCTTTCTTTCTTTCTTTCTCATTTTCTCTGTTTATCTCGCATTTTTCAAAAAATTTTTGGTCTCAATGGGGCCCCTTAAATCCGCCAGTGCATATACGCTCTAATGTCGGCGCTCTAATGTCGGCGCTCTAATGTCGGCGCTCTAATGTCGCGCGCTCTAATGTCGTTGTGCTCTAATGTCGCGCGCTCTAATGTCGTCCGCTCTAATGTCTGCGTGCCGTGATGGAACCCTAGTTTTTCCGACTTGTCATGACAAGACTTGTCATTTGTCACTAGTCATTAGTCACTCGTCAGTTTTGGTGGGACCGGGCCCTGGTCGTTAACTTATACCTTCCATGAACGAATGAAAGGCTGAATTGACCTTAGCCAGCTACCCGAGAAAAACACGACTCGAAGAGTTGATTATGTTTCAACAGCCCCACATTCCACCGTCCCTCCCAACAAACCCAACAGTCCCACCATTAGGTACTACGAGTAAACTTGATTTACTCAGAATTAGAATGGAAAGTGGGAAAATTTCACGGTAAAATGAGCAACGTAAAGGCCAAAAAATGATATGATTTAAATCGAAAATTTTCGTCAGAAGCACTTTATATTGACCAGAAGCTGTCTAATATAGTGTTTTTGACGCTGTTTAGCGTTTGCACCAGTTTTCGAGATCATTTTGGCCCAGAAAAGCTCAATTTTCGCCCCCGCCCCAGATCGATCAAAATGTGCATCTATGGTCTTGAAGAAATAACAAGCAATTCTTGTTGGCATACATATAGAATCGAAGACCTATCTTTTTTTCTACATGAAATTGTGAAGTACTTATCGAGGGCGAGCGACGTATCATTGTTGGTAGCCGCCGCACGACTTATTTAGGACTCGGCACGCATAACAATGATGCAGAAATCCAAACTGACCGCGCGACTTATTTAGAATTCATTTTTGTGCAGTGCATGCATAAAAATAAGAAAAAATGCGATACTGGACAGACACTCGTGATTCTAAATCTTACTTTTCTTCTTATTCGTTTAGTAGTATGAAACAAAATGAAATAATGCACAAAATTGTTTTGATTTCCAAGTAATAACTCATGTAGCATCAATATATTTATTTTCAGAGCAGAAAAATGACGGATAATGCATGCAAGAGAAAAAGGTAGAGATGCATAGATTTTCCATAGCAAAAAAGTTTTTATTTATTTCTGCCTAATTTTCACGCTTTTGTCTCGACATCACTTGCATTTTTGCCTTAATGCATGCTAGCACAACAGCAAAATAGAACAATCCGAATAAAAGAATATAAAAGTGCCTCGCAATGACCAAAATAATAATATAAGTACTTCGCGAAAACGAATTTTCAATAAGTCGCTCAGCCAGTTCATATTCTTGTCTCATTATTATGCATGCACTGTGCAAAAAAATTCTAAATTACCCGCGCAGCGGCTATCTTCTGCGGTATTTCCTCGCTCACCGAACTTTAATATTACACGTAAAAAAGTTAGGTCCTAAGCATACATGGGCAGCAACAAAATTCTGGGGATTTGATGGGGCCAAATTGCCAAAAATAGAACCAAAAATTTTATTTTGGAAGTCTATCGATTTTAGGGGTTACAGACCCCCACGCCCATGTATGGTCATAAAAGTATGCCATTTTTGTTTCAATTATTTTCTATGTCGTCATTCAATACAAGCAGCGCAATAAAAGGCAACAGCGATTACCAGCCGATGCAATTAAGCTCTTATTCACGGTTTCGGTGTGGCTCAAGCGATTGGCATTGAAACCAACAATTTCCGAATGTAAAGCGTTTGGTATTTTGGGTAATTCTTCTTTTGTTGGTGAAGCAGGAACAGCAGCAGCTTCTGCCATTTTTGTGATGCAAATGAATGTATTTATTTCGAAAAAAAAGCGCGATTTGGAACCTGGGTGCACAAAAAACAGAAAGTCATCATAAATATACATGTACGGTATGAGAATTCCGGGTAATCAGCCCTTAAAAAATTTTTAAAATTTAAAAAATTACCTTTTCAAAAATTACCTTTTCGGGCGAATAACGATGAGTGAATGTCAAAAACACTGCTTGAATAAAGCTCGTTCTTTCCATAGCATGAAGACAAAAAATTTCGAAATAAATTTGAAAAAAAAATTCGTGTAAATTGAACAAATTATGGTCAAAAATAAGTATTTGGCTAAACGCCAAAAATTTGCGTTTTAGAATAAAAAATTAGCTGAAACGCTGAAAAAGAGCACACGCTTTCTACGATTTTTTTCTCGAAAATTCGCTCTGTCCCGATTCTCCGACCGTCCCGATTCTCCGATCATCCCGATTCTCCGACTTTCCCGATTCCCCGACCATCCCGATTCTCCGCCTAATGCTAAGAGAGGTTATTTAAAGATTCGCGAAAATCTCGATTTCTCCGACCGTCCCGATTCTCCGTCCGTCCCGATTCAACGATTTTTACCGATTCTCCGACTACAGATTCAAATATGACAGGTAGCAATAACCACATGTGAATCAACTGCTAAATAGCGGTTGCACATACATGTAATAAGGGACTTATTAGAGATTGAATCATTATGTAATTTTACGGATTTTTTCATAACGTATTATTTTTGTCATTCAGTAAAATTGAGAGTGTTATTCTATAGCTGCAAATCTAATGTGAAAAAGTAATAATAAGCGATTACATGCGACACAGTATCAACTGGGATTGTCTCCTTGCCTAGCTCAGACTTTTAGCGTCAAGCATCTTGAAAACGACGCTACATATTTTTGTCTAATTTGCATTTTCCATTTTTTGTTTCTATTTTTATAAGTCAGAGCAGAATTTCATCGTATTCGTTACGCTGGTTAATCGAATAAATAGTTATCCATGTACCTATATAAGTGGTCGATTGAATAAGTATATACGTATGTACATATCTGTACGCAAAACACATATATGCATGTTATGTACATGTGTGAAATGCTTTCGTGGGTACTGCATTATAAATCGTGCAATGCAGTCGTAGTCAAAACTTGTCAAATCTTACCATGGTCGGAGAATCGGAATGGTCGGAGAATCGGGACGGGTGGAGAATCGGGACGGTCGGAAAAACGAGATTCTCGCTAATTTAAAAAAAACTCTTTTAGCATTAGGCGGAGAATCGGGACGGTCGGAGAATCGGGAAAGTCGGAGAATCGGGACGGTCGGAGAATCGGGATGGTCGGAGAATTGGGACGGTCGGAGAATCGGGATCCGAAAATATAACTATTCTGGGAGGTCGCAGCCATTTTACGGGAGGAGTAGCCATTCTGGGGCGTGTAAAAACACCCCTCCCAAACACACCAAGAACACGTATGGTCATATGTACATAGGGCACGGCTCAATATATTAGATGAACATTATTCTACTGCATATTATAGTTAGTACGGCAAATAAATGACTGAACCGATCTCTCGCTAAACGTCTCGCTCAATTCATACGATAACATATTTTAAAAAAAACAGTCAATTAATAATTATACGAGCTCATGTTTCTTTGAAGGGAAAACACCTGATCCATCCAATCTATAAAGACCGTGGGTTTCTGGAAGTTAAACATGTTAGGCTTCGGAGCCATGGATATGGGCAGGGGGTACGGGAGATCCCCAGAACGGTAAAACGGAAAATTTTCTAAGAAAAATGGGCCAAAATGAAGGCCAAAAATGGATGAAAAACGAAAATCTTCAAAAGTGCGTAAATTGACCAATGAATATAGTTTTACCGCTATTTTAGCATTTATACTAGCTTTTCAGGACATTTCAGCCCAAAAACTCTCTAACTGACCCTCGGACCGGCTAACCCTCACAGGTCGGTCATGCAATGCATCTATCGCATGCCAGAATTCAAAAAGAATTCCGACATATAAATGAAGCGTACGTATGGCGTAGCTATAAGCTATCTATTAGCGCCGAAAAGCTGCAAAAAAGCGAAAATTTTGTCCAAATAAAATTTTCGCGCCCAACGAGGTCTTCTATTTTACCCACTCATTTCATACAGACCACACGTGGGATTAAGGGGTCTGCTGGACCCTCAGAATTTGAAAGACCCCGCTAAAATCCATAGACTCCAGAATTCAATCTTTGGTTGGTGCTATTTTGGCAATTTGCCACATCAGACCCCCTCCAGAATTTTGTTGCGGTCCATGTAAGATCCAGACCCAGTATGAATTAAACTATTTTTCTGATCCATAACCTTCCTTAACAGGCAAAGCAGTCGAATTTGGTCAAAATAAAAAGATAAGCAAATATAAGCTGATTGACAGTAAAAAACAGGAACCAATGTTTTTTGCAGTGGCCCCTCTGCAACGCTCAAAAGGGCTTTTGAAAGCCATCTGCACTCGCACGTTTAACATGTTTTTTGCTTAAATTTTTCTTTTCACTCATCCACATATATACCCCAAATTTTTTTGTACAAAACCAAAAAGTTTGCAGTGCAAAAAAACCCTGACAGGG
>JAVLUZ010000251.1:30982-53482 GCA_036768485.1 Mermis nigrescens | reverse complement strand
ATTTTCGTGAGAGAATAGTTGGTACCCTGACTTTTCCAAAAAACAGCCGAAAATAGGTTGAATTGGCATTGTTTTCGGCATTTTACGTTGACTAAAATCGCTTTTGTGCAATATTTTTTTCAAAAATTAATACAATTTTCGACAATTGTTTGCGACTAATCATTGAATTTTTGACTTTAGCGGAAACCCGGCTAATTTCTGAAACAATTGGCTGAGGGCCGTTAAGATGCGTGAATTGTTGTTTGATTTCCTATATTTGTTAGCATTTGACGCGATCGTTGATAGTTTTCAAAAGTCATGCTTGGAAATAGAAGAAATCTATATACTGAAATAGCTGGTTCTGCTCTTAAAATCGTCTTGAAACGTATTCTTTAAGCAAACACGTGGCTTCCGAAACTAATGGAGTTTAGGAAATTGTGATCACTGATCTATATCTCGCTATCTGTTGGGCCAATGGGGTTCTTTCCCCGCATTCCTTATCCGCCCCTGTACATAATTATCGTATATGTAACGTACATATGTTACTATTTACATATTTTACACTCTTCTTCTCACTGGTTTAATCGCATTGCTTCGATTTAGGAGACGTTTATGAACGATGCGATTATCTAAGACGCCAGGATCGGCGCTTTCTTCCCTTCATGTATAACTTAAAGATAGTCCGAAGTTAGTACACCCAATTTCCTACTATTGTCAGCATTTGAAACCTACGGGAATGCATATATTGGAGAATTTAGGGACGGAAGGGAAAATTCTTTTAAAAAATAAGGCATAATTAAGAATAATGAAAAATAACGATTTCCTTGCAAAAGTGCTTGAAATATGTAGATCAGAAAGTGTCATTTAATGCAGTTTTCACGCTATTTTAATATTGATAGCATTTTTAGGTCCACTTTAGGTAAAAGAAGCTGTTTTTTCCGACCGACCCCAGAAGGGTCCGACCACCAATTAATGATTATGATTATTGTTATTATTATTATTTTCATTATTCTCAACCACTAAGCCATCATTTTTCTTCAGAAGTATGCGTCAGTAAATCATCATGAGAAAAATTTTAGATGAAAAAGTATTTTTTTCTGAAAACTTGCAAATAATGCAATTATTACGTATAAAAGACGATAGAATTTTTATTACAATATCGAAAAGCAATGTGTCCCTTTTCAATAAATAGTGGCATGATCAACTTAATGTTTAGGTAACAATGATTCATAACGCGGGATAGCCATTTGTACATATATTTTGGGGTTCAAAATTACTTAATTTTTTTTGGAAAATGCCTTCTTTTGGATGAAAAGCAATGAGTCAGTGTCAAAAACACTTTTTGACGCTTCTGACGCTGCTCGTTTTATCGAAACAGTAAAACATAAAATGAGTTTTAAAAAATTTAAAAATTTTTGTGGACGCGAAGAACTTAAAATTTGGCTCTTTTGTAGTAAAAGATAACCAAAATGCGTAAAACACTACGTTTTTAGCGTTTTATTGGAAAATTCAAAATTTTGGATATCGACAGCATTTTTTGGCGGTCAACAGCCATTCTGCGGAATCATTTTTCTAAGGAAGTGTCTTCATGAATTTCTTCACTAAACTACTATGGGCTTGCTTCATACCTGTATTTTTCAGAAACAATGCAACAACTAAACCCGGAACCATTGATGTTCGATGACTTAGATTAGCACGATTATCCTTTTCTTCCATTTATGTGTACTGAATGGCCTATAGTTTTAAAATATTATCGAACGTCAATAATTTTGTTTTTCTTAACCTAATATTTCCTTCATAAGACACACCTTAGGTAATGTGCTTAAGACAGTGTTTCAGCATCAAATATCTACGTAACATCTTGATTTGATTGGAAAATGTTTAGCATAATATTTTTAGATGTTTGGCTGTAGTCACTTTTTGGTTTTGATTTTTTGGCTGCTTATCATATATTGATATTACGGGCTGGTTTTGTGCTCATTTTAGAAGTAAATTTATTACAAAGTTTGATCATCAATCGTTTTTCGATTAAGCCTCGGCTTGCGGGCCCCCGGGGAACGTTTTAAATCGTTGCGTCTCAATTAGTTTTTAGTCACGCTAAAACGGTTCGCAGCATTGAGATTGCCTTACCAGAGATGACCATGAGTTAGAAAATAAGTTTTTGTCAAAATGAAGTTTTTCATTTCGAAGACATGAAAAATTTTAGAGGCTGAGCTTAATAAATTAAATAACCCCAAATATTATACGTTGTTTTCTCTAAATTTTGACCCATTGAATGTTATAGAAAGTTCAAATATGATGAAGAACCACGAAAAACAAAAAATAAATGTCTCGAAAGTGTGCGCGCGGTGCTCTGCGCGCACACAGTTCCATATAATTTAACTCTTATTATTTGTTCTTCTTCAGCAGAGATCAAAGTTTCTAGGGAATTTGTTAGTGCAAAATATCATAGGTAGCGCGTTAGCGCGTACCTAAAATATACTTGGGCCCAACATATGTTCCCCTTCACAGCTATAACGGGACACATCTAGGAGGTGCGGTTTTGTTTAATGGAAAGATTAGAAAAATTCGCAGCCGATGTTTTTTTGTTTTTCTTTGCACTCTCTACTGACTTTGTAAAGAAGATGTGAAAATTTTTCTGTGTAATGTTATTACATTAAGCAAATTTTGTCACTTTTCTAAGGCTTGTAAACAACTCAGTATAGATGATTTACACAACTCAATGGCATAGATTTATAGGGAAAGAATTTCTACAGTTGACACTTTTTTGTTTTTTGAATTTCGCATCTATTCTAGATTGAAGTGTAAAGAGTGTGAAAATCTGGGGATGAAAAAAACATATTTCGGTCGAGTTTTCGACGTGTTTATGTCTGCCAACAAATCCAATTATGAGTCCCAGGAAATTTTTTCGGATGGAAATGCACTACGGTTCATGGGCTACTTTCGACTTACCAGCGAACGTTTTTACACACAATACGGAGTTAGATCTAGGGGTTTAAAGTTTACACTCTAGTGGATTGTGTAAAAGAACAGATTTTGTCTAAGATTTCTCCGGTTATACGTCGGGACAAACTAAATAAAACAAAAATGAAGCTTAATCTAATGGCTACACGTCGCAGCGAACCGCGTTTAGAAAACGCAATATTGAGTTATTTATGGGATGTAAAGTTCGAAATCAGGGGTGTAAGATTGGCAAAAAAACACTTTTTTCATATTTCAATTGTAAAATATCTCAAATGAGTAGTATACCCTGTCACTCTGGGGTTACAAGCATACGTGGGCAGCAAGAAATTTCTGGGGAGGGGGTGCAAGATTTTTTGAAGGTCAAAAAATGGCCTTAAAAACGATGGTATGGTGATAAAAACACCATTTTTCGACGTTTCTCATCAAGCACTATCCATTGGCATCAAAAAATTGCGAAAAAAGCGAAAAAAATTTTCAAAAATTGAATTCTGGGGGTATTTTGATTTCTGGGGGGGTATTTTGGTTTCTGGGGGGTGCATACCCCCCCAAACCCCACGCCCAGGTGTGGTTACAAGTCCGGAACTTTGTAATTCCGGAACTTAGAAGTTCCGGAAGTTGCCTATGCTGTAGCATAGGCAGAGGCGGCCAACAGCAGGAAAATGGGGGTAAAAACGTGCGCCCTGGCCCGGGGAGGGTGCGCCCTGCCCCATGTTATAGTGTAGGAGGGGAGAGGTGCGCCCTGAGTGCGCCCTGGGTTGGGAATGGGGTAAATAAGCCTAAGGGGATCGTGTCATAAGCCTAAGAGGAGCAGTCCTTGGGTAGTTCGGGAACTTGAAGTTCGGGAACTATGTAAGCCTAAGGGGAGCCAGCTGCTCCCCACACGGTGCAAAAAAAGAAATAAATTTGCTTGGATTTCTCGAATATATGTAGCTGCTAAAACCATGTGAGATGGGTTTTAATGCGACTACAGCGCCGTCTTTTTCATAAGTATGAGTCATGATTGTTCCTGAACTTTAAGTTCGGGAACTTTGTGAAAAGGTGTCCCAAAAGTGCCGCAAAGGCCTAGAAGTGGCGCATAAGCGCCGCCAATGCCCATAAGCGCCGCCAAGGCCCAAAAAGGGTCTATAAGCTCTACCGAGGGTCCAAAAGCGCTACTGACTGTCTCACTGCAAAATAATAAACTTTTATTTGGTTAGCTCTATATAGCTATGTTGACAGATTTAGGATTGCCTTTTCGTAAAGTAAAATGTTGTAAAATTTCGTTTTTTATGAAGCGAATGATGTAAAGAATGGTCAGAGTGACTAAAATGGCGATACAGCTTAAAAGTTCATTAGAAATCGCACCGAGTTCTTCTTTATGCACACATTTTACATTGCTTTCTAGGCACCTTCCTTCAATATTAATTCCTCGAAAATTTTCATCAATTTTCATACAGGTTTTACACGCAGGCTCAAATTTCATAGCCTCGAGTTTTGGCAGGCATGTTGTTAAATTTTTCCAATCGGAAACTTGAAAATCACAGCTTTCTTTCAAGATTATGTTTTGAACGGATCTAGGTAGCCTATTATAGTCTGCTAAATTATGACAAACTATGGTAGACTCATTTACATAATGATCACAATATGGATCAAGCCCATATGTAAAACGTAAGAGCACTAACAAGAAAATCATCTTTTCTAATGTAAGCAGCACTGCTTCTATTTATAATCTACTGTCGTCTGAAATGCAATTTTACGATAGTCTTGCCAAATTCAAAAGGTACGGGCAGATCTTGATCACTTTTAATGTTCACTTCAATGGTATTGAATGATTTTTTGAGCACAGGTATATAATGCGGACTAATATATGCGTGATTAACAATATCCATATATTTTCCTTCTATATTCACAACCTGCAGAAGCAGCGCGAAAATATTTCCAACGATTTGAGGCTCAACTATATCGCAATATACGTAAAAGTTATGCATTCCGCCAGTAATGAGTAACCGTGTCTCCTAATTCGTTTTTATTTTTCGCAAAATCGATATAATAATATTGCCGCGCGTGGAGGGAGCAAGATGCTCTGGCTTTTCTCAGGGAGCAATGCTTTATAGTCTGTGCTATGGCATAGGGAGGAGGGCGCGCGCCAATACTGGAATAGGGAAACTTTCATGGGGGAAATTTCCATGGGGCAAATTTCCATGGGTGAAATTTCCCAGGGGAAATTTTGAAGAGGCGTAACTCAGACAGCGGTCGGATCGGGCCGAAATTTTAGGGTTAGGATGAACACCTTATTAGCAAACTATTAAAAAAATTTTCATGGAGCACCTACAGTATACCAGCAGAAGTTTACACTTTTCCATAACTCAAGAACCAATGCTTGGATTTTGTTAAAATTTTCGAAATGATGTATATAGGCGAGGCATGCCGCGCAAAAATTTCGGCGCGCAACCTACGGTATACCAATTAACTTTACACTTTCTCATATAGCACTATATTTCAAGAAGTATAGGGCGGATTTAGCTCAAACTTCCAGGTAAGATATATAAATTGTTGCTGTGCTATGTACAAAATTTTAGCGCGCAACCTACAGTATACCAATTTTTGTTTACACTACTTGATTTTAAGCAATTTTAAGGATCAATTGGGTGCACGCGCTCAGGCAGGGGTCAGAGTCAGATAGGGGACACTACCGCTACTTTACACCGCTGTATGATCGTTGCTCGTGATGCATAATATTCTTTTGCTTGCTCGCTGAAATGTTGCCACAGATTAGCTAGAATTAGGGCATTTTTGTAATCAGGTTATAATGATTATTAGCAGTGTGCAAGTAGATCACCTTGGCAGCTTTAGGTCCTTCAAAAAACAAAACATTATAGTATGTTTTTATTGAACTCTGGCACCAAAGCTTTTGAATTTTCTCCAAAAGCTTCAAGACCATATTTATCTTCATTAATGCTAAGATTAGCTTTGTGCATCAGTTCTAATGCTAGCCGTTTTTGCAGAGTACATCGGCTCTTATCTCCTTTCCTAATGGAATCCCATTTTGGGCTCTTTTTCTAACATTGCTATTCCTGTTACAACAGACCGAGGTGGGGATAAATTATCGTTTTGAGTGATTTCAATATATCACCTCATTTTACAAAACTCCTCACATCAGGTTCAAGGCCAGTTCCGGTTTGTTGTTTTTTTATCAACAATAACTATTTTGAAAGCTATGTCCTCGCTCCAGCAAAACTCGTTCTTAGACTGGGCTACATTTTCTATAATGCTCAAAACCTTGTCAGCATTTATATACTCACGTAAAGTAAATGGAACTAATACAGGCGCATGAAGGCACGGTTGTCTAATTTCAATACCTACCAAAGAGTCAGGAGGACAGTCATGCAGCATCTGCTTAATAGCTTCCTCAAAAATCTGCTCAAAGACTATCCAATAAGATTAGGGCATTTGTAACCACCTGACAAAATGCTCTTGCAGTTGTCTTAAACCTACGAACAAAAATCTCTGGGAACTCATGTACTTCAAAGTATTTATTCAGATCCATTTTTAATGTAAGAACTTTATGGAGTTAAACTTTCCCATATTTTAGACATACACTCAAAATCTATAAATACTAATAATAGTCTACTGTTTGCTACTCTTTTTAGTTCTGTAAGGAGAAAATGGAAGAAATCAGAAATCAAAAGCGTCTTTTTTCTGGATGAGGAGAAGAAGCCATATGGCAGGTCAATCAAACCGGCCATAGAGCTATGTGGAAAACTTGGATCGGCCCATGTACTCCCTAATGATCCAGCTTTGCTATTTTTGTCAAAAATAGTTCTGAAAAGTTTCAAGCAAATTCTGGCAGGTGGGTACTTGAACGTCCAAATGTGCCCTAGGTGCAGCGAGTCTAATAGAGCCATGCAGGAAGCGGGCAAAAAGAGTGCTGAAGCGCTATTCTGATCAGCAGGCTGAGGAGGAGAAGGCCAAAACAGCTTTTCGTCCTAAATGAAGGTGCGCTGGGTATATGCTGACTTCAAAATAGAAGAAGCATGTCTTCACCCGGTGAACTAGCGTACCATCAATGCTGTCAAAACTTGTGAAAAAGCTAACAATCGCTACTTGAGCGTCAGAAATATTCAAAGTATGGCGCTCTTGTTTCTGCAAGTTACCAAACGATGCGTTTAAAGAGGAACAACGAATGATGCTTATGAAGCATTTTGGATTTTTGCATTGGACTGAAAGCAGCCATTTTAAACAAGGATGTTGATTCTTTGTGTGGCTTGTATACATTTTAGTCAAAATGGAGAAAAGACATGTTGGAAAACATGTATGATAACTGTATTTTTGCAACAAGTAAACCGTTTGTTGTGAAGTAGTAAAATGTGCGTTTTTCGAAAAACGCAGGCTCCCTTGCTCTTAACCTCCACGCGGTGGGAGCCGGAAACGATCCGTTTGATCGGCCAATAAGAGCATAAATATTAAAAAACTAAACAAATGTAAAAATGGATAAATTGTTGACAAAATTATATTATGACCCTCAAACTGGGTATACGGGTCGAATCAACTTTTTGCTCGAGTAAAAGTTACGTCCAGCTATAAAATTTGAAAAGGTAAAAGCATGGTTGGAAAAGCAGCCCACATACACACTACACAAACCTGCAAAGAAACGTTATTCAATGGTAATTGTTAAGCGGGGTTGATGAGCAGTGGCAAGCAGATTTGGTTGATCTGCAATCGTTCGCCGACCACAATCATGGTACAAGTACCTACTCAATTGTATTGATATTTTCTCAAAGTACGCATGGTCAGTGCCGCCCAAATCAAAAACTGGTAAAGAAATTATCGCATCTTTTCAGAGAGAATTTTCAAATCATCGGGTCGTAAACCATATTGCAAACGGATCAGGGAACTGAGTTTACAAGCAAGGAATTTCAGCAATTTTTTGAAATCTCAATTTATTGACTTTTTCACGACCAAAAAGCGAAATGAAAGCTAGTATTGTTGAGCGGTTTAATCGTACGCTTAAAGAACGCATGTGGCGATATTTCACTAAAGAATACATTGAAATATATTGACATTTTGCCCGATTTGCTTGAAAATTATAATAATTCTTTTCATAGGACCATTGGTACATCCCCGCTAACGTTACTATAAAGCGAAGAAATTTGAACAGCGTATGGAGTATTCGGCAAACGTTGTTTTTAAATTTAATATTGGTGATAAAGTTCGTATAAGTAAGTGAAACGCATTCAGAAAAAGGATTCTGGCCTTTGGACCAAGAATATTTATTGTTAAAGAAATTTGCTCGCACACCACCCGTTTATACTCTCGAATCAGGGGAAAAATTAGAGGTGTTTTCTACGAAACCGAGCTGCAGAAAATTAGTGCAAAATCAGATGATTTATTTGTAATTGAAAAAATTATAAAAATTCGTAAAAAAGGCAAGAAAACTGATTATTTGGTGCGCTGGAGAGGTTACCCGCCTAAATTTATTTTTCGCGGGTTTCTGATATTGTAAAGCTATAAATAGTAAGTTAAATCTCAAGATCAAAAATGGAGTCTATTGGTCAGTGTTTTTCAATCATATTCTGTATCGTTTATCACAATACGCACATTTGTCTAATGATGCCATTGGTGATTATTTTTTGGCCAAAAATGAGCAACCAGTATAGGCAAACATTGCTCAAATTTGATGATCATGCTATTTTGAGCTTCTCAAAGTTTATCGAAAAACGCCGAAAAAAGACGATCTTTGCCTGCTGTTTAACTTGTGGGAATTTTAAGCCCTGAGGCTAGGTTTTACTTTGCGAACCTCCATACAAAAATCATTGATGAACACATAACTTCATCCATGTCATCGATATTGATCTAAAAATTTGCAAAGTTTGATCTTGTAGATTTGGAAAATTTTTTGTAAATTTTTTGTAAAGTTTGAAAATTTTTTGTAAAGTTTGGAATATTTTTGCCAAGTTTGGAATATTTTTGTAGTTTGGAAAATTTTTTGTAAAGTTTGGAATATTTTTTGCAAAGTTTGAAATATTATGTATCGCCTGCATTCTCAAGCATTATTTGAAACTATTTTATATGCTCTATGCAACTCATGCTCCTGTTTTGCACCTGTAAGGATCAATTTTCCGCTTGTGAACAGCAAAAATGTTATATTTCTGAATTTGTATATTAAACCGAAACAATTCCACTTCATACATGCATTTCTTTTCACCAGCTCATAAAATTTGCAAAGATTAATGCAGAATCTAAATTTGCCGAACCTGCAAACATGTGGGGTTTCCTTTAAATCATCACTTCTAGCATTTAATGCATCTACAGCTGCTTTTATAGCACTTTCACCATCTTTCACTGTTTTGGCTCCAACACATACAATTTTACCTGATTTGAAAATCAGTAATGTTGCCTGAGGTAGTCGAAATACAATTCCTGGAAATCTCAAATAATTGTATTGTGCAGTCTTTGGTAATTTCTGAAGTGATTCTTTGAGTTAATATGGATGGTCTGTAGTGTTAAATGTACATACCGTCTGTTTCCTACCAAATACTCCCCAAATAGCTTATAACTGCCTGCCTAAAACCATGATGTTCCAACATCCTTTCACCTGCCTTGTTCCAGGACCAACAAAGTCAGGCAAAACAACATTTGTCAAGCGATTAATTGAGAATAGAGCATGCCTGATTGATACTAAAATCAAAAGATTTGGTGGTGCTTCGCAGAAAATCAGCCTCTTTATAAAAAATTAAATAGTGTTTACAATATGAAGGCTTCACAGTTTTTTAATTACCTAAAACAATTTAGTCATGACTCAACTTTGATTTAATAATCTTATGCAACAGAACAAAGGCAATACAGACTAACAACTTTTTGAAGAACATATCAATGAAACCTTAATATTATACACATGTTCAACGTTTCTGACCTAAGAACTTCGCATCAACTCTGATTATATAGTTTTATTCAAACACCCTGCTGATCCTTCTGAGCACAAATGCTTTCCAGACAGCTCTATCCTACCAACATACTAAATATTTTTCTAAGCTTATTCTGATGCTACTTCTCAGCCACATGGTTACCTTTTAATTGATTTAACTCAAAATGCGAGAGATGAACTCAGGCTTAAAACGAATATTTTTAGCAGGCATCCAACTGTTTATATGCAGAAATCTATAAAATATAGTAGAGGGTATTGTGACAAAAAAATGGGTAAAGAACAATTAACACGCAATATTGGTTGTTTACATCTCCTAAGTCAAGCAATATAAAGAACACTTATTATAATGTATGATCAAATCTTTGTCTCTGTGACTGTGCAACAACTTTCTGAATGGTAATATTCCTTTTGATAAAAAGGATATAAATAAACTTCGAAGATATCAGAATCAAATTAGATACCTGGCAAACAATAAACAGGCGACTACAAAACAAAAGAAAGATATTACATAATACAGGAAGGTGGTTTTCTTCTCTTTTATATACTTGTGTAGTTTGTTAGCTGATGCAATAGCTGGTAGAAAATGAAACATACTGAAAAAATGATTCTTATACCCGCTGAAATCAGCGAGCGGACTAAACCTATTGATGTTGTGCTAGATTCCTTGGATAATGAATTGCAAAAAGTTTTGCATAGCAAAAGTATAGCTCCTGAAATAAAACTCATGAAATACAATCAGGTGCTTAGCAGATTTAAACATTTATATGAACAAAGCAGCAGCCATATAGAGCTAGTATAGTTGACAATGCAAAGAATACATTGAGTGATGAAAACATGCTTGTTGGTATGCCAAATATCAGATTCCAAAGGCAAAACTCCTTCTTCACTACATTCGTACAAATCCATTTATTGAGGTGAGCCTAATGGTGAGCTTGTGATAGATGGCAATAGAATTGAAGGCTCAAACATTACAGATTTGGTGTAGTCTTGCCTTTGAAGCGTAAAATACGTAGGCACCCCTGGCACAAAAGAATTGCTGAAAGTGTTTAATCGCACAAATGTTCCACTGGAAAGTATAGTAAATAGACAAGGTAAGGTTGCTGCAGGTGGGGAATTCGACTGGGATGAAAGTCTTTAAATACTTATCACATATGGTATTCAAAACAAAATTACAAAAATGCACGTTCAATTCAATCCTAACGATTACAACATTTGGTTGGACTACTACACAGGGCAGGCTGCCCAAACAGGCTATGGGTTGGAAGGGTATAAGGCATCCCATACCAATGGGCCGTGTGGAATCTTGGCGGTTTTTCCGTTCGCTTTTTAGGATGGCAGTCCCAGTTTTGCAGTCAATTGGTAAGCGAGTTGGAAAACATGCTCTAATTGCAGGCTCAAACATAGCATCTGATTTGGCCCTGGGAAAACCGCTTTTGAGTCTACTAAAGAACACTCAAAGCGAGAAGCTGCTCAATTGTTGATGAAGCCTCTCATGCCCTTCAGCAGCAGCAAGGAGAGGGTCTTGGTAGCCACTTAAAGTCTATAAATACTAGCATGATAGATGCTTTTCAAAACAAAAAATGGCTCTCGTAAACGAAAAATCTATCCCCAGTACCAAGACTGAACTGGACCTTTTTACAGTCCCTCCTACCCAAGTAGTGATAAGCGTGGTTTTGGCATGAAATTCAACCTACAAATCCTATTACTAATGAGGGACCATATGAATTTAGAAGTACCTCCTGATCCACATTACGGTAGCTCAATAAAAACTACATTTACATACTATTGAGAATCAAAAAACCAGTAGTTGCTGGAGCAGCAGTGCCACATTATGCTTATCAATCTTATTGGTAAGACTTTCTTTAAGCAAGTAAAATGCTTTTTAGGAGGCAAATTAGTTTTTGACAGCTCTGATAAATATGCGTATAGATCGTATTTTGAAACCGAATTAAATTATGGGTATGATGCCAAGCATTCGCATTTTGCAATCTGCGCTGTACTTTCACAGAAGGTGGAAGTGATGTTGGCAAAAGGCAATGAAACTTCAAAAACATATAAAAATGTTAAAATTGAAAATGTTGTGGGATTTAGGCCCCACTGCACATTGACATGTTCTTGCAAGACAGATTTTAGTTAATTTTACCGATTTCCGCCTAGAATTACACAGAAATAATAATGCGTTTGTTTTGCAGTGCTTTGAGGATGTCAGCCTTGACTTGAAAGTCTCACAAATGAAATTATTTATTCGAAAAGTTGAGTTTGGACACTGTGAATTTAGCTCTTGAGCAAACAATGCTTTCCTATACAGCAAAATATCCCATAAAGGAGAGTAGATTTGACCAATTTGCACATTTCAAATCCTGCTAGAGAAACACTTAATTATACATTGTTTACTGGTCAGCTCCCTCGGCGTATTGTATTTGCATGTGTTGAAGGCGGTGCTTATTGAGGCAATCTAGCAAAATCGCCTTTCAACTTCAAACGTTCAGCATAAATGATGTAAGTAACGTGTGGAGGTATAACGTATCATAACACCCACTCAGCATTTCATTTAAACATGACAGGTACTTGCAAGCCTATACTCAGATGTTTGATGCATTAGATATTGGGCATGAAGGTAATTTCATTAGCAGAAGATTTTAAAACAAGTCACTGCTTCTTTTGTGTTCGATTTGACTCCTGATGCAGATGATGGAGGACACTGGGACCTAGTCCGTGAAGGAACAACAAGCATAAGCTGTTAGGTTTTCTGAGAATTTGCCGATTTCATAGTTGAAATCATTATATATACAGATTTGATAACTTAATAATGATTGATAAAAACCGAAACTACGTTTCATGACTAGATATAAACATGAACACTATTGAAATATTCAAGTCTCCAAACCTGTAATACATTTGCAGGCGTTTCCCATAGATCGTCTGCCACCCATAAGAACCTACCCTGCGGCTCTAGTTGTAAATTTGGACCCCAGTGAGGAACCAGGATCACACTGGGTCGCAATTTATTTTGAAATAAAACATTGCAACTATTTTAGCCAGCTATGGCTTAGAACCACCTGTGCAATTGCATAAATACATTTCTGATAATGCGCTCTCATTTACATACAATAATATGAGAGTACAAGGGCTTTTCTCAATCAGTTGTGGTCATATGTGTATTTACTTTTTGGTCTGCATGAGCAAGGCATAAGTTTCACAAACATTGTTCTATCTATGCTCAGTAAAAAACTTTATAAATATTTCAATAAACTAAGGTTGCAAAAAATGGATATGAAACAGTTTTGCATAACGCTTCCGAGCAATTCACAAAACAAATACATAGCCACTTTTTGTGCAATCTGCACCTGAATAGGTAATTAACTGGCGACTGGGAGGTTGGGTTAGCTGAAAAAAATTTATGCAAATACATGGCACAATGTTGCCAGGAGCAGAATATAGTATTACAGTTTCGTATCAAAACAATGTGCAACAAAATTGCTTATTCCTCCGAGCAAGATATTTAAATATACATGACCTTATTCAAGCCATGAGAAATGGAATAAAAACGGTCAGCCAAATAGACAAATTTGATTGCATGCAATATTTTGGCATAAAGTATGATGAAAATAGGAAATTTTGTAACTTAACAATCAATACTGAATATATTCAAAGTGTAAAGCTGACAAAGCATTTAATGTATATGCTAGGATTTCTAGAGAACCAGCTTAGCAATATAGATTATACTGTCAAAAAATTAAACATAGTTGCGCACCATTCTGACATGCTGGGTGGAATGCATAACTTTTACGTATATTGCGATATAGTTGAGCCTCAAATCATTTGGAAATGTTTTTGCACCGCTTCTGCAGGTTGTGAATATAGAAGGAAAATATATGGATATTGTTAATCGCATATATTAGTCCTCATTATATACCTGTGCTCAAAAATCATTCAATACCATTGGAAGTGAACATTAAGTGATCAAGATAAACCTGTGCCTTTTGAATTTGGCAAAACAATTGTTAAAATGCATTTCAGGTATCGGCTATAATATTTATTGCTTTACCTGCTTCGCCTGAACAGCGTATCCACCTTTGCCTTAGGCAGATACTTTTGGTCTAAGCTCAATGCTGAGGCTATCAACAATTTTCCAAACTTGTCAAACAATGTTTTACATTTCGTGATTTGCCTACTCTAGCTAATCTGTGGCAACATTTCAGTGAGCAAGCAAAGAATATTATGCATCACAAACGATCATACAGCGGTGTAAAGTAGCGGTAGTGTCCCTATCTGACTCTGGGCCCTGCCTGAAAGCGCGTGCACACAATTTTTTTTGGGCATTAGCAAAAAATTGGTATACTGTAGGCTGTAGCTAAAATTTTATTACATAGCGCAGCAACAATTTAATATCTTTACTAAAAGTTTGAGCTATATGAGAAAGTGTAAAGTTAATTGGTATACTGTAGGTTGCGCGCCAAAATTCTTTGCGCGGCGCCCTCGCCTATACATCATTTCCTGTTACAACAAAATCCGGCCATTGGTTCTTTGATTATGGAAAAGTATGGCTTCTAGTCGGTATGCCAGGTTGCGCGCTAAAATTTTGTACACATGATGCCTAATGTATACTTAACATACTCTGAAAATTTGAGCCCGATCCGACCGCTGGTTCTTGACTTGCGCCTCTTCAAAAATAACCCCCTGGGTAATAACCCCCTGGGTATTAACACCCGGGGTTACCGCTAAAATTTACCCCTCCCCTGGCCCTGGGCCCACAAGCTGTGTCGCGCGCGCCCCTCTCCTATGCCTGTACAGGCTATGCTAAAGCTTTGCTCCCTGGGAAAAGCCAGGGAGCAGATTCTGAGCCCCTCTGCCCCAATCCGCCTATGTTATAACACATTATTATAATTGATTTCTTGTTATAAAAAATAAAAATCTATCTAGGGAGACACGGTTAACTACTTCCGCCTAGCATATCGGGTGAATGGTGGGCAGCTATGGTCAGTTCCTGGGCAATAGTATAATTTATATTTTTAAGCTGACTATCTAAAAAGCCTAACATATACATCAAATGATTCGTTAGCTTTAAGCTTTTTAATGTAATCAGTGTTAATTACTATGTGACAAAATTTCCTATTTTCATCATACTTGAAAGTCAGGTACTCTGTATTCATTTTCACAAACTGACCGTTTTTAAACCATTGGTTATAGTTTGAATGAGGTCATGTATATTTAAATATCTTGCTCGAGGAATAAGCAATTTTTGTCGCACATTGTTTTATATCATAAAATTGTATACATATTCTGCTCCTCGGAAACATTGTGCCATGTATTAGCATAAATTATCTCAGCTAAACCAACTTCCCAATCGCCAGATAATATAATTTGCCTTGGCAGGCCAGTTACAAATGTAGCCGCAGTATTGGCTTCCTGTGAATTGCTCGGAAGCGTTAAATAGAATTGTTTAGTATCCATTTTTATAATTTAAGCTTATCAAAGTATTTATAAATTTTCTCGCTCAGCATAGATAGAACAATATTTTTTGAAGAGAATATTCTCTGCATAAGAGGAAGTAGATGCACATATGTCCACAACTAATGGAAAAAATATATGTGTTTTGGACATTGTTTACTCATAAATGAAAGCGTGTCAGAAATATATTTCTAATTGCATTTCGGCTCTAAGCCATAGCTATCAAAATAGTCACAGCGTTTCTTGCTTACAAAATACAAAGCAACCCCAGTGTGAACCAGGCTCATTATGTATCCAAATTAACCACTATAGCTGCAGGATAGTTTTTTATAGGTGGTAAGCGGTCTAATGGAAAAACGCCCAAAAACATATCCATTTTGATATTACGTTCAAAATTTTAAATACTTCCATAGTATTCATGTTTATGCACTATAGTCATGAAATGTGTTTCGATTTTTATCAATCATTATTAAATTATCGTCAGCATATATAATGATTTCTATGCAGAATCAGGCAAATTATCAGCAAATCTACAGTTATGCTTGTTGTTCCTTCATGTGCTAGATCCCAATGCCCCCATCATCTGCATCAGGTGTCATGATCATATCTAAATCATATCTCTGCTAATGATATGCCTTCACGGCCTATAATATCGAGTGCACATTTGATTTTAGGCTTGCA
This sequence comes from Mermis nigrescens, assembly GCA_036768485.1. Taxonomy (NCBI): domain Eukaryota; kingdom Metazoa; phylum Nematoda; class Enoplea; order Mermithida; family Mermithidae; genus Mermis; species Mermis nigrescens. The sequence goes on along the minus strand of JAVLUZ010000251.1, from coordinate 37,503 downwards.
AGTACCTATCATGTTTGAATGCAATGCCAGCGGTAAGCAGGGTGTAGGTTATACCTCCGATGTTACTATCATATGAAAAGCTGAAAGTTTTGAAGTTGGAAAGGCGATTTTTAGATTGCGCCATGTTACTATCAACACAAGCAATACAATGACGCCTAGGTAGCTTACCAGTGAACAATGTATAATTTATGTTTCTAGCAGGAAACATGCAAGTTGGTGATAGCTACGCGCCTTAGATATTCAATGTCGTCATTAAATTACTACTTTAGAGCTAAATCTCCTATTTGTGTGTCCAACCCTCAACTGCTGATCAAAATTTGAGAGACTTTCAAATCTAAGTTAACATCTTCTAAAACACTGCAAAGCAAATGCATTACTATTTCTGTGTAATCGCTGAAAATCGGTAAAATTGACTACAACACCTATCTTTATAAAGAAATGTATCAAGTAGTGGAGCCGCAACTTCTACAAAATTTTCATCTTTAAACATAAAGGTAGCCGCTTTTTAATTGATTCAATTTGTGTCAACATTAATGCCGCCATCATGAATATAATGCTGCCTGTAGAATGTTTTATACCAACTAATTTAATTCAGTTTCAAAATAAGATCTATTTTTAGCGCTTATTGAGCTGTCGCGGCACGGCCTCCCAGAAAACATTTTACTTGCTTGAAAAATGACAGATTGATAGGCATAGCATAGTCAGGTACTGCAGCAACTGTTGGTTTTTTAATTCTTAGTGGCGCATATAAATGTAATTTTTGTTCAGCTGAATATAATGAGGATCGGGAGGTATTCTAAATTCATATGGTCCTCATTGGCGTGGATGCGTTGGTTGTACTATGCCAAAAGCCGCGCGCTTTACTACCGCCTCTGGGTAGAGGGAATGTGAAAAGGCCTAACTCAGTTTTAGTACTCGGAATAGATTTACGTCTATGAGAGTATAAAATAGAAAACGCATCAAGTGCATTAGTATTACAGGAGGACTATCACACCCTCCTTGCTGATGTTCTAGGCATGAGAGGCTTCATCAAAAAGTTGGGCAGCCTGCTTTTGAATGCTTTTTAGAGGTAGAAAAGAGGTTTTCCTCACAAATCGGATATTTAACCTGCAACTAAAGCATGCTTTCCAACTTGCTTACCAATTGAGGCGGAATAGGGAGCGGAAAAAGTGCCAATACTAACGCCCTGGCTGGTATGGGATGCCTTAAACCCATCCAATCCATAACCAGTTTAAAGGCGCCTGCCCTGTAATTCCAGCCAAATGTTGTAATTGAGAACATGCATTTTTGTGATATTCCACAAAACAGAAACACACAAGGCAGACTTCGTCCTAGCCAAAACATCACCAGCGGCAAAATTTCCCTTACCTTGTCTATTACTACTTGCTAGTGGGACATTTGTGTGGTTCAACACTCAGCAATTCCTTTGTACCAGGATCTGCTTATTTTCTTAATGTCCTATTAATTAAATCTGTGTTTCAATTTTTTTTGCCCATCAATCACAAGCTCACCATCAGATTCCCTATTTTCAATAAAAGTGCTTCATGAATATAAGATAGATTTTTCCTTTGGAATTTGATTTTTTGGCATAGCAGTTAGTATTTCTTCTATCACTTGGCACATCTTTTTGTACGTTCAATTATTTGGCTTTGTACGGTTCCTACGGTTCATGCACCTGCTTACTTGCCAAGTATTGATTATATTTTATAAGTTTTAAATCAGATGGTATATTTTTGCTGTTCAACACTTTCTGCATCTCATTATCCAAGGACTTAGCACAACATCATTGTTTAGCTCGCTGATTTCAGCGGGTATAAGAATTATTTTCAGTATGTTTCATTGCCTGTTATTGCATCAGCTGAAAGACTGCCTGCAATTGTAAGTATCGGAGTTAACAAAAGAGGAAGAAACCGTCCTGTGCCTTCAATATTTTTCTTTCTTTGTTTATTATTTGGCTACAGACGTATTTGATTTTGATCAAGTTTATTTATATTTTTCGGAAAAAAGGAATACCATTTAAAATTGCTTGCACAGTCACAGAGACAAAGCATTTGATCTTTACTGGCAGTATTTATAATTGACTCCTATGTTTTCTTTTTGCTCGACTCAGAAGTAATAATATGCTTTAATCGTTCTTTACCTTCTTTATTGGTTACACCGTCATTATTAGTATTATTTATAGATTTTTTACATAAAATGGATGCTTGCTAAATATGTTTGTTTTAAGTCTTAATTCATCTCTAGCATTTGGGTGAGATCAAGAGATAGCCATGGGCTGGAGAGGTAGCATCAGAATAAGCTTCTAGGAAATATTTGGAATTTGTTGATAAATTATGAGACAAAATTCTGTGACTGTATTGACTGCAGGTTTTTAAATAAGACTATATAATCAGAGTTTATGCGTGAAGTTCTGAGGCTTTCAAAATCACATAATATTTTGAACAATGTGAATGATGCGACATCTCCTTGTGAAAAGCTAATTGAACATTACTCCTTGCTCTCCTTGCATTAGATCATCTAATATCAAAAGTTGCGGCCATTGACTAAACTTTTTTTAAATAACTAAAATCAGGAAGCCCTTCTATAAATGAAACATCTTGCATTTCCCTTATACAGTGGCTGATTTTCAAAATAATGTCCTTTCACTTTTGTATCAAACAAGTGTGCTCTGGTTTTCAATAATTGCCTGACATTGCTCCTAGTTAAAATTTTGTTACCAGAAACAAGAGTAAAAGGTGTTGAAATCATGGTTTATAAATATGTATTAAGAGACAGGTATATAAAAAAATGGTTACTTTTATTCAGAACATATGCCAGCCACTTAAAGACACTTGATCTAGATGAGATATATGCAAAATTACCAAATACTGCACAATATAACCCCCAGAAATTTCCAGGCATCATATAATGACCACCTCATGCTACATTATTGATATTCAAGTCAGGTAAAATAGTATGCGTAGGAGCTAAAAAGTTAGCATATGAAAAATGCAATAAAACATTTTTATACAATAAATGGTATGCTCACATTTTAAAAATACAGCCTCAGCTGTTTGTAGGCTCTGCTGATTTAGGATTTCGCATGTACCTTGCAAATTCTATGAGTTGGTTGAAAGAAAATGACAAAAGAAGGAACAGCCAAGATACAAATTGCAACGTTACTGTTTACAAGTGAAAAAATGATTCTCACGGGTGCAAAAGAGAGCACGATGATATGTTTACAAATTGAACAGCTTCAACAATGCCGCACTGACTGAGTAATTTTTAAGAAATTTTCAGTCTGCAGGAAGCCAACCTGCAAAGAAAATTTCCAAACTCTGTTCATGCTTTGGGCATGCAGAAGTGGTTTACAAGAAATTTTCTAAACTTCAAGAAATTTTCAAAAGTCTGCAAGAAATTTCCCAAACTATGCAAAAAAAGTTTCAAAACTTTGCAAAATGTGAGTCTTGTGTGCATTTTATGGAAGTACTCACAAATGGCGCTCACTATACTTTTACCAGATCAGGACCCATGAATTTGGGCGGGTAATCATCGAACAAAATAACAGTTTTGTTGCCGCGTTTTCGGCTTTAGAACCTTTTCAACAATGAATAAATCATTTGTCAGAACATTGATTTTTGCAATTTGGTTCGTAGAAAAATACTTATATAATGCAGCAATAATTTTTCGCCCTTGCTCCTCTAAAATATAAACTGGTTCAGCGCGTACTTTTAATAATAAAAATTCTAGGTCCAATTTGGCCAATATCCTTTTTCAAAAGTGCGCTTAACTTTATCAACCTTACTTTATCGCCAACATCAAATCTAAATACTGTATTCTTTTTTTGTAATGCGAAAGGCTTTAAAATTTCTTGCTCTTTGATGATACGTTCGCCGGAAATTCCACGGCGCAGATCGAATGATTATAATTATATACATAAGATTGTCTAAGACATCAATATGGCCTGTACGTATTTCTTTTAGTAAAGTAGCGCCACATCTTTTAACGTTCGATTAAATCGCTCTACTGATGCTTTCATTTTCACTTTTAGTAAATGTTCTCGTTTCTGGAAATTCCTGTTCACGAATTCCTTCTTCCTGCATCAAAATTTATGGTTTGCGCTTGGATGGCAAAAATATGCTTAAAAGCTCAGCAATATCATTAGAATACTTAAGGGGTATAGACCATGCACATTCGAGAAAAATGCGTCTATACAGTTCAATAGGTACTTGTAGCCATCATTGTGCTTAGCTAGTGATTGAAGATCAACCAAATCAGCTTGCCACTGCTCATCACTAGAACCCTGCGAATATTTTCTAATGCAGGCTTGTGTAAAGGTATAAGAAGCTGTTTAACCACGCTTTGGCATCTTTAAATTTTGCTTTAGGGCGCGGTAGCTTTCTACACGAGTGTAGCTACAGCACTAGTATACCCGGTTATACCACAATTTTATACATTTTATGAGAAAACTACATTACTATTTTATAAAGGAGCTATATAGACAATTCGTAGATACTGACGTACATATTTTCAAACAGGTTCTGCTGTCTGAACTGTTGCCATAGGCTAAACAGCTGTTCCATTTTCTTTTTCCAGAATACAATCCTTCAAGTCTAACGCAAACTGCCAAAATGCGTCGCGTTTCCTCTTCTCTTTTGCTCCTTAAACTCATCATTAAACAATTCTCCAGAAAAACGCACCTATACCTTGAACATCACGATTTGTGACAAACCGTTTACACGCTTTTTCAACAAGTTTAACGATAAATTGCTGGTAGGTAAGCTCTCCGGGGAAGCCTGTTTTCTAAGACATTATGAAAAGTGTATTGAAAGTGAGTTCATATTTATACTTTTCTTGAGCCATTTAGTTTAGTTCCTCGGCTGTTTTGCTTAATGTTGGAGCACTTCCAGCCTCCTGCGCTGCTCTTATTATATCTACCTACATCTAAATAGTTCACCGACTTCATTAAGTTTCAAAAATTCCCGTTCACACGATGCTTTTGGCAAAAATGTTGAATCATCAAGGGGTACATGGGCCTATCTAGATTCCGACTTCACATAGCTCAATGGGCGGTTTGACCTCCTATGGCTTCCTTTTCCACGTCCACGAACGCTTTTGATTTCGAATTTCCTCCATATTTTTAATTTCTAATTGAAATATTTTAGTAGATTATAAGTTTTTGTCTATAAATAGTACTTATTCGTGACAATTTTACTAAAATGGATCTAAATCATTACTTTGATATACATGAACTCCATCGAGCATTTCTTTCGTCCGCAGATTTAGACAACTGCTAAGGCATTTTTGTTGCGTGTTTTAGGGTTTATGATTGCCCTATCTCTTTGAGATTTCGATCAGATTTATAGAAGCCATTAACAAGATGTTACATGGTTGCCCTCCTGACAGTATGGTATTTCGAGATCAGACAACGTAGCCTTTATGCTCCCGTATTAGTACTTATCTCACGCCAGTACTTAAATGCCGATAAGGTTTTGAGTATCATAGAAAATGTGTCCAAAATGAGTTTTGTTTCGATGACATTATTTAAAGTAGTTCGCGAGCATAAAGACTCACAAATAGGTTTTTGGTAGAATGATGTGAGCGAGTTTTGAAAATGGAGGAGCATAAGAATCAGTTCTAAGGATAATTTATTTAGAATAAGCAAAAATGACAGTAGCCCTAAATGGGAATCTATTCGAAAAGGTGACAAGGTAAGTAATACTCTTCTGCAAAAACAGCTAGCTTTAGATTTAATGCAAAAAGGCTAATATTAATAATGAAGAAAAATATGGTCTGTAAGAAATTCAAAACGTTCTAGTGCCCGACTACCAAATAAAAGTATATTATAACAATATTTTGTTTTTTTCAAGGACCTACTGCCGATAAAGTTTTCATTTGCATGCTGCTAATAATCATTATGATCAACAAAAAATGCCCCAGAACAGTCAGGCGCTTATAGCAGCTTATAGACCCTTTTAGTCTTTGGCGCAGCTTAGGTTGGCGGCGCTAGTGCGCCACTTCTAGGCCTTTGCGGCACTTTTGACACCTACAAAGTTCCCGAACTTAAAGTTCAAGGTAGAACAATCATGACTCATACTTTTAAAGACGGCGCTGTAGCTGCATTAAAACCCATCTCACATGGTTTTAGCAGCTACATATCTGAGAAATCCAAGCAAATTTATTTTTTTAATCGTGTGGGAGCAGCTGCTAGGGCTGCATAGTTCCGAACTTCCAAGTTCCCGAACTACCCAAATACCCTCTTAGGCTTATGACAATGATCCCGGCTTATTTACCCCATTCCCACCCAGTGACCCAAGGCGCATCTCTCCCCTCCTACACTATGGGGCAGGGCGCACCCTCCCGGGCCAGGGGGCGCACGTTTTTGACTCTATTTCCTGCTGTTCTTGCCTATGTGCTGTAGAAGCAACTTCCGAACTTCTAAGTTCCGAACAGTTCCGACTCCCAACCCCAGAGTGACAGGGTATACCACTCAAATGTTTTGAGGAACAGAAGTTTCACACAATGGCAGAAATATCAAAAGG
>JAVLUZ010000251.1:0-14354 GCA_036768485.1 Mermis nigrescens | reverse complement strand
CAATATTTCTCCGTTTACCAAGTGTTTTTACAGTTGAAGGTCACTATTGACAGATCGCTGACCTAGCTTATGTTAAATCACACCTACTCTGAATACCCTAGCAATTATTAGTTTTATTTCGTGCAATATTTTATGCTCTTTCTAAATATACACGGTGTTCGGAAAACAAAACAAATTTTGATTTCAGCTGTAACTCTACGAATAATGAGAATCTTAAAAAAATTTTCTTGTCAATTCATGGCACATCTACGTATCTCTAAGCATGCTTGCAGAAAATTACGATACATCACGTAGGCCCGAATGACTGAACGTGGGTTAAGCGTGACCTAAGGTTAAAGTCGAGTAAAACCAAGTCGGGTTACCTGTGCTTTAACCTTAGGTAAGCTTACCCGAGTTTTACCCAACTTCTGTCATACGGCTTAAATTTAACCGAAGGTTAAATTCAACCTTGGGTTAGCTAACCCGAGAATTCCTGTTAAGCTTAGGTCAAACTAACCGACGTTCTGTCATTCGGGCCTTAGTGGTAGTTGCTTGGCGTCTTCTTAAGTAGACTCAACCACTAATTTATTTCTGTAAATTATCCATTTTCACAATGCTTCATGCACTCACTATCTGCTGAACAAATCTTCTGGATCAGTAAGTATTCTATGACCTTAAATAAATTTTATTTTATGTTTTAGATATTTCCTGAATATTATGTAATAATTTCAAATAAAGAAAGGCTTACCGTAGTCTGGCTGGACCCAGTCTTTTGCACAAATTGAAGTCTTTAACATTTGCACAGCAAAGTAAGATGCTTCCTTAAATCAGTGACTGCTCAAAACTCATACTGAAGGCTGCTTGAAATAAATTATTTTTGCTAATCCTGGCATATTTTCTTTGTCTTGGCGAATGTGCGATATTGAGACAAAATTGTCTCCGAGAGCAGTGAGAACTCTAAGACCCGAAATTATGCTTTCAGTGCTATCTTAATATAGTTTTCATTTAAATATCATTGTTTGCAAACTTTGTTAAGCTGCCCAAACGAAGTTTGACATTTATAATATACATTTGTGCGACACCGAGCTTTATGTAGACGGAATTTGGTGTTTCAAATCCATGTTGAAGTGCACATTTGAATTTGCACCGTAGTATCAACTATAGTTACTGTAAGACAATGACCTCTTAGCACAAGATTTTAGAATATACGCCAGCTTATTCGTGGAAAGTTTTATCAACTTTCCTGTGATGTTGTTACAATAAGTTAGTAAATTTGTCCAAAAAATTTAATTTCCGAGCACGCCTGTACATATTATTTTTCACGAGAACTCAAGGTTTTGAAGAATTACGATGTAATTAAAGCTACTACAATGCATACCAGACATAGGCATCTGCTAGACATCACAGTTCAGAAAAACTAGAAAAAAATGCGAATTCAGTTGTGTTGACCACAACCAGAGAGGATGCCTAAAAATTTGAATGAACTTAGCCAAAATGGTTGTTTATGCCCAAAAAACATTTCGATTCTCGCGAGTCAATGTTTTTCGGTACTCAAATAATAGTGCATGCGAAAAATATGGCTTCCAGACCTTGAAGGTCAAAAATTATTAATAAATACATGTCCGTTCTTTCTCGCTAACTATGTATGTTGAACAGTGGGGGCGGCCTCTCCACCCCCTAAATCATCAGTCAGCAATCGCATAACGAGTTAAACTCGAACTCATTGAACTGATTGCTCAATCACGATCAGCTTTTGATCTATGGAGTTCTCACGTTTTTATTGACAAATTTTTATTTGCTTAGGCGAGAAACAAGGTTGCGGAAATGCGCTAACTAATTGTACGCTCGACGAAATCCAGAATTACGTTTCGAGAGGTGCATTTCGTTTGGGTAAGAAATCAGAACTTTTGTGCTTTTAATAAAATTTAATAAATGGCCAAAAACCGATCTAAACCAAAGTTAAATAAGTCTAGTCAAAATTTTCGTAGCATAACCATAGATATGCAGCATAGACGGTCTAGGAGGGGGTCAGCCAGTGAGTCTTTTGATCTAAAATGATCTTACAAGCTGGTATAAATGTTAAAATTGCATAAAATGCTACTATGTTAATGCACAGTTTCTAGTCCACTTGAGCACTTTTGCAGAAAATTTTTAATTTGATCGTCATTTCTGCTTTATTTTCGCCATCGAAAAAATTCCAATTTTTCTATTACGGTAGATCTGGGTCCTCTAGCTCCCCCATAAGAGCATTTCTAAGCATGACGTTGAACGCAAAATAAGTATGCTTTAAAGTAATAGGTTCAAACTGGCATTTGGTCTTGATTATTAATTTTTCGGCAGATACGTAGCTTTTATTTTTTGCTTAAAACATCTTCGAAAAGATAGCATACTTTAAAAAATGTAATAAAAATTTCCACATCCAGATGATTTTATTTCGGGGATATCGTAAATTTTGATGCCAGATATTCCGAGGACCATTAGGAGAGGCAAAAATAAAGGCATTTTTGAGATTTTCTTGACGAGCTCCATACAAAAGTGAAGCAATAGGAGGTTATCGATACGACAAAAAAGCGAAAAAAGGATATTTTAAAGAAAAAACGAGGGAAAAACTAATACATGAAAAATAATAATAAATAAATAAATAGAAGAAAAAGACAGGAACAATAAATAGGAAAACGAAGACAGGAGTAGAAGTACAGCTTGCTATTAGTACGAAAGAAATAAAAAGACACGAGAAATAGCACAAAATTTTCATAACATGAAAAAAGTTTTCACAGTATTTTTTTACGTTCAAACTATCTAGACTCATGGCCCATCTATGAGCGATTTCTTAACTTATGTCATTGAACTCAATTCTCGTGCTATGAAAAAAACCATTACAGAATACTAAATATTCGCCCCGAAGCGCCGAAAAAATTTGACATGTTCCTTAAGTTTAAATCGAATTTGCGCGATTTATAACCTCAAAAAGTATACAAAAACAATGAACTCAACGCGAAGCGCCGGAAAATGATGCGTTTATAGCTCAATGGTACAACAAAAACCAGTTTTTTTAGTGCAATGCAATTCGATAATTTTTCATTTTTTCGCTTTGGGACGCCTGTAAGAAACAAAATACTTTTTATCTCTGGGGCTACTTACCCGCATCTTAGACATAGCAGCGGCGGATTCAGGATTTTCTGACAGGGGCAAAACCACGAATTTTTCTGATAGTGTCAAAATTTGTTCAAAAAATCCGTCCGTTATGCTTGGAGTATCGGCTTTTTTGTCGTGTTCTAACTGACAAAATCATTTGTGATCTGAAGAAAGCTAAAAAATTTCGAAAGATTTCTCAAAACGCGCAAAATTAGCGCGAAAATCGGCATAAAGCGCCGAAAAATACCCGAGAGACCATTGTAAGGACTAAAAAATCCTTGTTTTGTACAAAAACTACTTTTATGACGTAAAAACATGGCTTTTAAAGCGCCAAAAAAGTCAGCAAATGACTTTAATGAGTATCACCCAACGTGAGGCGCCCGAAAAATTCAGAAAATCATGATAAAAATGGCTAAAATCATCAAATAATACATATTGTTTTCTATTGCACCAAAGTATTTTTTGACGACAGAGGGCGCTCTCCCCCGCTTCCCCTCTGAATCTGCCTTTAAGGCACAGGCAATATTTAAGCATAATTTTTGTCAAGAAGTAAACTACGTCGAAAATGTGCGAATTATGAATAAATTCAGAAAATTTTGGCTTAAGATATGTTTTAAATAGTTTTACATTTGTTTTTGATCGTCATCACACAAGGGCAGCACCCTAATCTGAAAGTAGGGATTAAAACCGGCAAAATCCAAAAAGACATGCCACAAATTTAATTTCGAGGGTTGGCCGATTTTGGGGTTCTATTGAATTCTGAAGTGGGTGTAAACCCACTAATCCCCCACGCCCATCTGTGACTGTGGTCGTCTCGTCATACTCTACGTAAATCACGTATTCTGACTTTGTTTCGATAAGGCTCGTTGAGGAATTTGCTGACTGATAAACCCAATGGAACGCTGACAGTACAAAACAAAGACGGATCAGCGGAACAATACACAAATAAATATTTCGAAAGATTCATTGAGGATGAGAAAGAAAGAGGTAAGGTCAAAAAACTTAAGTGAAGTGATCTAAAAATCTACGCAGGATATATTATCTTATCTGGCTATCCAAAGTTTATCACGAACACCGAATCCGTGGTGACTAGCGCTCACATACATAAAAGACAGGGAATAATGCTAAGACTCAATGTGCTAAGTAGACTTGCTTTGGGACGTCCTAATCTCATTAATTTATTTTTCAATAACATTTAGTTGATTTATTTGTCTGATTAAGTTATATATTTAAGTAATTTACTGATTTAATATCAACGTAAAGTTCTTTACACAGTTTGCACCGGCTAAAAGAACACCACTTTTTATATGGAAAAGTTTTAAATCTATGTATTAAGCCATGATCATAGATGCACAGCATGCTTCGGCGGCTCAGGGACTTTCTGACAGGGAGTAGAGCCATAGGTGGGCGGCACAAAACTTCTGGAGGGGGTGCAAGATTTTAAAAAGGTCAAAAAATGGCGTTAAACATGGTGGTATGGGGAAAACACAATTTTTCAACGTTTCTCATCGAGCACTATCCATTGGCATCAAAAATTGCGAAAAATAAAAAAATTAAAAATTGAATTCTGGGAGGGTATTTTGGTTTCCGAGGGTGCATACCCCAAACCCCCACGCCAAGTATGGGTAGAGCCCCTAAGTATCGTAATAGTGTCTCGTAGCTTGTCGGAAAAATCCGTCCACTATGCTTACAGTAGCGATTTTTCGTAGTCTTTTGATAGGCTGAATCATTTTTAATGCGCGAAAATTGTGGAAAAATTCCACAATTTCTGGAAGTGTTACACGAGAAACTCGCAAAATTAGCTAAAATTGACGCAAAGCGTCGAAAGAATACTCGAGAAATCCTTGTAATAAGCGCAAAATCTTTCTTCTGTACACAAGCTATTCTTCTGGCGTAAAAATAAGGTTTCCAGATACCTAGCTAAAAAGTCAGAAATGCAATCTGCTGAGCGACAAAAAAATTTGAAAAATCATGATAAAAATAGAGCTTAAGCACTCTGTTCTTGGCATTTATTTCGCCTCATTTTTCTCAAAACAATTTCATTTTTTCGTTCCGGAGGTCTAACCCTGAACCCTTCCCCCGCCCCAGCGTGCATGTCTGACCATGACTAAATCTAATAGAATTCAATGGTCGCGAACAGACATGGAAAATGATGCAAAATGTAGGCCAAAAAAGATGCGAATTGAAAACTTTCTTTAAAAGTGCTTGAAATTGACCAGAAACTGTGTAATAACGTATTTTTTACGCTATTTTAGCGCTTATACCTCTACTTGAGGTCATTTTAGCCGAAAAAAGCACAATTTTTTGACCCCTCCCCCAGGTCGGATGATCCCCTCCCCCAGATCGGCCATGCTGTGCACTCATCATCGTGACGCGACATAATCTTCCGATTCGAAATGTTATTCTGAAAAAAATCGCCCTAAAACTCATAGCAGTTCCAGCTAATGTTTGGTCTCTTGTGAGAAGCAAGTTTAATTATCACAATGGCAAATCTCAACAAGGCCCTACATAAACACCTCAGTCCGCAGAAATGTATTGTGATTTTTGGAAAAATAGTCTTTCTGTACAATGCACTCGAGTTCTATCCAGAAAACAAATTAGCCATTGAAATTGCCATGAAGTTGAAAGAGATTGCATGCCATATTTTGTCTTAGCCAGTATTGTGAGTAAACGTTAAGAGAGAACAAGTGACAATAATTCATGAAAAGCTGAAATATTGATCGAGCTAACTTCTATATCCGGTATTTGCTGCTATTCCAGAAGCCAATGAAAGGAGACTCGTGCATGACCTTTTAGTAGACCTTTGTATTCAGAATTGAATAGCCTTTCAGACGATTCCATACCCGGCCGTTTGATTATCTGTGTATACCATTAAACAAAATAGTGTCTACCCCTTTATAAGCAGACCAGCAGTCAAATTCTGGCGAGGGTCTTGGTAGTGTAAAACCGCAAAATCCCTAAAAAACAGCTCAAAAAAAATTTATGCTGGGGTCTATCGATTAAAAGGATCTGACGGATTCTCGGGTAAGGGGTCTGAACCCTTGCCCAAACCCCGACCCCCTCAAAACACGCCCACGTGTGGCAACAACTCAATGCATTGATATGACAAACATTGCTTGACCAGATAGGAAAAGCCAGCTCAGAAGTCCAATTCCAAATTTTCATTTTTTTGATATGGCTTAAGGATAGCAGGGCAACGGGGAAAATTTTTGTTTTCGTCTGCGGAACTTTTGTTCCTTCATGCACATGGCTTTGTGAAGGCAATTCAAACCTAATATAGCCATAATACATGATCTTGGGGGAGGGGTTTGGGGTTTCCACCTCCCCAGAAAAATTTTAACCTACCACAAAAATTTTTTCACTTCCCCTCCAGAATTGTCGATTCTTTGAAAGTTCCCGAATATTTTGTAAAAATTAGTAGAAAATATGCTTATTTAAGCGTTTTTAGCTATCTATTTGCTCAAAAGTGCCAAATTCTTTGAGCTTGGCGCTGTTGTTTTGACTGCATTTTGTTCAATTTGTCCAGATTTTCTGATTTTTTTTCGAAATTATTTTATGTTTCTTTCTCTAGAAAGATAGAGCATCGTCAGAAACGCTGAAAAACGATGTTTTTGGAGGCGTACTTACTGTTTTTCGGACCCCGAAAAAGGCACTTTAATAGTTTCAACCATCCCGAGAATTCTCATGCTGTGCATGTACGAGATATGAATATAACCCTCTGCAGACTTGCACAGCACAGCATGGAATTCCGGGAGGGGCAATATAAATGTTCTTCTTGCGGCTTAAAAATGGCAAATACGCGTTAGAAACATCGTTTTTCGGCTTTTTGAGGAAGCACCATCTTTCTAGAGCATGAAAACATACGGTTTCGAAAAAACAAAAAACTTTAATTAAATTAAAGGAAATATAGTCGAAAAATGAGTACACGCCGTTGACACATTCGGAGCAAAGATATAGGTACTCATAGCTAAAAACGCTTTAAAAAGCACCTTTTCTATGAATTTTTCAGAAGCTTTTTAAAAATCGCGAATTCGGGGCGGGGTGTAAAAAAATTTCTGTGAGTCAAAAATTTTCTAGGGAGGCGAAAACTCTCTAAACCCTCTCCCAGATCGATGATCCTATGTCTTCTAAACGTCAAACAATTTTATGAATGGTAGGATGCGGACTGATATTCTATGTAAATTTGAGGTGCTTCTAAAAATCATCACAATTCATACAAGTTCCATCCTCTGTTATCGGTTATATTTTTGGTTCAAATTACCAAAAGTCATCCGTTCTACGGCAACTGGTTGTAAATTGTGCGCGATTTGTCTTTTGTTGTTTTCGCATCAGTCCACTATTTCGATATAGAAAATCAACATCTTTGATCAGCAAGTTTAGGTCTGATTAAGACGTCATATTTTATTGGATGAGTGAGATTTGGCAAAAACTAAAAATATCGTCGGCTTGACTCAGCGAAAATCGTGCGATTTCGAATTTTACTAGAAATCGCACGAATCAAACTGATTTTGACCGTCGATTCTTCTATTATAATTGACGTTTTGTGTTCTAGAAAAACGATCCTCTTTGATTTTAAATAAATTTTTGTTGTTCACTTTCCGCGTGAAAATATTTTAAGACATGTCTTCTAGTCGTATGTTTTGCATATATTTATCAGTAAAAAATAGAAGAACGAGCAATGATAGCGATCTTCCGAATCCGCCTTGTTCGCCGGACCACAACCGCATCTACGTTATGGACAGAGTTATAAAGCATTGCGTGGCTGGCGTCTTGATTCCTAAATGTAAACCATAATACTATACATGTAACGGCTCGAAATTTGGGGGGTCCGGCCATTTTTAAGGGGGAGGTAAATGACCTCCGAGTTTTGGCCAAAAACGGCCAAAAAAGCCATAAAAATGGCTACAGAATTCAATTTTTCCCAAAAATTAGAGGGGCTCAAAAACCTTTTTGTCTTTTGTGGGGATGGGGAGGGAGACGTCCGACTTTAACTGAGGAATGGGGATCCCCATCCCCCTTCTACATGTATGCACAATAAGGTGATTATGTCGTATATTGTAATATCTGTGTTCACTGACCATTCAGAATTTTGTAAATCCAGTTTTTGTGGGTATAGAGCAGTGTTTTTTGTACAAGGTCCGTTTGTACATGTACAAAGATGGTCCTTGAAAGTTGCTACATTTCGTACACCACAAATTTTTGGTACTATAATATGGCACAGCAGCGATTTTAGTGTGGCAAAAACAGAGTTGTTAGATCTTTGGTTACGTATTTTAGCAATTTCTAGGTTTCTGAGGGCAAAATCAGTAATAATCGTTCTCAAAACGGGCGAAGCGCCGAAAAATTTGGCAGTTTTCCTTTCAAAATGCAATTTTGAGAGGAAAATTACATATAAAATTCTATATAAAGATATATAGAACACACATATTGCTCATTTCGGCGCGGAGCGCTGAGAATTTTTGCGAATTTCGAATTCTTTTGCAGTTTTTGTCTCCTAAAAATCTTTACATGTACAAAGATGGTCCTCAAAAGTCTTTGTACATCGCGAAAAATCTTTGCCGAATACAAAAAAAGACCGTGGTATAGAGGGTTTGTGAGTGTGGATGTGTAGATTTTTTAGGGTAAGGGGTTGAGGAATCTAGACCCTGAGTTATATAACGCAAAAATGACAAAAACACACATAATTAAAAAAATTATGATAAAACAACAAACTGATAATCAAAACATTCTTTAAAAATTGCTTGTAATCGACAAGGAAAAAGTACTCGAGTTTCCAAAATTTTGAGGGGACTAGCCCATATGTGCAGCATCCTGAGAAGAACACGCCAAAAATAAATTCTGAGGGCCTAATGTAATCTGCAAGGGAGTGGGTTATTTTGGGTTCTCGAAGAAGCCTACTTGCGGACTAGCCCCCTTAACCCTCAACTACTTGCCTGTGTCCAAGATTTTGCGCAAAATCAATTCGAGAATAGGATTTCTCTAAAGGTTCGGCTGATAAAGAGAAACGCCGTCATGCTGCGTGCCTAGCATTGCATCTTCGTGGAATGGTATTTCATTTTTACCTGTTTCTAGCGAAGACAAAATGTTTATGAAAACAGAATTGAATAAAAATATCGCATGCAATGAATTAGAAAATGTTCGAATGAGAACATGCAATTAGCGTTTTTCAGATTGCTTACTGGGCGAAGGCCGTGAATATAACGTAGTTGTGATAGACGAGGCGTTCAATGCTGTGAAAGAAGGTATCATTTCTTAATTAACGACATGCATTAGCAGACGCAGACATGTAGCAGATAAAAATTTTGAATGGGTAGTCGGTCGGTTTTAGGGCGGGGGTCAATGACCTTCAATTATTAATCAAAAGTGGCCAAAAAGCACCTAAAAATGGCTTTAAAATGCAAGCTTTTTGCCGAAAATTGAGGGGGATTTCCGGGATATGAAAGGACAGCCGACTCTGGGTGGAGGATCCGCCTATCTCCCTGTCACATGTTGTATGTATGTTCCTAAGCAATAAAAAAATTTGTACCCTCGCCTTACAGTTAACTAGGATGGCGTCCTAGCTGATAAGTTTACATGCGACTTTTTCGTAGTTAGCAAAGAACAATGCTCCGATGGAACAAAAAGGACGAATATTCTTTTAATAACGCATCATTAAAGATCAAAAAAGGAGGAGGGAATAGTTACCTGTGTATGCTTGCCTGTGAAAGCTGTAAGAATCTACTAAAAATTAGACTTCGCTAAAAAACAAAAAATCGAAGTATGTTTTGCGGCCCCTGCAGAGAGAGAGTTGCACCTTCGACGCAAAAATAACTATAGTCTGTTTCATTTATTCAAGAGCTCTTGCAGTGAATTTTTTGAAGGTTACAGTACGCCTTACTATGTGATTTACTGTAATTTGACGGAAAAATTGAGTGGGGGCGAGCGGCCGCCATTCTTTCATTTTAAATGCACTAAACCGTCGTTATCGACTTAATTCAAGCATCTAAACAGTTCTGTGACATACTACGAGTAGGTGCGCTGAATTAAAATCATGTGGCAGGAATTAAAGCCGTGTTGCTTCGGCGACAATCAGACGTTCTACCACTACACTAAGCGGAAGTCCTCGGCAAAGTTTAGAATGTAAGTCTATTGTGTTAACCGGTCGATTTATGACAAGCTGAATGCGCGAATTCCATCCGCATTTTGCATGATCTGCTGGAAGACGAGAATAAATTACGCCGTAAATGCTTTTATTGAATAACCCCTAGTCTTTCCTATGTAGCTACAGTGACCTCTGAATAACCTACAGTGAGTAGGGAAGATAGAGTCACTGTAGCCTCGGAAAAGATTTGCTGGAAAAGCTCTCGGATAAATGAAACAGACTAGAAGATCAATAGCTTATCCCTAAGAAGCAATCACTTATCAAGAAACGACATAATCTGTATTTCTACGCTAACATGGCACGCACTGCTGCAGGGCAGCAATAAGATGAACAAGATGATGTGCTTATCATCATTCATTTATTAAGTCATGATGATCTGAATATCGGTTATATATTGAAAGAGAAATTTGAGTATTGATAAGAAACTAAATAGGTTATTAACAGACATCACAGCTTCCTCATAATCTCTTTTTGAGCCAGTGAGCAATACCAATGTTTAGTGAAGGCACGCTTTCTTCAGAAGCTGCAGAATAGATTTCGATTTTTTGCGTTCTTATAGCGAAAGTCTAATTTTTGGTAGATTCTTACAACTTTCGTAGGCAGGCAATATATAGGTAATTTTCCTAGTCCCCTCCTTTTATGTCCTTATAATGCATAATTCCAAGTATATCCGTCCTTTTAGTTTTATTAAAGCTTTTTTCTTTGCTAGTCCCTACTATCAATCAGCATGCAGTCAGTAATCACATACGATAATATGCCACAATAATGACAGCAGTCCAAGAACGCGGAAAACAGTATTGTTCTGAACATCAGCATTATCTTTTTCGAACAAGACAACCTTACCTTATTTAACCAGATCAAATGATTTCAGCGTAAAATTTACGCAACTGGTGGGTGTAAAGAACGCTTGCACTTAGATTCGCAATCCTGGCATTACATGGAACATTTTGAAAAAATTAAGTTTTTGCAACGCTCTAAAACAAAAATTAATTTTCATTGTATGCTTTACACAACTACTAGGTATAAAGAAAACATACAGTCAGATTCGGAATCCTGACCTTACACAACATATTTTGAAAAAACATACGTTTTACAACGCTCTTAAAGTGAAATAAATTTGTAGTGTAAACTTTACACATCAACGATAAATGAATAATGTAAACTTTACACATAAACTGAGCGTAGAGAAAACTAACAGTCAGATTCGTAATTTTGACCTCTAAATAAAACATTTTAAAAAGAATTAAGCTTTTGAAACGCTCCAGAACTAAACTTAATTTCCAGTGTGAACTTTACAAACCATCAAGTTTTTAGAAGCTTTTAGTCGGATTTGTTTCGTAATTCTGATGGTACTCTGATATTACGATCAATATTTATGAAAAAATGAACTCTTCACAATGGTCTGAGGACAAATAAATATTAGATATAAACCGCTTTACATTACCTTAAAGTGTAAACAAACACGCCCAACTAACGTATCACGTTTGACCCCTGGTACGTTTTTAGATTTGTGATCATGTCTAGACCATAGGTGGGCACCAACGAAATTCAGAGGAGGGTGCAAGGATTTTCGAAAGTCAAAAAAATGATCTTAAAAATGGAGTTATGGCGAAAAAACACCAATTTTCAATGTTTCTCATCGAGTACTACCAATTGGCATCAAAGAATTGCGAAAAAAACGGAAAAAATTTTTAGAAATCAATCCTGGGGGGTATTTTGATTTCTGGTGGGTATTTGGCCTTCTGAGCGGTGAATACCTCCGACCTCCCCCACGCCTTCTTGTGGTCCAAACTCATAAACTCATAATTAAAGAAGTTGGCAGAAAAAACAAGAAAGAAACACGTTTAACACCCCCAATTTTTTAACTTTACACCTCCCGAAAAAGCTCAATATTGGTGTAAATAAAAACACACTATTGTTGTGACGTGTACCCCTTAAAAGTACTTTATTTTATCTTTCGACTTATCCCTAATTCTAAACGGAGAAATTGGCGAACAAAAAAGGGATAAAAGCGTATTTTTCCACTATTACTTTAAAAATATGAACGTAACCCCCATTGAGTGTGAAGAAATTCGGTTTGGGCCAGTTTGTAGCCTTAAAATTTTAGTACGTTTGTGTGTAAAGAACTTCTGTTCCGCATCCTATTTGATATAATGACAAATCAAAAAAGGGAAGAAACGGTTTTTCCGCTCAATCTGACACCCCTGATTTCGAACTGTTACACCTCCAGAAGTTACTTGATATTTAGCTTTTAAACGCAGCTTGCTGCAAAGTGTAGCCCTTACGCACTTTATTTTTATTCTATTCAATTTGTCCCTACTTATATCCGGAGGACTTGGCGGAGAAATATTGAACAAAACCTGTATTTACACCATTCATTAGATTGTAAAGTTTAAACCTCTATATCTGACTCCGTATCGAGTGTAAAAAATTTGCTGGTAAGCCGAAAGTTGCCTTAGGTCCTAGTACATTTCTGTCGGAAAAATTTCTTAGAATTCATAGCCGGACTTGTTGGCAGACAAAAAAGGGGCTATATGTGTTTTTTCACCCTCATAATTCTTTACAGTCCGTACACTGCCACTCTGGATATAAGTCACTTGTCAAAAAAATAAAAAAGTTCCATAGAGCTTACACAATTTCCTACATTTTAAAAACAAACCAGACTGAACAGAATGCAAATCTGATTTAGATGACTTCGAAGAACGATCAAAATTTTGACGAAACTGAGAATTTTTGCGTTACAGTAAAACTTTACACGCTCTTTACAAACCGGGTAAAAGTGTAAAAAAAGAAAAAAGGTACCGAATATTTCTTGATTATCTATCTTATAAAAAACCGCACAATACAGAAGTGTCCCGCTATAGCTGTAGGTGGGGAGAACAGGTTGGGGGTACCCAAGTATATTAAGAGTGCGCGCTAACGCGCTACCTATGATGTGTCCAAAACTTCACCTATTAAAATATCATAATTAATTAAAAGGATAAAGTACTCACAGAAAGTAGTGTACTCTTCAAGTAACAGCAGATTTCCTAGATTATCATTTAAATACTAAGATGAGAAAATAGCATTCTGATCAGTGATTGGTACAATACTCTGTTAGTTATCGACTGCCCACTAGGGTTTTCAGAATAAGTTCTACTGAACTGGTATCTACTATTCGTTCTTATTTATTGCATGCATCCGCCTCAAGCCTATGCCTATATACAGTCGACTGTTATTAAATCGAATTCATATTAAATTATTTCCGAGAAAATTAACAAAGATGAGAAGCGAGGCGACGACTCAAAAAAGGTGCAGTTGTATGCTTCTTTTGCTCATAAGTGTCAAATTTCTGCCGCTCCGCGCCACTATACTCATTTTTTGACTATACTTTTTTCAATTTATTCGAGTTTTTCGATTATTCGAATATTTTATATTTGTTTTTATGCTCTAGAACGATAGAGCTTTGTCAAAAATACCGAAAAACGATGTTTTTTGACACGTATCCGCCATTTTCGAGACCTAAGGAAGGCACTTTGAAATATCCCCCCACAGAATTCCCATGATGTGCCTGTCTGGATGCGAATGTAAAAAATCAAAAATTTGATTGTAAGTGCCTATTATTCTTGCTTTTCAATTCACCCGCCGTAATCAAATGCGAGCTAAAATACTCGTACATTGACATTTTTCAAATTTCGTACAATACATTAATGTTTTTTTCTAGTTTCGTGAAATACATTTATTGTTCTCAAATTTCTAGAATACAATCATTTTTTTAAATTCCGTAAAATACAATCATTTTTTAAAAATTCCTAAAGTACAATAATCGATTTGAAGCTTAGCCAAGTAAATGCATCTCTCTCAAATTTCTTGAAATATATCCAAATCATGATCCGTTTTGAATTTGGCAAAAATGCAATCAAACTTTTCTAATTCTATAAAATATATTCTACATTTTAATTCAAAATATTGTATTTCGTATTTATATATTTTGTATTCGTCAGGTTCGAGCGTAAAACTATCCTACTATTTTCGCTTAAGCTAAAGGGACCATGATTTGGGGGTTCCTTCTGTGCGTGAAATAAACGAATCAAAACATCGACGTTTACTTACAATAAGT
>JAVLUZ010000250.1:0-107582 GCA_036768485.1 Mermis nigrescens | reverse complement strand
GTTATAGATGTTTTTAGGGTTGCTATATCCCAAATACAAGGTTGCACATTTGTCATAACTTATTTGCAGTTGCCATTTTTCGGTCCACCCATGCAATGAATCAAGGTCTGCTTGCAAGGATCTGAATTCACATGAAAAATTGAATATTTTTAAATCATCAGAAAACAGCATGATATTGCTATGCTTGATACTATCGACCAGGTCGCTAATGAAAACCAAAAATAATGTAGGTCCTAGTACACTACCCTGGGGAACACCACTAATTACCGGAATAGGGGCTGAAAGAAAACCATTCATTTTCACCTTTTGTGACCTACCCATCAAAAAAGCTTTAACCCAGTTGAGCAAAGTACCCGAGATACCTAAAGATTCTAATTTCAATATTAGTTTTGAATGAACAACAGAATCGAATGCCTTACAAAAATCAATATAAACAACCATCCATTGGAACACGATTGTCCAAAGTTTTTGTCCACAGGTTTCTGCACTTTAAAAGCTGAGATGTACAGGATTTGTTCTCCAGAAATCCAAATTGTTGCTGATTTATTAAATCACTCTTGTCAAAATAGTCCAGGATGGCATTATTGATTATTGATTCCATAACTTTACACAAAACAACATAGAGATATCGGTCTATAGTTTTCAACTGAGCGTGGATTGCCTTTTTTAAAAATTGGAATTACTAAAGCTTCTAACCACAAACGTGGAAGCATACCAGAACGATATGGTACCTCAAAAATAGTTGAAAGGGGTTCAACTAAAGCAACTCGAATTTGTTTCAAAAATAAGCTGACAGCCCATCAGGACCAACTGAGTGAGTGGGCTTTATCGTATTGAAAACTGCCAGCAACTCTGCTATGTTCAAATTTAACTATAGGCCGATAGTCTACCTCAATTGAATCGATATTTAATGGTAGAATGCCGTTATCAATAGTAAAAACTGAACCAAAAATTCATTGAAAGCGTTAGCTTTTTCGGTTTTATTAGAAAAAACCTGACCATTTGATTAAAGATCAGGCACAGATTGTTTCAATTTTAACCTCGCGTTAACCAAAATTTAACCATTAAAAACCATAAAAAACCATAAAAAAACCATTAAGAACCATAAAAAACCATAAAAAAACCAAAAAAACCAAAATGTCGGAAATTTTCAAATTTTGGTTTTTTCCAACCCTGATTATAGGCATTTTTCGGCATTCGTGTAGCTGGTTCACATATGTATTAACATAATCATATTATAAGGGCGTATGTGTGTAGTCGGTAGCATCTGAGGAAACAAGAGAAAGTTGCTGGCAGTCGGATTCAAAACATGGATCTCTTGCTCTAAAGTCCAGAACCATAGCCAATCGATTAACGCTGGTTAATTTCAATAAAGATTGCAAGGTATTCGTAATTTTTTGCATTGGTTTATCAGCTGATTAGGCTTGGGCTTAGTATCATGGACTGACCAAAATGTTGGTGCCAGCGTTTAAAATAAGCCTGAGTAATGGGATGCACGAGCGGAGCGAGCGAACGCGAGGTTCCATCCCATTACTTAGGCTTATTTTAAACGCTAGCACCAACATTTTGGTCAGTCACATGAATCTACTGAAAGAATCCGAGGACTGCCTTATTTGTTTTCGACTTGACTTAAATCAAACCAGTTAGGTGGCAGCTTTCACCGGATACTACTTGCTTTATACGTACTTTATAATGTGGCTATCTTAATACATATGTGAACCAGCTACACCAATGCCCATTTTTCCATCAAAAACGTCAAAAAATTTCATAAAAAAATTTATTTTTTATTACTTAAATAGACAAGACAAGATAAGAAAATATGGCTGAAATCTAAGAGAGTAGAGCGCGATCCGCCTGTACGTCTCAGCCATTACTATGCTATGCTGATAAACTTTCTTTCGTTCTTTCGACATTATCTTTTATTATATCCTTTTTCATGTAATTTATATTGCATTTTATACGGCAGTAATTGGCTAATAAATATTATTATTATTATAAGAGCTTGGGAAGTCCCAGAAAGTTACAATAAGGACATTTTCCAACTGAGTTTGGGATGGGGAGTTCATATTTCAAAGGATTATTAGGTGACGGTGGGCATTATTGGCCGATTTACAGGCTGTTGAAGTTCATGTGTTTAAGGTTAGGCGAAAAGTAAGCTCTACATTTGGGATTGTTTCGGATTAGTCTCCTGAAGCGTCGGGGGACTATGACTGAGCGGGGTTGCCAATGTCTTAGGCTTAGGCTAAGTTATGTGCATTCACATTGATGCCAGCGCATGGGCTAAGCCTGAGATAAATGGAGCGAAAATTGCTCCGCTCATTCTGCTCGCTCCGCAATTTTCGCTCCATTTATGCCTTAGGCTTAGCCCATGTCTGGCACTAATCTGAATCCGCAAGCAATTGCTGTCGCCACAAATTGAACACTGAAAAATACCCCTAACGCCATTTTTTTCCATTTTTCGCCTATCCTTGAGCACATGAACTTCAACAGCCTGTAACTCGGTCAGTTGTGCCGGCCGCCACCTAATTTTTACAAACATGAACTCCCTATCCCAAAGTCAGTCAGAAAATGTCCTTTTTTGAAAATTTGACATTTTCCAGTACTATTTTAGATTCCGCCCGAAAATATTTATTGTCCAGAAAAATACACGAAATTTAAAAAAGACAAATACGACAAATACATGATAAAACAGCGACTGAACAAAAGGACATACAGATCACGCAGTGTGATACAACTAGGTATGCTTCGACAATAAAATTGTAAAATCAATGTTTAGCAGTTCTTTTTGAAGAAACCAACGTTAGGAGAAGCGATGACCCTATGATCAGGTAACTTGTTCCAAATATTAAATATCTTTTGGAAAAGTCGATGAGGTGAGCATTGGAAGGGACTACTGGTAACGTAAGTTTATAACGAAATTCAGCTCGAGTGATGTTGGAACTGAGAATAAAAAATTCATTAGCATCAATACAAGATAAACCGTTAATAATTTGATACATGAGACATAGATATATGTGAAGACGACGAAGTTTTAAAGAAGGTAGGCTGAGAAGCTTTAGGCATTCAAGATAAGATAAATTGCTATGAAAACCAAAAAAGACGTTTAGTCAATTTACGCTGAACATTTTCAAGACGATTTATATCGTTTGCATAATATGGAATTCATACAGAAACAGAAAACTCAAGCATGGATCATACATAATTAGTATAGGCCCTAAATGAAATATCTTTATCACGGAAAAGAAGAGCTTTGTGTATTACAAAAACAACGAAAAACAGCTTTTTTGATTATGTGATTTAAATGTTGCTTACAATTACGATTATGGGAAATATAAACACCTAGATCACGAACGGAACGAATGTCATTTGGAATAGTTATATTATTCAAAGAATAAAGCTTTTTTGGATGATTTTTGCCTAGATATAAAACTGTACCTTTTTCTGTAGCAACAGGAAGTTGTCAACTAATAGACCAAATATAAATATTATCCAGATCTTTTGAGATACACTTATAAAAAAGTAATGTTACACACAAGATAGGTGTGCAGCGGGCACAATAATACCATCGAGCACTCGATAGTCTTAGTTCAGTGCCGAGTTGAAGAACTAACATTTATTTGCATTTCTTGTCGTTGTATGCCTACCTGAATCGAGATGCGAGTTGTTAAATGTCTGATTAAAGCGAAAACAATGCTTTGATGTTTAAAAAAGATTTAAAAATTTTTTTTCAATGTTTAAACTTTTGACTGACATTTTTGAGATTTTTTAAGCTTTGATTTTTTTGATTTTTTTCTTAGCTAGAGGTTGACAACACTGAAGAGAACCCGGTACGTGTATAAAACCCAAAAATATAGGGTTAGAAGACATCGAAATTTAACAATTAATCCTAAATTTTCTTTTTGCACTCACTGAGCCTAAACAAGAAGTGAAGATCAAACAACTTAAAAGATTACTCGTGGAAGTCTGTTGGCTTATCTACACTTTACCTAAGCTTAAAGAAATCCAGTTTACCGCGCACAACGTGCTGCTGTACGAACCATATTAGGTATAGTACCCTAGAATTTACATGTATGTACATTGATTATTTGGGACGGTATTTGTGCAGTACATATAAAGAGACTTTGTACAAAAAAGAATAACCACAATTTACTATTTGGCCATTTTTTGGATTTTACCTTCCTTGCCCATGTATGAGCGAGAATAAAAGGCATATTCAGTCGATTTTAGTGACTTTTGATGATGAATTTCGACTATTTGTAGCCTGATTGAAGGACCAAAATCAGGCTGATTTCATGCAAATTTTAATGTTACGAATAAACCTTAATGTGCAATATTCACAAAAGTTTTTGTGGCTCTGCCCCGGACCCCGCTGGGGGCGCTGCGCCGCCCCAGACACCTTGGGTCCTGAAAGAGAGTTTGTCTCTTGAATTTTCCCCATATTTTAGGTAACCAGCGAAATTCGCAAGGTGTGCAGTCTAATGGTCAGACAAATTTCTTTAAATTCATCTTTGATTCCCTCTTGTGTTTTTGATATGATTTGGTCGCCCTTCTTATGAAACAAAATCCTTTATACTTAATTGTGGTTTATTAGGTATATTTGCCTACCTCTCCCTCCCTGAAGGTCAGACAGATATTGTCTGGCGATATTGATCTGACGGAACATATTCATCATTTTAGAGGACAAAAACAATTATGTCATAATTTTGGTTATTAATTTTATGTGCTGTCTGCTTAAAAAGGCGGCGGGAAATAATCTGAACATCAATTTTCTAGTGCCAAACGATGTAGGTAACATGTAACATTTTCGAAATTGACAAAAAATGCTTTAAAAATAAGCTATTATTACGCAAAAGCGTTTTATGTAGACTATTTTGACTATTTTCGTCATTTCATTGGCGAATAATCTGGATTTTTGGTATTTACCCCTTCTGTCGTGTCGACTCTGGACTTGGGCATCTATGTTCCGAATATTGCAATTAATGAGAAGTGTTTAATCAATAATGTATTGCTTTTTTAACATATTTGTTTATTGCTGCTTTATACGTTGTTTGGCCAATTGAATTTAAAGCATCATGCAATACTATTCTAATTCGTGACGCTAGTTCGTTAATCATTGCCATTGGATTAGATCACTGGTTATTCTGGACATCAAGCTCTCCAGTCACTGCCTCATTATGTTTTACATAATTTTCTTATTCATTTTCGCATCACTTATTCCTATTAGCTCTGAAAAGGGTAATACGATTTTTGCTAACGATTGGAATATGCTGAATTATGAAAATAATTTTTAGTTTTTATTTAACTTGTGATTCGTGATCCGCACATGCAACTGCTAACAAGCCATTCTCCATTATTCACGTCTTTTTTATTTTGTAATATTCAGTTCTTTCATTTCAGACATTCTTTTAAGTTTTACGTATTTCATCTTGTTGAAAGCATAATAAAGCTAAGCAACTTTGAGCGATGCATGCTGATGTATCAGAAATAGTTAGCTTTGCAGTGGATCCTTTGTGACCCACAGTGGCGGATCCGGGATTTTCTGTCAGGGAAAGCTCAGATTTTCTAAATAGCATCGAAAAAACCTGAAAAAAGTTATCTATTGTGCATAACGTAGCGGTTTTCGCTGACGTTCGATAAGTAGGATCATTTATAGAGCTAAAAATTCAAAATTGTCGAAAGTTTTGTTTGAAAAGCGCGCTTAATTGGTCTGAATTCGTCGACAAATTAGTTCAGACCATACATGATCTAGCAGGGTTTAGGGAGTTTCACCCCTTCCCCTTAGAAAAATTCCCCCCCCCGCAAAAATTTTTTCGCCCCCTCAGAATTGGCAATTTTTTAGAAACTCCCAAAAATTTGTAGAAAAGATGCTTTTTTAAGCAATTTTATCTATCTATTTACTTAAAATTGCCAAATTTTCGGCGCTTCGTGCCATAATAGTCTTGTTCAGACTATTTGACTGTTGTTCAATTTGTCCCGACTTTTTTGATTTTTTTCTAACTTTTTTGGTTTTTATGCTCTAGAAAGATAGAGCATAGTCAGAAACGTAGAAAAACGATGTTTTTGAGGCGTACCTACCATTTTTGGACCCAAAAAGACACTTTATTATTTCACTTCCCCTTGAATTCCCATGCTGGGCATGTATGGTTTAGACATCTGCTTAAATAGCCGAGATAAAGGCAAAATGTGCTAAAGCGCCCCTTAATGCTACTTAGGCTACGAGTTGCTTGCAACCATAGATGCACACCATGGCCGATCTAAGGAGGGGGTTAAAAATTAAGCTTTTTTAGGCCAAAATGACATCAAAAATTGGTATAAGCACTAAAATAGCGTCAAAAACACGTTATTACACACTTTCTTGTAAATTTAAAAACTGGTATAAGCACTAAAATAGCGTTGAAATTACGATATTACACAGTTTGTTTCTTGTCAATTTGAAGCACTTGAAGAGAATTTTCAATTTCCATCCGTTTTTGGCCGTCATGTTGGCTCATTTTCCCCATAAAATTTCCCATTTTCATATTCTGGGGGTCTAGAGGCCCCTAAATTTCCCTAAACGTGCATGTCTGGTTGGAACTCAAGGATATGACATAAAGCGCTAAACAGTTTCGAATTTTCTAAACAAAAATTAGATTCAAACTGTTCGAATTAGTGTCTTTGCTCACGAAATCATTGTAGGTTTTTAGCGCCAAAATATTCAGTAAATGTTATTAATAATTTCCCGGCGCGAGCGCCGGAAAAAAATTGAAAAATCTTGGCAAAAATGGCTACAATCATTAAAAATTGCTAATGTATTCTTTGTTGCGCCAACTGTTTTTAGACGACAGGGGCGGCCGCCCCTCTCCCCTAAATCCGCTTGGGATGGTTGACCCGAAATATTTTTAGGAAAGCATGGTTTCTTTAGCGCTACACTTTTTTGAAAATATTGAATTAACGAACGAACAGTGGATCGAAGTGAACAGTGAATCATCTGGCAAATATGTATTCTCAATAGAGAAGCCCCAAAAACCTGTAAAATGAATCAGCCCGAATTGTGCTTGAGGGTTTTTAGAAGCGAGAACTATACTCAATTAATATCCTGCCTGCATTCGCAATTTATATAAATTTTTTTATCCTCTCATCTCAACTCAGTTTAAGTATTATATGTCAAATTATTCGTGCCTTGTGCCTCCACTCAATATGCTCTCACCAAAAATATTTATATAAGTAATCTTTTAAATAGGCGTTAGTAAGTATTCTTAATTTTTTTAACCTGGCGCATAGCGAACAAACCCATTGCCTTCTCTACACACATCAGAAGCATTTCTTTAAATTGTGTGTCATGCACCAGGTTAAAATTGATAGATTAGCATTTATGAAGTATGTATACGGCACATACATGCACATAGGGGAGTGAGGGGTATTACCTATTGCTGAAGGGTCAGCCAGGCAGGTACTGTCCGGCATTCTGGGCTGACGGAACATTTGTTGCGTCTTTTTTTAGGGCAAAAGCAATAGGTAATAATGTCAAAAACTTTGATGTGCTTTTTATCAAAAAAGCGCCCAAAATTGTTATATTTCTTACATATTTGGTAGTGTTAAAATTAAAAACGATATAATGCAGTCAAAATAGACTTAAAAATGCTTTAAAAAGCTGTATTACCAAGAATAGGCGTCTTGTAAGCTATTTTGATCATTTTTGTCGGTTAAATAGGAAAAAAATCGGGAACACAAAATTTATACTTTTTCGGATTTTTGAAATTTTACCACCTTCCCTTGCCAGTATCACACCATAAAATGTCCGGCCGGCACCTTAAAGTGTCCGGGTGGATAGTTTAAGGTGCCCTAAAGTGTCCGGTCTGCTTTAAAGTGACCAGGCTATATTGACGTGCATAAATATACAAGAGAAGACATTACAAGAGTAATTAAGAGTTTAATTAATTAAAGCTAATTGACTAATTAAAAACAATTAATTAGTTAATAGTTCAACGAATTAATTAGTTGGGAGTTAATTAAGTGATTAAGTTTAATTAATTGATTATAAGTATCATTAATATGGAAGGAACACGGTTTTTTTTTGTACTCGGCAAAGATTTTTCCCGATGTACAAAGACTTTTCGGGACCGTCTTTGTACATGTACAAAGATTTTTGGGAAGCCAAAAATTGCAAAAAAGGTCTAAAATTCGAAAAAATTTCGGCGCTCCGCGCCGAAATGAGTAATTGTGTGTTCTGTATATCTTTATAATGACAGAAATTGCATTTCAAAAGTAAAAATGTCAAATTTTTCGGCGCTTCGCGCCGTTTTAAGACGATTCTTAGTGATTTTTGCCCTTAGAGACCCAGAAATTAGCTAAAACACACTACGAAAAGTCGAAGAATTCTGTTTTACCACACTAAAATCGCTGCTGTACCATATTATAGTACCCAAAAATTTTGTGTATACAAAATGTACAAAGATTTTTAGGGAGACAAAAACTGTAAAAAGATGTAAAATTCCCACAATTTTCGGCGCTTCGCTCCGAAGTGATAAATTATTTGTCCTTTATATCTTTAAAATGACAGAATTTGCATTAAGAATGGAAAAATGTCAGCATTTTTCGGCGCTTCGCGCCGTTTTCAGATAATTTTTAGTAATTTTTGGCGTCAGAAACCCAGAAATTAGCTAAAATACATTACCAAAGATCGAAAACTCTGTTTTACCACACTAAAATCGCTACTGTACTATATTATAGTACACAAAAATTTGCATGTACAAAATGTACAAAGACTTTTGGGGACCATCTTTGTACATGTACAAACGGACCTTGTACAAAAAAAACACTGGGAAGGAATAAGTTAATCAACCAATTAAGATTAATGAATTAATTAAGTAAGAGTTGATTAATCAATTAATTCGGATTATTTCATTGATTTATAAACTTTAATTGATTAATTAAAATTTATTGTTCATAATCATAATGAGTTAATTTCAAATAATTAGAAGTTAAGATATATAATTTTGACTTAATTAATTTAAATTAAATAATTAACGGGTAAATTAATCAATAAACAATTAATTAATTAATTACCTAATTGAAAGGTTGATTCATATTGAGTAAATAAGTTAATTTTTGATTTATAAATAACAGTAAATTATTAATTAAGGGTTTATTTAATCAAGCAATAATTAATTTATTCATGCTTGATTAATTAATTAAGAGTCAGAATAAGGAAGTATCTTCTAAGTTTGATAAGTAAGGTGTGGAAAATTTAATTTGAGACTAATTTCTAAAATATTTTTAAAATAATAAGGAGTAATTTAAAAAATATAAAATTCATAAATTAGTTAATTAAAAATGGAAAACTAATCAAAACTAGTTAAAATGAATCAATTAGCATTAATTTATTAGCATTAGTTAATTAAGATTAATTGATTAAGTGAAGTTCGATTGCTAATTCTACCGATTTGTACTGCTTAATGTGTTTTTAAATAGTCTAAGTAACACCTTTTTTCAGCCCGGACACTTTAGGGCAAGGCCGGACACTTTAGGGTACCTTAATGTATCCGGCCGGTCATTTTGAGGTAACTTAATGTGTCCGGCCGGACACTTTAAGGTGCATCACCGGCCCTGACCTCGCGCATTTTTGATACAGCAGTTGTAAAATTTTCTTTTCAAAAACTACAAAGACTCGCATCTTAATTTGTTCGTTCGAAAATCGTTTCTTTCACTTTTTAGAGTTACAGGAGCCCGTAGCCTTGTGCCATTCGTTGCAAGGAGAGAATAACACGTGCGCAGCCTGCATTGCTTTTCACCCTTCATGCGCCTGGTGTAGTGCTAAGGTTGGTAATGATACTCTTAATGACAGTTTTTAATATTTTCCAAAGTTAGTCTCTACGCTTTTTGATTTTTTCTTACCTTTTGTGCGTGCACTTTATGTTTGATGGGCTTTACGCCTGAATTTTCGAGTTTTGAATTTTCTTGATAAGTTTATTGTCTTAGCGTATTCTGTTTCTTATCAGAATTCTTGCACTAAATTGCAATCGTAGCGAACAACCTAACAAAGTAATGGAGAATGGGATCAAATGCTAACTTAATGCACGAAGTAGGTACAAGTGTATGTATATGTATTCAGGATGAAAAATTGTTTAATTTAGGTATGTATGTACGTGAAACATACAATGATGACCATACCTGGGCAATAGCCAGAGCTTCAGCTCGTCCAACTATGAGCTCTCAAAGGTTTAGTTTGACTGAAAACGGGTTAACAAAGACAATTTTGTATGATTTTCCACTGTTTTCTCACTTTTTTTAAAAATCAGCCTGACTCTTCAGTCCGTCCATTTTTTCTCAGCCCATGCTGTAGACGGACTGGGATGGACTGTTGCCCAGGTGTGATGATGACCGCATATGCACATCATTTCCGATTTAGGGATCAGCCGGCCTGGGAGGTGTCCAAAATTAGGCTTTTTTGGGTTAAAATGACGTCAAAAACTGGTATAAGTGCTAAAATAGCTATAAAACTTCGTTATTACTAAAGACCGGATTTTGTGTGCAAAAAGGAAGCCGTTTATGCGCTATAATGTGTGCAAAAAATAGCTGTTTGTGTGCTAGTTTGTGTGCAAATTCAAAGGTCTAAAATTCACTTCGCCAGTCACCAAAAGTTCTTTAATCGAACAGAAATTTGTTAAAGCGATAGCGATCACATTATACATTTCAACATTTTCATATGTTAAATTTTGACAACGATAAAAAAGTTGCTCCACATCAACAGAAACAAGTGGAGCATACTAAATGTTGCATCGTTTGTCCGGGTCTTTCTCGTTGACAAATTTTTCCATAACTTCTACGATATTTTTCCATCATAGATCTATCCAAAAATTAGACTGCATTTGAACAAATTTTCTACTGGGCTTCTTTTGTAAGACCTTCCTTTTCCAAATTTTCTATGGCATATATAACAGAAACTCGTGCATGGCAACGTTAAAAAATTCTTCTCTAAGGGTGTCATTTTCGATCAAACTTTTAGCTCGACGCTTAGGTATATCATCTTCAGTTAGCAGGCTCAAAAATACACATATATTTTTGGGTAGTGTTGACAATAGAAAAGATTGAATGTTAAATGATCGCAAAATGCGGACAAAACAGGTACAGTTTTAAGGAAAAACTCGATTGTGTGCTAAAGGACCGAATTGTGTGCAAATATGTGCAATAAGGAAGCATCCTATCGCTTCAAAAACAGTGTATATATGCTTATCTGGCATTGCTGAATCCATCAAAGCAATAATAAAAAATGTGTGTTTGCACACAAAATCCGGTCTCTATTTATTACACAATTTCTGGTCTATTTAACGTACTTTCGAAGGAAATTATCAATTTTCATTTATTTTTGGCCTTTATTTTGTCTTATTTTCGTTCCTATTTTTCAATTCTGGTAAGAGTCTAGACCGTCAACCCCCGTGCATGTTTCGTGATGACCATACATGGGCGTAGCGTCGATTTAGGGTCAAGTGACTTGTCTCTGGCGGCTGTCCAACCACGCGGGGTAAAGCGGACCGACCTCGTGCAAAATGAAGGCTGAAAATGGTTGAACATTGAAAATTTTCTTCAAAAATGCTTGAAATTGGCCAGAACTTGAAATAATGTGTTTTACGTTATTTTGGTATTTAAATCAGTTTTTAAGGTCGACCCAAAAAGCTCAACTTTCGACCAACCCGGATCGACCATGCTTTGCAGCTATATATAATCATGAGGACCAGACGTGCAGGTTCCAGGGAAGTCATTTGACCCTGATTAATCTAAGCGTGCCCATGTATGGTGATGACCATTGACCAGACATGCACAGATTTTAAAGTGCATGTTTAGGTCTCAACGGTGGATACGCGACATACGTAAAGATCATTTGTCGGCGTTTCTGACGTTGCTCTATCTTTGTAGAGTGTAAAAAGAATTTCGAAAGAATATTAGGTATTAACAAAAATGACAAGTTTTATGGCGCAAAGCGTCGAAAATTTGACACATACGAGCGAACAGACAACGTAAAGGTTTAAAATAGCGCCTTTTCTACGAATTATTCGGAAAATCCCGAATTCTGGAGGTGAAAAAAATTCTGGTTCGAACACTTTTTCTACCCGCTCCCTCCACTCAAATCGTGTACTGACGATGATTAGGAGCATAATCAGGTAGGTATTCAATTCGGGGTGGGGGAATTATACCCGAAAATAATGGCATTTTCAAGCGTTTATCGACGAGATCTTCACCACGCTGAAGAAAAAATTTGAAACAAAATGGAATTTTTCTGCTTGATTTAGAGTTTGCAAATGAAAAATTTATTCTTTAATCTATCTGCGTGATTAATTTTTCAATATTCAGTTCAAAACCGACTCCAAAGCATTTTAGAATTCTTGTCTTTGTATTTAATTTCAAAGCCTTCCAAAAAATATTAGGGATCGGACGAGGGTCTTTTTTCCCCGAGGCCGAGGGAACTTTGAAATCCTTGCCGAGGCCGAGGGATCGCGGGACCGAGGATTTGTCATAGATATAATATGAGTATATGAGTGCAAACAATATAGGACGTATATATGCTTTATGTAATGTGGGTACAGTAGCAATAGGATTTATTAGTGTAATATATTTCAAAGCTAACAAGCTATTATTCAAATTTTATTCAACGGTAGGTATGCAAATGACAGGCACAGTAGTGACAAATTGCTAATCGTCTTGATCATACATGCACAGCATGGGAATTCCGGGGGGGGGGTGAAAACCTAAAG
Organism: Mermis nigrescens; assembly: GCA_036768485.1. Classification (NCBI taxonomy): domain Eukaryota; kingdom Metazoa; phylum Nematoda; class Enoplea; order Mermithida; family Mermithidae; genus Mermis; species Mermis nigrescens. The sequence goes on along the minus strand of JAVLUZ010000250.1, from coordinate 94,854 downwards.
TGCTTTTGGGCCCAAAAATGGCCGGTACGCGTTAAAAACATCGTTTTTTGGCGTTTCTTACGATACTCATTCCTTCTATAGTATAAAATCATGAAAAAACTTTCGAAAAACGTCGAATTAATTGACCAATATATCGCTTAAAACTTGAATATATGGCGCGAAGCGCCGAAAATTCGGCGATTTTGAGCAAATAGATAGCCAAAAACCCTTAAAAAGACACTTTTTCTACCAATTTTCAGGTAAGTTTAGGAAACTTTTGAAAAATCGCCAATTCTGGGGGGTGAAAAATTTTTCGCGGGGGGTGAAAAATGATTCTGCGGGGGGTGAAACTCTCCCCAAGATCATGTATCTTGATCATTCAGCTCGTTTTAGCTATCACTATTGTGTGTTCTATATCTTTATAATGGCAGAAATTGCATTTCAAAAGGAAAAATGTCGAATTTTCGGCGCTTTGCGCCGTTTTGAGACGTTTCTTAGTTGCCCTCAGAGACCCAGAAATTAGCTAAAATACGCTGCCAAAAGTCGAACAACTCTGTTTTTACCACTTTAAAATCGCTACTGTATTATATTATAGTACCCAAAAATTTGTGTGTACAATATGTACAAAGATTTTTGGGAAGACAAAAACTGTAAAAAGGTGTTGAATTACCAAAAATTTTCGGCGCTTCGCGCCGAAATGAGTAATTGTTTGTCCTATATATCTCAAACATGGCAGAATTTGCATTTAGAATGGAAAAATGTCGAATTTTTCGGCGCTTCGCGCCGCTTGGAGACAATCTTTAGTAATTTTTGGCATCAGAAACAGTGTTTTTTTGTACAATGTCTGTTTGTATGTACATGTACAAAGATGATCCCCAAAAGTCTTTGTGCATTTTGTACATTCAAATGTTTGTGAACTATAATATAGTAAAGTAGCGATTTTAGTGTGGTAAAACAGGGTTTTTGATCTTTGGTAGTGTATTCTAGCTAATTTCTGGGTTTCTGACGCCAAAAATTACTAAAACTTGTCTCAAAACGGTGCGAAGCGTCGAAAAGTTTGACATTTTTCCATTCTAAATGCAAATTCTACCATTTCAAAGCTATATAGGACAAACAATTACTTATTTCGGCGCGAAGCGCCGAAAATTTATAGGAATTTCACACCATATACAGTTTTTGTCTTCCCTAAAATCTTTGTACATTTTGGGTATGTAATGTAGTAGCGATTTTAGTGTGGTAAAAACAGAGTTGCTCGACTTTTGGTAGTGTATTTTAGCTAATTTCTGGGTCTCTAAGGGCAAAAATCACTAAGAATCGTCTTGAAACGGCGCGAAGCGCCGAATAATTTGACATTTTTCCTTTTGAAATGCAATTTCTGCCATTATAATGATACGGAGAACACACTATTACTCATTTTGGCGCGAAGCGCCGAAAATTTTTGTGAATTTCAGACCTTCTTTGCAATTTTTGTCTTCCCAAAAATTTTTGTACATGTACAAAGACGGTCCCGAAAAGTCTTCGTTTATCGGGAAAAATCTTTTCCGAGTACAAAAAATCACTGGTCAGAAACCCAGAAATTAGCTAAAATACACTACCAAAGGTCGAACAACTCTGTTTTTGCCACACTAAAATCGCTACTGTACCATATTATAGTACACAAAAACTTGCATGTACAAAATGTACAAAGACTTTTGGGGACCATCTTTTTACATGTACAAACAGACCTTGTACAAAAAAACACTGCTTTGTATTGAATTTACTTTTGCGATCATGTCAATAACGACACGTTGGCTTTTTAAACTATTTGTTACGATCAGTTGGAGGGCATGCAAGAAGCAGCCGACATTTTTGAATTTGCCAATTTCCATCGCTTTATCAACATTAACCCCGTTATCACGAATGACGAGGTGCACTTTGCTAGGTAAATTGAAGTCTAACGGCACCCTTTTTTATGGCAGAAGCCAGATTTTCGCCTCTATGACCTGAGAACGGTGAGCATTCAACAACTGCCGCCTTATGTTCCTACGTTTCTTTATCAATAAAATGAATCGTAACCGCCATATAAGCATCCATGGCTGCAGAGCTCCACATATCCGTTGTTATCAAACAAAACTCTCAACGGTGCTGTATTTGTGCTATTTCGGTATAACTCAAAGAATGCAAAATTAAAAAACCCTCGGTCCCTCGGCCATTTTTCACGTTACCCTCGGCCGAGGCCGAGGGATCTTAAAAAAGACTGAGGATTACCGAGGCCGAAGCCGAGGGTTTGTCCGATCCCTAAATAATACCAAAAAGATTACCGGAAAATTTTGACATATTAACCATTTCCAAGTGAAGTCTGGGGTTCTAAGATAAGAGATCATATAATAGACAATAATAAATTCAGCCCGAAAATTTTGACTTTGGTCGCTCAAAAGTAGACTGAAAACCTCTCTGGGCTGCTTTAGTAGAATCCGCAAAGCTTTACGGGTTCCGTTGGGGGATCCTTGTGAGAAATAAGAATAATTTTTCATTTCGGGGGGGGGGGGCTTTCCGGCTGGTTACGCCCCTGGTGATGACGAATTTAGAGACTAGGCTTCTTTTCAATGTTCGTACATATCTAACTGTATGCTTATTAAATGTGTTTATTTTGTAGGGCTTTGACAACGACAATAGTGTCACTAGATGCGACACATATGATCGCTTGGTTGAACACGGCTGTCCCGTTGATTCGATTGAATTTCCGAAAAGCAAAGCAGACATTGTGCAGGTTATTTTTCTTTGATTTAGTCGAATATTTCTAAGGTTTTCGATTCTTTCAATCGTGTATGAGAATTCGCGAAGAAAAATGCATATTGATTTTACAATTAGCAAAAGTCATTTTTTGAAAAAATTACCAATTTTATTATTACAATTGAAATAAAATTCACCATATGCTTGTCTCGATTCTTCCTAGTTTCTTTTTTCGGAACTTTTTTACAGTTTTGAGTAAGCGCTCATAAATTAATAAGACATAATACCCAGAAATGTACAGCATGGGAATTCTGGGGGAAGTGAAATTTCAAAGTGCCTTTTTCGATCCAAAACTGGTGGATTTGCGTCAAAATCACCATTTTTAGTCCTTTCTGACGATGCTCTCTATTTCTATAGCAAGAAAAGGTAAAAGAATTGAAAAAATCAAAGAAGTCGAAAAAATTGAACAAAATATTGTCAAAACATGTGTATGTATGTATATGGCGCGAAGAGCCGAAAATTTGAAAATGCTTTGAAAAGCACCTTTTCTACAATTTTTCAGGAAATTTTTGGAAACTATTGAGAAATCGCCAATTATGGGGGCTGAGAATTTTCTGTTCAGGGTGAAACCCTCCTCGCCAAGATCATGTATTATAGTATCTCCAATTTCTGAGTTATATTGAAATTTTTCAAAATAACAGCCATTTTCTAAGATAAAAGATATTTTAACATTTTATTTTTTCTGTAATTTTGTTTTCATTACATGTACAAAAAGTTTTCCCCTCTTATAAGGACCTTTTTGAAGATCTTTGTGCATGTACGAAAGAGGCTTGTGCAAGAAAGTGCAATAGTGATTTGTAGTCCCGACCCGATTCAGCCGTTTTCTTACAGAAATGCGCTGGTTTGATCGACTTTGCAATTAAAAAATGATCGCGGTGGACGTCAGAAAAATTAATAGCATCTCTAAAATATTACTTTTCAACTATATATGCATGCTAAGTACATCACATCACATATGTATACTGAATATAGGTAATTTGTTATTATTGTTTCATTTAATAATCTAATGTCGAAAATTTTTATCCAGTCTGTCCTGTTGTTCACAATATGTATTCCTGCTATTCTTTAGCGCATTTTAGTTGCTTCTTAAGGACGATCCTTTGACCGAAGAAAACGTTGATCAGGTCGAAAACGTGGTGCAAATGCGACCCCAGAAAGTAGTAATCGATATAAGGCCACGTAATTCAAAATGCGCTTTTTACAAGAATTTCAATAATATGTCAAACGATAAATTTTTGTTCAGACGACACTGTTGATTTCCAAATCGAAGTCGGTCAGCCCGTTAATTATCCGGTCGATCTTTACTATTTGATGGACTTATCGTATTCGATGGCCGACGATAAGAAGAAACTGAGCGAATTGGGCGACATTTTGGGTATTTTTCACCAAAATACATTTTATTTTCTTCTGCTCGCTTACAGCATGTTTGATTAGTGAAACGGTTCCATTTTTAGGGGCAGAAAGTTGCTTGCCATTCTTCTATCTGAGTACAACGTAAATCATACATGTAACGGCTCAACATTTAGGGTGGGAGTGGGGTAAATATGGCCTCTAATTTTCGGCCAAAAACGGCCAAAAAAACACCTGAAAACGGTCAAAAAATTTAATTTTTTTCTACCCTGGAAGAAGTCAAAAAATTTTTGGCTTTGAAAGGACATCCAACTTTGGGTGGGGGACATAGATGCACAAGGTTAGGGTCGACAGAGGGGGAATCTCAGAAATCCGAACAGTAAATTTAACGTTCACGAATTCTTCTGTTGTTTAAACGACCAAAATGGTAAACAAATAGCCTATAAAACGTTTTTTCGTGGTAATTACGCTTTTTAAAGCATTTATAGTCCATTTTAAGTGCATTATATCACTTGTAACACTAAAAATACGAAAATTTATCAAATTTTGGCACTTTTTTGGGTAAAAAGTACATAAAAGTACTAATCCGGCGCGTAGTGCTGGAAAAATTCTGACTTTTCAATGCTTTTGTCCTCAAAAATTATGCAACAAACGTTCTGTCAGCTCAAAATCACCGGGCAATACCTACCTGGCTGACCCTTCAGCGGGGGAGGTTTAGTGCCTTCTCACCCCGCCCAATATGTGCAAATTTGTCCGCTTTTGGCGTTTAGCGATTTTTTATTTATTCTAAAATAATTTTTTTGCATGAATTATGCCTTAAATTTGCTCTTGATGTACTCGCATGTTGCCTTATCGGCCGATTATTTATAAGAAGCAAATTTGTATGAAAGAATAAAAAGTGTACATGTAGGTTAGAAATCGAGCATGGCATAAAATCGTACGCAAAAATTGTAATCGTAAACATACGTGTTTTTGGGTCAATTTGATCCTCACAGAATTTTCGTTTTTCTAAAATACCTAATCGTTGAAAATTCGCTGTCTTGATATTTTTAGCAATCTTTTGCCTCAAAATGCCACATATTCGGCAGTTCGCGTAATGCACTGATTTTTTGGCTATATTTCATTTAATTTACTCCAATTTATTTCGAAATTATTATGTTATATATAAAAATTTATATGAAAATTTTGGAAGAATGAGGATCGCCAGAAGCGTTAGCAAATAGTGTCTTTAACGCTTATCCATTGTTTTTAAGCATGAAAAAGACCATATAAAATTTTTTCATGTTCATTGACCTTCCAGAATTTTCTATACATGTTTGATTGTATATCATTTCAGAGGCGGCGGTCGGTTTTCTTTTTTTTCCATTTCCGATGCGTCAGCAAAAAATAATGAAATTTCTCTTGATGATATTGTGCAGGCCCCTGGCCAGGATTTTATTCGGGGAAGGGGGGATTAGGAAGTCATATATCTCGAAAACCATTAAGGGGTAGTCAAAAATAAGGTCATTTTTGAACCTTTCTCAATAAACTCTATACAATGATGAAGAAAAACTTCAAGAAAATTTTAACATTTTCAACTATTATTTTTTTCTGATTTTACTGATTTTACTGATTACTGATTTCTCGTCATGCTGTCCATGAACAATTTCTTAACTTTTCGTATTTGAACTCAATCTTTGTGCTCTGTAAAGAAAAATGACCAGAAAATTAGTCATTCGGCGCGAAGCGCCGGAAAAATTGGACATTTTCTCCATGTATAATTCAAATTTGAACGATTTAAAAGACAAAACTGTACAGAAACAATTGATTCGGCGCGAAGCGCCGCAAAATTTTGCCTTCGCTTGCTCAGAAGTATGCAAAAAACCTGTTTTGGTGACCTTTTAAATGCACTTCGAGAATTTTTCATTTCTTCCTTTAGGGGACCAGTGTTTTCTTGTATAAGGTCTTTTTGTACATGTACAAAGATGGTCCCTAAAAGTCTTTGTACATGCAAATTTTTGTGTACTGTAATATGGCACAATAGCGACTTTAGTGTGGTAAAACAGGATTTTTCGACCATTTGTTATTTCAGCTGATTTCCGGGTTTCTGACGCTAAATTTTACTAAAAATTGTTTGAAAACGGCGCGAAGCGCCGAAAAATTTATTATTTCTCTATCCTAAATGTAAATTATGCCATTATAAAGATATATAGGACAGACAATTACTCGTTGCGCCGAAATGTTTTGAGGATTTTACAGTTTTTGTCTTCCCAAAAGTCTTTGTACATGTACAAAGACGATTCCGAAAAGTCTTAGTTCATCGGGAAAAATCTTTGCCGAATACAAAAAAACCGTGTGGGGGATCCTTGTGAAGGACAAAAAATTTTTAGGTTTCGGGGTGGGGGAGCAACTGCCCTACCCCCTTGACTATGGGCCTGAAATTGTGTATACTACACCTTTCAATGTTTTCTTTATATTCGAATATTATGTCTACGTCTGGATTTCAAAATTTGTCTATGAATGACCTGAGCTTCTTATGTTTTTAAAGTTAGATTCAATGCAGCTTTGAGCACTATTATCTGTAACGACTAATCAGAAATGTTCTGCCTACGCTTTGCTTTACCATCAATTTTATTTTTTCACTGTGACGGAAAGATCAACAGTTTAATTTACCTTTCCTTTGATAGTCCTTCTCGCAATGTTTGTGTGGCTTTTTTAATAGCCGCTAAAATGGAAATAATAACCAAGGATTTTCGGCTCGGATTTGGTTCATTCGTTGACAAGAAAGTCATGCCTTTCGTTGACCCGAGGATCGAAAAGTTTGAATCTTTTCATTATATGTATATGTGGTGCTGATCTTTCAATGGTCATCTGTTGCTAAACTTTATAAGCAAATAGCAAATAATTATAAAAATTTGCGAGTACAAATTTTCGATGGCTAAAATTTGAATTAAATATCAATTATTATTATTTGCTCTTTTTACATGGCCTTTGATTGCTGAACTGTCAAAGAATTAAATAAGTTATTTTGTATGTCGACTACCGTGGGAAGCATATTCTCAGCTAAAATCATAAATCTTCCGTTTTTTAACGTTTCATTTTTATATGATCATCCTGCAATTCGTTCGACTCTTTTTTATAAAATTCTTTCAGCATCTTAAATTTTCGAGAAACTTGTGGAAATCGGCAGTTCTAACTTACTTTTGGCTAAAAAATATCGATTTTTCAGTGTTTGGCTACAAATGTGTAGCTTTTTCAACCATGATTCGTTTAAGTTCGTTAAATCTTTTGTTAAATTTTCTATGGTGTCATATTTATTGCTTAACATAAAACGATCATTATCAGAAAAGACCGAAAATGGTATTTTTGATATTAATCATCGTTTTCAAGCCAAAGATATGCTTTTGAGAAATTGAAAATTTTGGCTGATTACAAGCTGTACATACACATCTGCTTTTGACGATTCTGTTTTTGCTTTCTATTATTAGAACAGGGTGTCTTTTTTAATATACAGAGCAGTGATCGTACGGGGTCAGATTTTAACCCCCGGTCGGAGTCGGGGATGAAAAACCCCGGTTTTCGGGGTCGGGGTCGGGGTTGAAGATTAACACTTAACATTGCATGATTACATACCAATTTAAACAGGATAAAAACGATACCTTCACTTGTTTGTAGAGCATACTAATAAAGCTAGTTGTGTTCAACATTTTATTTTCATTTCAAGTTCAAACATGATTTTAGCAATTTAGCATTCCTTTCAATTTTAATCACTAATCGCTCTCGCTTTTTCGTATTCTTCCACAGATAGATGGAGGCTAACGCATAATGTTATAATATATCCATAGTGTATTTTTACGAATGACAAAATGCAGAGCGTTTTGGCGCACTTTATGGTGATGAATATGCGAATATGTACGAGGGTTGTTATACTACTTCGTTTTAGCTGTCTAATAACTCTTTCTATACAAGAGATATCAAGATATGGTTTTTTGCATATGGTGACGCAACTTCTGTCTGTTTTACATTACTGAAGTCCCCATTTTTTCTATCTTTTTCCGCCTTTTCTAGAAAAATTTTTTTAAAAATACCTCACTTCTTTCGTTAAGAAAAACAACTTTTATCTTGTCGCAGCTTAGGCACTGATTAGCATTTGATCTCAAAATTTCGGTAAAACACAGACATTTTGTGACTTTCATTGATGCACCACCAAAAATCCCATTGTGATTCATTTTCTCTTTTTAGTAATGCATTTTTCTTTAAAACTCAATTTTGCTGATTTTGACAAAAAAATTTGCTTTATCACAAATGCACACTTTATGAACAAAAAACATTCTAAAAAGTGCTTTACAACGTTGGATTCTCTCAGCTGAATTATTGGCCTTTTTCCCTAAAGAATGAAGTCATGGGATCTCCTATTTAGGGCTATTTTATCAGTATTTTTAATCTATGATAATCTATGATGAAACAAAATTGTTTTACTGGAAAGCGGAAAAAGATAGAGAAATGATGAGTTCAGAGATGTAAAGCAGAAGTTGCTGAATAACGAGCAACGCGTGTTGATAACTGATAGAAAAAAGTTATCAGACAGCTAAAACGAACTTTTATAACAACCCGTCGTATGTACGTGTTAACAACATGGCGACTAGGCGTACATTTTATGAAATATCGCGAGTGTCGAGTTTAACATATTCATTATGCTCGTGAATGAGAATCATCCTTGTTTGGTGTTCGCCGAATTTATTTGCTATTCATACAATTCTCCTATGTACCAAAAAATAAATGTTATATTTCACCCCCGAAAAAAGGTTCAACCCCGACTCGAAACATCTTGCCCCCGGTCGGGGTTTAGGCCGGGGTTTTTCGGGGTCGGGATCCCCATACGATCACTGATTCAGACTTAGTCTGTAATCATCTCTGTCTTTAACATGATCGTTTCAGAGCGAACAAGCCTTGTGACTTTTGTGTCGAACCGTACGGATTTAAACATCATCTAAAACTGACTACTGATGCTCGATTATTCAAGGTAAACAGCTGACAATATTTTGCGATATTTTCATCTGTAAGGTCTTGCATATAATCGCTTTCCGGTACAGTATGTTACTGTACTTAAATGCTTTGAATGTTCAAAAACATCGTTTAATGGTGGGCAGGCAGATTGATCCCAATATGTTATGCACGTACTTTTGATCGAAAATAGATACTTGCATTAGCATTGAATTAGCTTAACTTGTTGCTAATATATCACTCCCTTCGTAAGCTTACACTTTCATACAAAAGCTTATTATTACATAGTTCTTATCAATTTATTATTTATAATGTTTAAACATATGTTCCCTGTATTACTTTAAGTTTGTAGATGTGTAGTGTATGTATGTATATATGTATGCCCATATTTGCAAGAGGAGGGATGAAGGATCCCCCACCCAAAGTCGGTCGTCTCCCCAATGCCAGAAAATTTTTGACCCCTTCCCCCGATTTTCGAAAAAATAGAATTTTTTGACTTTTTTAGGCGTTTTTGGCTGTTTTGGCCAAAAATTGGAGGTCAGTCCCCCTAAAATTACCAGGAACACCCCACCTAAACTTTTGAGCCGTTACATGTATTTGTATGCCTCCTATGTAAGCAGGCTTTTTCATTCTAAAAAACATGATTCTTATTCAGAAAACAATATCTTTTATTTTTAATTAGATATTGGACATAATGTTGGACTGTACGCTAAAAAAGACTGCAGCACGGTTTTTTGTATTCGGCAAAGATTTTTCGCTATGTACAAAGACTTTTGGGGACCGTCTTTGTACATGTACAAAGATTTTTTGGAAGACAAAAACTGCAAAAAAAGGTTCGAAATTCGCAAAAATTCTCGGCGCTTCGCGCCGAAATGAGCAATTGTGTGTTCTATATTTTTATAATTTCAGAAATTGCATTTTGAAAGGAAAAATGCCAAATTTTTTGGCGTTTCGCGCCGTTTTGAGACGATTAGTACTGATTTTTGCCCTCAGAAACCTAGAAATTGCTAAAATACGTAACCAAAGATCGAACAACTCTGTTTTTGCCACACTAAAATCGCTACTGTACCATATTATAGTACCCAAAAATTTGTGTGTACGAAATGTACAAAGACTTTTAGACCATCTTTGTACATGTACAAACGGACCTTGTACAAAAAAATACTGCTGTGCAGATGCGTGTCTTTAACGAGAATCTTTTCGAATACCGAACTTTGGAATTCTGTGTTATTACCATTTGAATGATAGTGGGCATAAGGATCCCCTTATGCCTCTGTTGTACATAAATTTATTTTCAAAACCAGATGTCTGTTTTTTAAATATCATAGAGCATTGGTATATATTTATAAGTGGTTATCATTTGGACATTTCTGACTTGTCCTTGCCTCAACCCTTTCCACGAAATTAGAATTCTTAATTTTTTTGTTCTAATTACTAATGGAAGTTTCCGGTTTTTAGTTTTGATTTAAAGGGAGGTTGATTTTCGTACTCCTTCTTCTGGCAAATAGGAAAAAACGTCACGCAAAATTTTTAGCAATATGTCCATGTCGGTCAGCTCTTACTTTCACACACTTTAGCACGAAGTCAATGCTTCTTCGGTTTCTGGAAACCTTGATTCGCCCGAAGGCGGTCTAGACGCCATAATACAAGCCTTGTCATGCAACGTATGGACGATTATTTATTTTCTACTTAAATTTACTACTCTCTAACTTGTAATGCCCAATTTTAACTTCAGAGTCAAATCGGTTGGCGCGATAAGTCTCGTAAAATGTTGGTCTTTTCCACTGATGCAGGATTTCATTATGCTGGCGATGGAAGGGTATTTTACTTGCATTAATCTTACATAACAATGTTTATTTCAAGAGGCCCATCTACAGACCTTGCTGATTGAAACCTGGTCGGCTACAAAATTGCATTATATACAAGTCTTAGCCTATTCTGGCACGCAGCTGGCCGTCCTGGTTTGGGGGATCAGCACCAATTTTTGGGAGGACTAAGCCCAAAAAGGTCAAAAATAGCACAAAATAACGTTTAAAAAGTCGTATTTTATTGATTTTTCTGAATCTTGGGGGTGCGAACCCCCGCCCTCCCCATTCCCCCAGAGATACGTGCCTGGGCTTAATTATTTATGTGCATTGTTTAACGATTTCTAGTAAAGGGGCCATTTGGGATACTACATGCTATGTATAACACGGAATTAGTGGTCAAAGATTTTGAAAAATGTACAAGTATATGGCAAGGAAATACGGAAATTTCGCGACTCTTTATGAAAAACATTGGAATGTTCGCCAGTTCGCATCGTTCATTAGTATTTTAACATTGTAGTCATTTACGCATGCAACGAAAGATATTGCTTCGATCTTTGGAAAAAATAGGAAAAGTTCCCTCATCTTTTTTTGTTATGTGAGCCGTCCTATTCGAATTATATTCAGTAACAGTATTATATTATAATTATATTCAGTAATATATTATCGATAGGATATTGAATTTTTATCATTAACCATGCTTTCTTTCTACTATTTTATTTTTTTCTATGAGCTTTACATTATGCTAATATTATAAGTCCAAATTTTGTTGCCACTATTACGTTCAAAGTATTTCTTGTTATATAGATATAAATATAAGCAATGTAGATGTTATAGCAATTTTCCTTAGACAAGTAGAAGATCAAGTTAAATTTAATTCTTTTTCAAAATTGGAATACTTTAGATAAAAAAAGAATTTAGTTTTATCAATAGGATATTGAATTTTTATCTTCAACCATGTTTTCTTTCTACTATTTTTTTCCATGAGCTTTACATTATGCTAATATTATAAGTCCAAATTTTGTTGCCACTATTACGTCCAAAGTATTTCTTGTTATATAGATATAAATATAAGCAATGTAGATGTTATAGCAATTTTCCTTAGACAAGTAGAAGATCAAGTTAAATTTAATTCTTTTTCAAAATTGGAATACTTTAAATAAAAAAGAATTTAGTTTTATCGATAGGATATTGAATTTTTATCATTAACCATGCTTTCTTTCTACTATTTTATTTTTTTCTATGAGCTTTACATTATGCTAATATTATAAGTCCAAATTTTGTTGCCACTATTACGTTCAAAGTATTTCTTGTTATATAGATATAAATATAAGCAATGTAGATGTTATAGCAATTTTCCTTAGACAAGTAGAAGATCAAGTTAAATTTAATTCTTTTCAAAATTGGAATACTTTAAATAAAAAAGAATTTAGTTTTATCGATAGGATATTGAATTTTTATCATTAACCATGCTTTCTTTCTACTATTTTATTTTTTTCTATGAGCTTTACATTATGCTAATATTATAAGTCCAAATTTTGTTGCCACTATTACGTTTAAAGTATTTCTTGTTATATAGATATAAATATAAGCAATGTAGATGTCATAGCGATTTTCCTTAGACAAAAATTCAATATCCTATTCGAATTATATTCAGTAACAGGGTGCAAAGATATTGACTTCCTCAACTTTTTCAACGATTACTCAGCTCGTTTTGCTCTTTAAAATGCCGAATAATATTCATAAATAAGGAAATTAAATTTCCCAATCAATAGAATTTCATGAAAGACGTCAAAAAATACACTTCGTTCAATAGCTGCCTATCCTATAACGTTTTCTGCTAGTAGCCTGTAGATATCGTCATCCGTAACCAAATCTTGGAGGCGGGCCTTGTCGAGGGTGTAATTGATTCATTCTGATAAGCTTCACTTGTTTGTAATGGCTTCAAGCAGTGCTTTGGAAATTAAGAGACTCGTAAATTAGAACTTGACTCAAGTTGAATGGATCGTTATTCATTTTTCAATCTTTGCAATTTTTTCTGCCTTGTTACTGATAATGATAATGATTATTTTTGCCTCTTAGCAGATATGTACATCCTGGCCTGTACTCAGGGAGGCAGGGAGGTTGCCCCCGGAGATAGAAAATAATTTTTGAAACATAAGGGGCCACTGATAGGAAAAATGAAAAATTCTTGAAGTGGGTTTGAAACGCCACCAAAACAGGTTCTCAGCGTACTTTTGAGCTGGTAAACTCAAAATTTTCCGGCAATTGCCGGATTCATCATTCATATATTGTTGTCTTTTACCCGTAAAACCGCTCAAATATGAGTTAGACATATAGAACATGTCGAATTTTCCGGCGTTTCGCAACGAATTATTCATTTTTTATGTTCTCTTTCTTTATAAATCACAAAGACTGAAGCTAGGAAATTTTTCGTTTATTGAATTATGAGAAATCAGTTGTGTAGATTGTTTAAACGATATATTTGTGCATACATGTAACGGGGGATAGGGGATCCCCCCTCCCAAAGTCAGACGTCCCCCCCCCTCAAAGCCAGGAAAGTTTTGACCGCCCCCCTCCCCGATTTTTGAGGAAAAAACTGAATTTTTTGGCCGTTTTTGGCCAAAAATTGGAGGTCATTTACCCCCCCCGCCTGAAAATGGCCGGGACCCCCCCCCCAATTTCGAGCCGTTACATGTATAGATTTGTGTAATATGAGTATGGAATAAAGTGAACATTTCTTAAAATTTTTCTTGAAATTTTTCTCCATTATTGGATAGAGCTAATTGAGATACGCTCAAAAATGTCTTTATTATTGCCTAACTCTTAATGGTCTTAATGGTTATCGTGATAACTGACCGCAAAATTTTCGCCCCCTCCCCGAACGGACCTGTGCGCATCCTTCTGAAAGTCCCGAAGAATAGTAATCCATTGCTGAGGTTCCGCGACTTCGTTAACGCTCATTAGTATGTGACTGAAATCTCTTGTCTCTCATCATCGCCTGATTTTTCCAGGCATCAGTTCCCATTTATCGACTTTGATTCTAAAGGATAATTTACTGATAATTAATAAATAATAATTTAAAATAATTTTTTAATGGTAATAATTTAAAATCTTCTATAATTCTCTTCATAATTCAATGGTATGTTTAAACTTTAAGTTTCTGTTGGTTTACAACTCTCGCTTAGCAAGCTCATTTTTAAAAATAATTTACTGAGTTAGAAAGTTCAAGAAATGCAGATGGCCTGTGGTCGGGCTCATACGCGATCTTGGGGGTTGGGGGTTTAACCCCCTAGAAAAATGTTCACCCCCAGAATTCGCGATTTACCGGAAGTTCCTAAAAGTTTTCTAAAAATTCGTAAAAAAGGTACTTTTCTAAGCGTTGTATTTGCTGAAAAGTTTCAATTTTTCGGCGCTTCGCGCCATGTACCCGTGTTTTGACTATATTTTGTTCAATTTGTTTGACTTCATAATTTTTTAAAATTTTTAAATGTTCTTATGCTCTAGAAGGATGAGCATCGTCAGAAACGCCCAAAAACGAGGTTTTGACGCGTACCTACCATTTTTAGGCCCAAAAAGGCACTTTAAAATTTCACCCCCCTAAAACCTGAATTTCCATGCTGTGCATGTACGGTCGGGCTTTCCCCATTTGCATGCGATCTTTTTGCATGCTCCAGTGGGCGTCGTGCCTGTAAAGGCTCGTAATTTTGGGTAGTGGGTAAACGACATTCTATCCTTAGGCAAAAATGGCACATACGGAGCCAAAAATTGACTTATAAACGCAAGTTTTTCGCCACAAAGTCGGGGAGTGCGAAATTATGGGGTTTGGAAAAACACTGACTCTAGGTATGGTGATCTCTGATCGTAATTGCACGAGGTCAGGCTGATTGAGGAGGAGTAGAATCGAGTTTTTGGAATCAGGGAGGGGTGAAATCCAGGATTTTTTATTACAGTAAATTGTCTGGTTGCATATATTTACGTCCAAATCGCTTGAAAATACACAATTGTTTGCTCAAACTTCTCGACGGTACCACACATGGGCATGGGGGTGAGAGGAGGGTATTAACCCCTACCTAAGGTTTGAAAAATCAGGTAATGTCAGGCGATTTTGAGAAAACGAAAGAGCAGCAAGGCAATTATTATTTTATTGTGAAAAAAGTCGAAAATTCTAATCGAAGACAGTAAAAATACCAAAATTTTCCGGCGCTTTACGCCTTTATTGATAAATTTTTGTGTTTTTAATCGGTAAAAACCCTAAAATTCGACATAATTTGCTATTAAAGGTCAAGAAACCCAGTTTATCTCACATAACGTGCTACTTAACCGTATCAATGCAGCTTAAAATTTACATTTAAAGAACGTATGTACATTGACTTTTGCGGACCGTCTTTTTGTAGTAAAAAGAGACCTTGTACAAAAAACAATGACCACAATTGATTATATGACCATTCCTGGATTTCACCCT
Organism: Mermis nigrescens; assembly: GCA_036768485.1. Lineage (NCBI taxonomy): Eukaryota > Metazoa > Nematoda > Enoplea > Mermithida > Mermithidae > Mermis > Mermis nigrescens. The sequence continues at coordinate 79,500 of JAVLUZ010000250.1, read as the reverse complement.
CTCTAGCTACCCCTACTTGCCCATATATGGACAGTATCTAAGTTATAGACCCTTCAGCGGAGTTCCTAACATAGGTGGGCGGCACCAAAGTTCTGGGGGTGCAAGATTTTTTCAAAGGTATAAAAAGTGGCCTTAAAAATTGTGGAATGGCGAAAAACACAATTTTTCAACGTTTCTTATCGAGCACTATCCATTGGCATCAAAACATTGCGAAAAAAACAAAAAAAATCGAAAATTGGATTCTGGGGAGTATTTTGGTTTCTGGGGGGATGCATACCTTCTAAACCCCCTTGTCCAGGTATGGTTATAACCCCTCTCGCCCCTCGCTAAGTGCAAGTAAGTCCCGATCTTCTCCCTGTTACAAGTATATATGATTGGTGTATTGCCAATTTTTCAGCTGGGTGGCCTAGTTATTCCGAATGACAATCAATGCTGGTTGGACGACAAGGGATATTACACAAAGTCGACCGAATTCGATTACCCGAGCATCGGACAAATTCACAAGAAAATCCGCGATACGCAAGCCAATATCATTTTTGCCGTCACGCGCGAACAAGAGCAATTGTATCGTCGCCTCCAGGAAGCGCTGCCTGACATCAGCTCCAGCGTCGGCGTTTTGGCCGAAGATTCTAGCAACGTTGTTAACTTGATAGCCGCGGAGTACAGCGTACGTATTTTTACTTTACTATTTTTTCGTATTCTCGATTTATTTTCTGTTTTTATTCCAAAACCTAACTAAGTTCCTGGGTAGGCGTGATTTAGCAGGTTCTTGGCTAGTCATTTTGTAAATTAAATGAACGTGCTTTACTGTGATTGTTGTTAATGTAGACCGTAAATGTAACGGCTCGAATTTTGGGTGGGGTCCCTGGCCATTTTTAGGGGGTATATGGTAAATGACTCCAATGTTTGACCAAAATGCCAACAAACCACATAGAAATAGCCAAAAAACGCATGTTTTTGCCAAAAATGGGGGGGTCGAAAATTTTCTGACTTCGGTAGTTGGGGGCGTAGAACTATGGGTGGGAAATCCCCCACTCCATCTGTTAAATGTATAGTGTAGACGTTCGCCTGTGTCATTGTATGTTGTATTCTAAATTGACGTTAGTGCTTTAGTTATGATAGGTAACCTATAAAGACATATTTCTTTCAGTCACTCATGATTTTAGGGCTTACGTTCTGTTGCCTTATCATTTATCAACACTTTGCTCTTGTCAACCAGGGTCAGTCATTTCCCTCATTCTCCAACTTCGGATTCCGCCATTCTTTGTTTTGTGCTTCAATATTTTGTACTTTTTTCAAACTGTCGTGTCAAAAAATGAATTTGCATGATTAGAAATTACGGTAAGTTTTAAACTTTCTCGTCAGCGTACATAAATAATGCCATAAACAGGAAATTTTCTACTATTTCGGAATTAATCCGCTGCCGTTCAAGTTTCGAGTTGTCGCCAATCGCCATACGTGATCTTTGGGGGTTTCGCCCCTTCTCCTGAAAATTTTTCACCGGAATTCGCAATTTTCCAAAAGTTTCCAAAAATTCGTTGAAAAGGTGCTTTTGTAAGCGTTTTCAGCCATCTATTTGCTGAAAAGTGTCTAATTTTCGGCGCTTTGCGCCATATACTCATTTTTGACTATATTTTATTCAATTTATTCGTATTTTTTTATTTTTCGAAATTTTCTTATGTTTTAATGCTCTAGAAAGATAGAGCATCGTTAGAAATGCCGAAAAACGATGTTTTTGACGCGTACATACTTGACATTTTTGAGCCCGAAAAAGGCACTTTAAAATTCCATCCCCCTAGAATTCCTGTGCTGCGCATGTCTGATTGTCGTGCGTGCCTTTTTGTCGTAGAGTTTCTATAACATCCTTTTCCCACGAATTTGTAATATTTTAGTCTAAATTTTGAATGTTTTTCGCAAATAGAATTATTTTATAGAAAATTACCGAAAAGATTATCTTGATCGATAACGTCAATTCATCGCAAGGTCTCTCCGTGGATTACGTGACGGCATGCAAGGGGTAATCTTTTGCTTCATGATATTATAGTAAGATTTTACAGTGAAAGTTAATTTATTGCGGTAAACATTTCAGTCCGTTTATTTAAATATGCTAGTTCATTTGGGCATTCCTGATCGGTTGTAAAATTTTAATCTAATTGAAAAAATTTTGTAATTTAATGAGAAAAATTAGTGTTATAAATCGTTTTTCGTACAGGTTTTTTGCTTTTCATTAACAACAGAGACGTCCTGAATTTTTTCATAATTAATTTATAGTGAGGTAGTTCGATTTTCATAAACTGCTGTAATTCTGATAATTTGCTTAGTGTAAATGCACATATAAAATAAATCTGATGAGGTCATATAAACTAAATCTGATGAGGTACATAAGTATGTATGTATGTGGAGATGCAGGGATAAGCTTATTGAGAGTAAAAAATGAACTTGAATTATCGACCTTTGATCAGCCATGTTTTGCTATCATCTTCACGGTTTTTGGACCGACATTTATTTTTAATATTTTAAATTTAGAAACTAGAGGACTTGTTTTTTCACACCTTTTAGTAGGCCTGTATCCGGAATTCGGCTAAGGGGCGAGGGGCGGACGCAATATAATGGAATTTCTCAGGTAACCTCGTTGGTGCAGCTTGCAATAACGGCGTTTTTTGATGTTTTTCTAATATGATCATCCGTTAAAAAAATAAAATTCGAATTTTTCGATTAAATTTTCTCTACTCGTAATTGACTGTGAAAAGCACGGTTTTTGTGTATTCGGCAAAGATTTTTCCCGATGTACAAAGACTTTTCGGGACTGTCTTTGTACATGTACAAAGATTTTTGGGATGACAAATATTGCAAAAAAGGTCCGAAATTCGCAAAAATTTTCGGCGCTTCGCGCCGAAATGAGTAATTGTGTGTTCTATATATCTTTATAATGGTAGAAATTGCATTTCTAAAGGAAAAATGTCAGATTTTTAGCCGTTTTAAGACGATTCTTAGTGATTTTTGCCTTTAAAGACCCAGAAATTAGCTAAAATACACTACCAAAAGTCGAACAAATCTTTTTTTCAATACTAAAATCGCTACTGTACCATATTTTAGTACCCAAAAATTTGTGTGTACAGAATGTACAAAGACTTTTGGGGACCATCTTTGTACATGTACAAACGGACCCTTGTATAAAAAAACACTGGTGAAAAGTGTGACTTTCTCGATCGGAATTGAGGCAAAATTATGAAAAATACTTCACATACGTATGGCGGACATTTAGAGGTTTTATGACAGGGAAGCTGTTTTTACATCTTTCCGTGCATTATCCTACCTTTCAAAATTTTTTCGGCCATTTTTTGAATTTCTTGTTTTATTTTTTACCTTACCTATGTAAATACGGCCCTGTGCATCTGTAACAGAAATATACCCGAACACACGACGCATTGCGATGGCATCATTATCGGTGATAAAGTGACGTTCAATGTTAGCGTTCATTTGGATCGTTGTACGCCGGAGAAACGGCTTGACTTTACAATACATCGTTCGGGTTTACAAGAAGGCGTCGATGTGCAGGTCAACGTTTTGTGCGATTGCCAATGCGATTTAACTCAAAAAGTATACATAACGCTTGGTTTTTGGCACAGTACAAACTTTTTGGCCTTGTGCCAAAAAATTTGGGGAGTTTCGCGCGTGCAAAGAAAAATTTGTGTAAGAATGATGGAAATATGCACGTGCAAAAGACTGATAGTATCAAAATTAATTAAACGGATATGCTGATTTCTCTGATAAGTGGTAACTGAAATGAAATAAGTTAACCAATAAGTCCTTTGTTTCTTCATTGAAGAAGGTTTTCATACATTACAAACGTCTGTGATTAATTATACTGATGGTTTATTTATTATCTGTTAAAAGCCAAGCTCTTTTTTCCGTTATGCTGTCTTATGTTTTCTATCATTTTTACTTACCTTCAACATCCTACATTATGCATAGTACTTGTTATAATTTATTTAAATAAGTTTAAAGTTTTATTTTTATATTTATCCAACGTGCAAAGCTACATGTAGATATTGATTGGTGTTTTCCATTTGTTAAGGTATACTTTATGATATGCGTGTTTATTATATATATTTTTACTCTTTTATTTATTATTCCATACATTAATTTGTTATTTCGATTTACCAAGATTGCTTTTCAGTTTTTACGAGTCTTGATTGTCCATTTTTTCCGTTTTTCTCTATATAAGATATGGTTCAACTTTTTAATCATTAAATTAAAGTTCTTCGATTGATTACTCCTATATGTACGTTTGTACATAACATACATATACAACTACCCTCAAAATGACTGGGCCGCCGTAGCCGACATTTTGTGGTGTCGCATTAACATACATACAGTATAAATTAAGTTTGGAAAATTAATGGTAATGGCTTTCCAAAGTCGTTTTTAGCATAAAGTCTCCAAAATTATCGGTGCTTCGCGCCTTAATCTATGTATTGTATATATTTTTTTCAAAGTAATGCCAAAAATGGTTAAAAATGTACCTTATAAATAAAAATCTGAATTGTGAAAAACGTGCTAATGGATAGACGATTTCTTTGCCAATAGGGGTCGTACAAAATAACCCTGATGCTGCAGCGGAGAAAATTGAAAAAAATTGTATTTTTTCTATCACCTAGGAATCTGGTCCAAACATTTGTAGCGGTCATGGAGTACTGGCCTGCGGCATCTGCCAATGCATGGACGGTTATGTTGGTAAACACTGCGAGTGTAATTCGACTGGCGTTTCGACTGCTCAGCTGGATATGTTATGTCGCAGGTTGGTTTACTGTACCTACTTTTTATCCCCTTTGTCGTCATATCGCAGCTTAAGTTGTTATTAGGCTTATTAAACGATTTCATTTTATTGCGACGCTGAAAATGGCCTAGAACGGAAGATTTTGTCAAAAATCGGGATAGTTCAAAAAAATCTCAGCCATTGGGTGCGGGGTAATGGGGACGACCGAATTTTGATGGGGATTCCTCCATCCCTCTGTTACATGTTCGTTCACCTAACGGGTTCGTAAAGATGTACATACATATTTACAAAAGGACTCTATATTCAAATGCTGGAATAATTCGCTTCAGAATTTCGCAAAAGGGTTTTTAGGGATCTAAGTTTATGGATGGTAAAAAAGCCTATCTATATTTTATATTTAATAATCGGTAAGCGATTGTACGATCACGCATCACCGTTTTTAATGCGATGTCATTCGATCATGCATTTATAGTCTGTTTCATTTATCCGATAGCTTTTTCATTAAATGTTTTCGGAGGCTACAGTAACCCCTTTTTTCTTATTTACGGTAGGTCGTTAGATCTCTCTGTAGCTATGCACGTAGCAAAGAAGGGTTTTTCAATAGCATTTTTGCGGCATAATTTATTCTTGTCTCCCAGCAGATCAATCAACTTACAGATAAAAATCGCGCATTCAGGTTATCCTGAGTTGAAACTTTAAACACAATAGACTAAGATGTTAAGAAGCGCCGCCAAGTCCCGCATAGCTCAGTGGTAAAACGTCTGCTTGTCGTCGAAGCAACCCGGGTTCGAGCCCACCCGATAGCTTTTTATTCAGCGCACTTACTACAGTATGTCCCAGCGCTGATTAAACGCCTAAATTGAATTTATATGGGCGGATTAGTGCATTGAACATGGAAGAATTCCAGCCACTCGCCCTCACTTAGCTGATCTGCCGAATTACATTAATTCGTCTTGTTCCGCTTACTGTAGCCCTTAAAAAAATTTACCATAAAGCTCTCGAATAAATGAAACAGACTATACATGTTTTTGCTTCTTATTTTAAAGGAATAATGACAGCGAACAACCGATCTGTAGCGGACGAGGTTATTGCAGTTGTGGCAGTTGCATTTGCGAAAAGCGACCGGTAATATTTTTTTAGAGAACCAAAGTCCATGGCGCAAAAACTGATTTTTTACAATAAATAAAAACTTTCTTAGCTGTCCTACATATCTTTAATAATGAACATGCACTTGGCAGTTGGAACAAAAAAGTAAAAATCGTGCTTTCAGATATTAAATTGCGCTTTACTTGAATTTTTGAAAAAATTCCTAAGAATGCAAATGTAATTAATGATTAATGCGGTGATTTTCGTAAACTTTTCGATTATTTGTTTAAATTATCTCGGGAATTCGTGCTTCTAAGAGCGCTCGGTTTGGGTTCATGTAAATATAACATCAATGTGTTATATTGACTAGTGTTTAGGTTATGGGATTTTGAGGGTCCAGACCTCCAGAATATAATAAATGAGAATTTTTTGTGGAATAATGCAAAATGCAGGCTAGAAATTCGAGAAAATCATAAATGTTCTGCAAAGTTTTTCGAAATTGATAAGAAATTTTGGATTAGCATAGTTTTTACGTGATTTTAAGGATTTATACCAGGTTTTATGGCAATTTCGGCTCAAAAAAAACTGGCAGATTATCCTTTGAGACCAGCAAGTTTGGAATCGGTAAGCTTCCGAAATATGGGATAAAATAATTTATCTATTGCATTGTTTTTCATTTTTCTTTTCCTTTCTTCGCCATAATACCATTTCAATGATTATTGTTGTGATTATGTTGCTATGTTATTCAATTCATATGCACGTCGTCATGCAGGGCCACCTTTTTTGTAAATTAAAACGGTAATGCGACAATTACAATTGATACATTTTCTGTTCTATTTTTCATCGAAAAGAGGCATTCGTGTATTGGGTAATGTCTTTTATTTGTGCTAATTTTCTCTGCCTGATTCAATATCATACAACATTTGCGTAACTTCGATTGTTTTTGGCCTTTAGAAAGCCGACGAATCGATTTTTGGCAAATATTGCGAATGCGATAATTTCAATTGCCCGAGGCGGGATCGTCTGTTATGCTCCAGTATGCTCACCTTTAGCGATTTGTCGATTCTGAATAAAAATTTATATTTATTTAATATCTTTGTTAGTTACGATATTATTAATTATAAATTATTATTATGTTATGATTAATACTAGTGCATATTAATTTTTTCAGACCATGGCACCTGCGGCTGCAACAGCGAATGTACTTGCTTTCCAGGCTGGGAGGGACCAGCTTGTGAATGTCCAACAAACAACAGTGGATGCATTTCACCCAACGGGGTTAGTAATTTAGCCTGTAAAAATATTCAGGTTTAATACTATGAATCATATGCTCTACATAAATAAACTTCAAAGAATTTATGATTAGACTTCATCGCGGTAAAACTTCTCGCAAAGCGGTTTGAACTTTTTAGTCTGGCTGAAGTTATTATTCAGATTATTCCCATTTTAAAACGTCCTGAACAATAATGTCATAATTCGTGTTTACTCTGTAAAATGATGCCATGCTACATAATTGATAACTTAATTTCGCGACTTTTCTTCGTCTTGTCGTTAACCATCTTATGGTGCTTCATGCAGATGAAGTTTTTTAGTCTAATTCCAATATGCTTACATGATCTTGAGGGTTTAACGTCCCCCCCAAAGAAAATTCACCTACCCCCCAGCAAAAACGTGAACTCTGCATTCCCTTTCCGCCCATATCATGTAGGTGTGGTCTCTGCATCTGCTTGTATTCACATACTGTGCATCAGTGTTGTGATGAAAACGTTAATTGAACATCACGTATTGTCTATTCATGGAACTTTGTGCATGGGAAGCAATATCAGCCTTAAAAATGGCTGCAAAAGTGTTTTCTAAGCTGCCCTTCTTAACAAATTTTGTATGTCAAAAGTACATGCGCCCATTACGCCTATTAATTCATGTCTTCAGTGTCATAAATTCATAATTTTTGTAAGTATCAGTTTTTAAATCGCTCCTGTAATCGATTCAGAAATGCAATTTTTAGAAAGGTGCAACACTGTTACCGTAATTTATGTAAGTATAGTGTATAAATATACCTTTAATTAAAAGTCCCTCTCTGACGTCTAATCGGCTAAATATTTGTCTTTGTTATTCATTCAGAAAATGTGTAACGAACGAGGCATATGTGAATGCGGCGTTTGCAAGTGCTACAAAAATTATCGGTACAGCGGTCCGACATGCGAAATATGTGTGGTACGTTTTTGTTATATACTATCATCATATGCCTGATTAATTATCTTATACATAATTATATTAAATTATTTCTTTATTATATCATACACTAAAACGAATCAAAGCCTATTTGACCCTAATGACAGTCAGGCACGTAGCTGGCCGTCCTATTTTGGGGGGCCAACACCAGTTTTTGGGGGACTAAGCCCAAAAAGGTCAAAAATAGCACAAAATAACGTTCAAAAAGTCCTATTTTTCCGACTTTTCTGAATTTTGGGGGTCCGAAACCCCCCACTCTCCCGGGGATTACGTGCCTGATTACAGTCGAACTCGAATAATGTAAACCCCTCTAGGGACCAAGGCCAATGGTGTGCGTTATCCAAGTGTGTGCATTAAGCGAAGTGTGAAATTTTCTTGAAATTTCAAGTTTAGCTGAAGAGAAATCTGCTATTGCTTTATCACTACGACAGAAGAAACACAAAGACGACGAATGTTGTATCCTTGCTTGTTGGCTTAGAATAAATAGTGTAATAATGAAAATTTATTCTTTCGTTTTGTATCGGATAACGTATGTACATATGCAATGAATATCAGTGATCCACTTGTAAATTATCCGACCTCCGCGTGCTCATTATCAAAGGTGTCCATTAAGCGTGTGCTATGCACACTGGTTTGTTTGCTGCGGTCTTGTCACCAGTCACGCTCGAAAGGGGGTTTGGAGGTCTAGAAATTTTTTGGGGAAAATATGGTGAAATGAAAACCAAAACGGATGAAAATTGAAAACTTTCTTAAAAAGTGCTTGGAATTGATCATAAACTTTGTAATAACGTTGTTTTAACTCTATTTTAGCGCTTATCAAGGGTTTCAGGTCATTTTGGCCCAAAAAAGCTCAATTTTAGACCCCCTCACAAGACCGGCTGACCCCCCTGCCCCAGGTAGGCTGTGCTGTGCACCTATGCTTGTCACCCTGTGCATTACGCATTATCGAGTTTGCATTAACCGAAGAGTCTTAATATGTTAATACACTATTTTTGCCTAGACCATCTTTGCTAGTGCGCATTACCCAGAACAATGTATTATCCGGACTTTGCATTATCCGAGTTCGACTGTATTTGGTAAATCGCCTTAGATAAATTTCAAGTAGTTTGAGTCAGTAAATATAGCTATTTCAACTAATTTTTCGCTTTATGAAGACGTCTCACACAATTTCTAATAATAAGCCTATTTTGCCTTTGATGTATTTATTTCATGAGGTGACATAAAGCCTGCTCTTTTACATTCGAAACAAACACTTTTATTATTTTTGCTAATCATGTTTTGCTCAGCTTTTTGTTTTGATTAGCTTTGTTTCTATATTTGTATTGCTTCTTTAATCTAAATCGTTTTTAGAGCTCGAGATATTTTTAGCAATAATAAAGCTTTAAAGTTCGCTTCTGACTTATCTGCGTGATAAGTTGACGAAATGATCGTATTTTCTGACAATTACATTGCTGGTTTATACTCTGAGCCTTTCGAAAATGAAAACATTTGGTTTTAGACTTGTCCTAAAAAATGCGAGGAATTGCGACCGTGCGTATTATGCCGTGGTTTTGGAACTGGTCCTCTAAATAAGACAATGTGCGATCGATGCCCCTATAAGCTGATCAAAGTACCTGATCACACGAGTAAGATATTTTTAATAATAAAAATTGCAAAAAAAATAATAAAAATGAAATACCGTAAAAACCATCCGTCTCTCTACTTTCACTTATTTAAACATTCTGTAGTTGTTTATTGATTAAGCATAAACAAGCAATGTACCTGTATCATACATGCACTCGGCCAAAAGTTCTGGGAGGGGAGTAAACTGGGTTTTCTGAGGGTTATAAGTGAGTAATTTTTTATTTATTCAATGTCAAATTTCGACAAATTTTGATACTCAATTCGTTTTATTCCATTCTTTATGAATATTTGTGGTTGGATTTGCATTAAAACAATAACAATAAGGGCGATTAAATGACCTGCAACATCAGAAATATGCAAAATAATTGAAGAAAATTGTCTGGATAATGATTAAATAGGACAGCCTACTGCTCGAACACTTAGTGTACATATGTATAAACCTGAAACTATACTGTTAGACGTCATTTAACGCTTTATCATGGTTCGAGCGACAAGTTTGATCCCGAAACGGCCTGAGTGGGGTATGCCTTCCAAGCCTGTTAGGGGGATACCCCCATACCCTCCCCCTGTGTGCATGTCGGATTTGTATTATTCCAATGCATCAGTTTTTTTCTGCCCAGGCGAAATTTGGAAGTCTCCTTATTTTTTCTCAAAAGCTTTTAGTTTGGTCAGGTAGAGAATGATGGACTACGTGTAGTACACATGGGAGTGCTTAAATTCTGCAGGAGTTCAAAAATTAAAACAAAAGAAAATCACTATTTTTAGAGTTTTCTCATTTAGATTTATTCATTAGCATAAAAAATTGCAAAATAATGAAAAATTTCAAAAAAAATTTTTTTGGGGTCTTCTAGATTCTGGGAATCTAAACATCACGCGCTTACTTGTAGATGACTAGTTCTTCCCGATTTTGACTATGTAATCTCTTGCTTGAGGACTATTAATTAAATTTAGCATTTAACTCATAGTCGCTTCTTATTAATTCAAATTTTTCGAAGATTTATTTCAAATGTGTAATTAATAAAGGATGATAATAAATTATGCACATTTATTTATTTTTAATTGAGTCATTTCATATCTACAAACTCGCTTCCCCATATTTTAAATGAAAAAATTTGAAATGTTTCAAAAAATTTAAATTTTTTGCAAAAAATTGCGTGTACCAATCGCTTAATGCTTTCAGAATTTCTTTCACTTTTTTTGCAATTTTATCATGCGCCCGTCAATTTGATTTTAGAGCACGGAATTAACGAAAGCACACACGACTGCCAGTATGTTGACCAAGCCGATGGGTGCACTTATTATTATCGATATAAATACGACGAATTCAGCAACGATACGGTGGTTTGGATCAAGGAAAAGAAAGGTCTTTATATTATCGTACATTTTTTGCGCCTTTTTTACGAATACTCGCAAATATTGGACTTTCCTATAAGAAAAACTCAACTCGTCTTTAAATATTGATTGCGTCTTTGGTTTTTAATTAGCTTATACTGTCTAATTATAGTTATAACGCAGTGTTTTTTTGTACAAGGTTCGTTTGTACATGTGCAAAGATGGTCCAAAAAGTCTTTGTACATTTTGTACACACAAAGTTTTTGGGTACTATAATATGGTACAGTAGCGATTTTACGCGTGGTAAAAACAGAGCTGTTCTTACTTTTGGTAGTGTACTTTAGCTAATTTCTGGGTCTCTAAGGGCAAAAATCACTAAGAATCGTCTTAAAACGTCGCGAAGCGCCGAAAAATTCGACATTATTTCTTTTGAAATGCAATTTCTGCCATTATAAAGATATATAGAACACGCAATTACTCATTTCGGCGCGAAGCGTCGAAAATTTTCGCGAATTTTAAGCATTTGAATACAAAAAACATTGGGTAAGAATGTATCGCGAGCTCGTTATACCGTATCACGAGGTCGTCATGAAGTATCTCGTGATATATCTTGTGGTAGGCCTTATGCTAAAGAATGATGTGTTTTGCGATATGTGCGTATCATGATCGTATCGCGAAATAGGCCCGTTTTTTCCTTATGCTAAAACAAGCGATGCGTACCACGAACGTATCTCGTGATACATTTTCGGCTATGCTAGTTCTGCGCAGGTTAAGGAGTGGTGGCACGAACTTTTGGCTTAAAATTTCTGTTATGAATTTGCCGCTTTCTCTTAACAACTAAAGAAATAAATATATGGAGGATTCGGGGAAGTGAATTTTATATTTTCTTAGAAGAAAAATCAGCCTCTAATTAAATTTTCATTAGGACACGGAACAGATGCAATAATTGGAGCATAGCGTCGCGGGACAGAGAGCTAGCCCAATCTGGAAAACATACTTGAGCAATAGCCAAAGCTCCAGCCCCTGTAGTTAGGGGACTCTCAAAAAGGTTGGTTGGTCGGTCCCAAGTTGGGCTGAAAATAAGTAAAAATGATAGTTTTGTTTGATTTTCTACCATAATTCAAAACCAGTTTGTCCAAACGGGACCCTTCAGCCCGTCCAGCTTTTGTTTCAGCCCATTCCATTGACGGGCTGTGACGGGCTATTCTCAGGTATGCTGGAAAGTTCGTTCTGTGGACAGAAGCTAAAATTTTAGCTTTATCAACTTGAAGAATCAGACGGTACTACATAATTTTGGGCAAAGAGCTGGGGCCTACATAACTGCAGTCCAATATGTAGTGATCGACCGGAGATCCGGCCTCCGGCAAATCCGGCCATTTTGCACTCCGGTGCTCCGGCCGGAGGACATCCGAAAATTGGCCGGAGGCCGGAGAATTTTTTCGTTTTTTGCACAGTGACCGAACGTACTAATTGCTGACATTATGCTTATAAAATTTAGTCAGAGCACAATACAATAGCAGAAAAAGGAAATAACACCGAATAAAGTGTCACCACCACTATCGTAAAATATTCATGTTCAGGAGGAAAGAAAATTACTCTATTGATCGATTCATGCAATCGCTGTGAAAATCGCTGCAGGAAATTTATGTTAACACTTGAACTCATAGATTAGCATAAGATGCAGTCCGGCCTGCACTGCACATGTTATATTGATTTTCCAGATAATGTTGCTGCCCATTCTGTACGTCATATTCGCGGTTCACTGAACATAGTATAGTATGTAACGTGCTTATGTACATACGGTCACACGCAATCATGCTTTAACATCAAATATTGCCTATTGACGCTTTATTTAGGGCAGGTTATGGAGACGACAGCAGGGCAGATTTAAGGTTGCAGGGGGCAGTTGCCCCCATCGGCCAAAAATATTTGGCGCGATGAAGAATGAATATGCAATTTGCACTGATTTTTGGCCATCAGTGACCATAATATCTCAAATTATTCCGGCGCTACGCGCCGGATGATACCTATTAATGACATTTATTTACTTTCTTTGCGACCTGGAGGCACGGTTTTTTGTATTCGGCAAAGATTTTTCCCGATGTACAAATACTTTTCGGGACCGTCTTTGTACATGTACAAAGATTTTTGGGGAGACAAAAACTGTAAAAAAGGTCTGAAATTCGCAAAAATCTTCGGCGCTTCGCGCCGATATGAGTAATTGTGTGTCCTATATATCTTTATAATAGCAGAAATCGCATTTTGAAAGGAAAAATGTCAAATTTTTCGGCGCGTCGCGCCCGTTTAAGACGATTCTTAATGATTTTTTGCCCTCATAAAACCAGGAATTAGTTAGAATACACTACTAAAGGTCGAACAACCCTGCTTTTACCACACTAAGCGTCGCTACCGTAGTACGCAAAAATTTGTACGTACAAAATGTACAGAGACTTTTAGGGATTATCTTTATACATGTACAAACGGACCTTGTACAAAAAAACACTGTCTGGAAGCCATTCTCTATTCATGTAGGTTTCAAAACAATTATTAGAGCAGAAACAGCTATTTTTGCATAGTTTTATTCTATTTTCAATTACAAATTTCGATGTTTCGCATCAAATGCTATATGTAAATACAGGAAATCAATCAGTAAATCATGCTTCTAGACGGCTATCCACCGTAATTTCACAAATTTTCCGGCGCTTCGCGACAGATTTTTGTTTAAGTCAAGGAAATTTAATGATTTTTTCGCAGAAAATTGTCTAAAATATTTAAAGTTCTAGAAAAAATATTGCGTCAAAATTGATTTTATGTAAAAGTATACCATGTAAAACTTGAGGGCAAATTTTTTGACTGTTTTAAAGTTGGGATACCGCCCCCCCCCCTTAGGAAAATCCTAGATCCGCCACTAAACGACAGCGTCTCAAATTGCTACATAAATTATCTAGAAATAGATGGGTACGATCAATGAATGTTTTTCACGTTTTATTCCTCATACATGCTCATATAATTGTGCAATTTTTGATGTAACTAGGTGGTATGCAGTTGAGATGCATGTGCACTATGGTCTAGGTCTTGGTCACAAAGATGTCCTATCTATCCACACGTGTAAAATAATATTTCTCCGGCTCCGGCCTCTGGCTCTGGCCGAGGCAACATGGTCCAATCCGGCTCCGGCCGGATCTACGGCTCCGGCCATTTTGGCCGCTCCGGTCGATCACTACTTATATGACAGAAATTAGAGAACAAATCTACTATCGTGTATTAAAAGTTTTTGCGATTTATTTTTGCGCATCTGGAGATGAATAGCTAATCGGCACCTACATACATAACTTTCTGTTTTGAAAATATTCTTGCGTTAGCGGCGTAAATCTTTCGAAAGTAGTTTTAATGAGTAACCATATTGTACGGAATTTATTTCATTTGTTGGTCGAAATCAGAATCCCCATATTGACCTATGACTGTGCAACAGACATCATGTGTAGTTTTGCAAGGTCTAGTGAAAATACGACCTGCATATGCAGTGCCTAAATTCTGGCGGGGAAAAACCAAAATTTCTAAAGTTCAAAAAAGTTTTGAAAAATGATGATTAAATGAAAGTTCATTTTTCAACATTTTCTATCAGCCTCTTTGCATTGAGATCGAGAAATCGGGGAAAAACGAAGAAAAATTTAAAATTTCAATTCTGCGAGTTTTCGAATTCTGGAGGTCTTTTGGATTCTGTGTCTAAATCATAGATGTAAAACGTAGCGATTTAGGGACCAACTGGTCTAAGAAGGTAAGTTATAGTACTTTTTCGTGCCAAAATAGTCTCAACATTAGCATAAGTTCTAAAATATCATAAAAATGTATGTTAATCCACCGTCTCTGGTTAATTTTAAGTACTTTTGCTGCAAGTTTTTGACTTTCGTGCTTTTTTTGCCTTTTTTGTCTTATTCCCATAAAAAATTTCTTACTTTTCTCTCTGAGCTTAATTCACCTTATACCCCTACGTGGATGGCTGGTCCAGACCAGACATGCACGAAAAGGGGGTGTAGGGTGTCTAGCCCCAGAATAGAAAAATGGACAAATCTCCGGACGGTTGGTTTCATCCGGTTCCGGTAAACCGGCGCTCCCTAATCCGCCATATATGCTCTGGGGTCAAACCAACCCCCCAGAGCACATACGCCGCTCGCTCTCTTATCCGATTACGATTTTTTGCCTTACGTGATCAATCTGTCATAAGATAAGCTGTCTTTAAAATTTGCTTGCATTGCAACGTACATAATCATGATGTTATTAAGAAATTGAAATTTTTTCATGAAGATATTTATACGTAAATGTTTCTAAAACGTGAATTAGTCCAGTTTTTATTATATTTTCCGTGTTTACCACCTTCACTATATCGTAGCATCTTATTATACTCCTGATGATTTTGCATTTGTTTTGAATATGTGCGTTCTTTTACATGCATGGTCATGTCATCCCTTTCGTTCATAGCCGCATTGTTTTGTTTTTTTTCATTATTTTTATCTCCTCATGCAGACTGCCCTATTCCTCTGCCCATTTTGCCTTTGGCTCTTGGTGTCATAGCCGGCATTGTATTAATTGGCATAGTTTTGTTGCTTATCTGGAAGCTACTAACTATGATTCACGATAGGCGTGAATTTGCTAAATTTGAAAATGAGCGCCTAATGGCCCGTTGGGATACGGTAAGTTTGAATGAATTTCTCGCGCGTCCTCTTACAATTTGGCCATTTTTAACTCTCAGATGCGTACTATTTAGTAATTTACAATTTCGGAGTAGCTGGCTACTTTTGGGGAAGATTTGACCAATCAAGTATTTTCGAGTTAAAATCGGGAAATAAAATTGATTTTTTTGTGCACAAAGTGGAAAAAAGATGTTTGTCGTATCGAAACTTGAAACTGGTCGCCTCGTTCTTGCATAAAAGGTAGCGATTGGCCAGAATGGCTATTATTTGCCGTTGGTTTGCGACAAGAATTATGAGTCATATTCGACTCCCGTCTCACGTATGATTTGAAAAGTTAAAAAATTAAGGTTATGAACAAAAAACCCTATCATTGGGAAATTGTGCATCATTGTGGAATAGGTGCTTAAGGTCAAACTTTCAGGTTGAACACTGGGGGTATGGGGTATCCCCCTACCAGAACTTTTGAGTAGCATACCCCCTCGGGCGATTTTGGACTAAAACAGATCGCGTGAACCGTGAAAAAGCGTCAAATTACGTCTGACAATGTTATTTCAAGTAATACACGTATACTTATTTTTCTAGCAGCTGACTGTTCAATTTATTCATCCAGACACTTTCCTTCCTTTATTTTGTATATCCATCCTTTATTTTGTATATAACCGATGTAACAAGTCATTCCATTGCTCTTATTTTTATTATATTCTTGCAAATTTAAACATAAATATTCATGAAAAAATACGACGAATTTAGTACAAAACTTTGACATTAAAAAGGTTAAAAAATTCTCATTTACTCCTTTCGGGAAACACGGTTTACCCCTATCCCAGAGGTTTTAACCGTGTTCATGTATGGAGAGGGGTGAAAATCAAAAACATGGAGATAGCTAAGTGCTTTGTCAAAAACGATTTCACAGCGAAAGAAGATGGTATCGCTTTAAAACCATCATTTTCGAGCATTTGTGAAAAATTTATGCTAAAAATCTCTATTTGGCCCTTTTTAAAGTTGGGAAAATAGCCATAAATCTTTTTGAGATTCATAAAAAACTTACTATATTGCATTGCGGATATCGCAAGCTAGGTATGTTTCTGATTCCGAAAAAGGCTATATAGATAGTTTTTAGTCCAAAATAGGCTAAATAGCGATGTTTTTCGGCCAAATCGGCTATATAGCTATAAATAATTTGAAGTTCGCAGGGGAATAATACTCCCTCTCCGTCCCATGCCCATTTATGCACCACCAGCCCGCAAAAAAAGTTTTTCACCCCTGACAAGAATATTTTCATCCCCCAGAATTTGTGATTTTCCAAGAAAATGTCGTACAAAACGTCCTGATTTTTGTTAAATTTCTCTGAATTGAAAATATCATGTTTTTATCGTCTGTGAAGAAAAATTCTTCAGGGAAGGTAAAGAATGAAATTTTCGGCTCATATTCGTTTTTTAGCTCAAAAAAAGATAAATAAGCCCCTCAAACGTATCGAATCTTTCGCCCGATCTAACAACTTTGAATGAAATTTTTATTTTTCAAATCTTTTTTCAGTCATGCGCTAATAATCAAATCTGTGCAATATGTACCGTTCCAAAATCTTGAACTCTCACATGAATTCAACAAACCATATCAAAATAAGGACATATAGATGCTGCTTTTTCCATCGTAATAAATAACTGAATTAAAATTTGTATAATTGCCGTCAACATATTTCATGACACAATGCTTTATAACGTATTTTCCAATCATGTGGGAGCCAGACTTATTGCATAATATCAAAGTGTCCTTTTTGTGCCTTGTCCATTATACATGCACATAGGGAGGGGTGAGAGGGGGTGGTTAACTCCCGCTGAAAGGTCCGAAAGTTAGGTACTATCGGGCCATTTGAGCCAAAAATAGAGGAATTTCAAGCGATTTCGGTGTACTTGCATTAAAAACTCAATTTACTCCAGTAAAAATCCCGGATTTCACTACTCGCTGACCCCAAAATCTCGATTTTACCCCTCCCTGGACAACCCGACCTTGTTCATCTATAATATTTAATGTAATTGTTTAAATCTTTGAAGCATTGTGTACACGAACAATTAAGAGATTGTTATTAGATTATGGAACTAGAAAGATTTATTTGCCACTTTTCAAGTGCGATAATGCAACGCCTGTTGCATATTGGACAGCCATTTATTTTTATGCGAAAAAATTGTAAGATAACAGGGTTTCATTATGAAAAAATTCGCATTAGTATTATGGCATCATTTGTTCTTTTGCGCAAAAAATGTATGTAATGTGATCAATGTACTACTTCAGATTGCTTCGAATAGGATACTTAATATTGATTTTTGTGTACCCTTTTTGCGTGAATTAATAAAATATTACATAGCATGACCTCCGTATTTGACCGCAAAAAGGATGTAGTTCTTTATCACTTGTTTGGTTTGATAAGTTAATCAAAATGTTATTCGTAAAGTACTTCTCTAGATGGGTTAAAATTGTCTAAAATTATAGATAGAAAATTTAAGACAAATTGTGATTATACATAAATTGATGGTATGGACAAAAGTATTTTTAAACTAAAACTTTTTAACGAAGCGCTGTAGTTTCACGTTAAAAAATGGCATAAAACTTTTTCCCTCAATTTTCCAGGTCTAATCCATTCTTTACTTTATCTTAGCGTGCTTTTGTGACTTAAAGTAATAAACCTTCTGCGCTAATGTGTGATCTTAATTGCGCAGTTATGTGCTAGTTGTAGTACAGATCAGTCCCGAGGTTTAAGATTATTTAATTTGTTTAGCCAAGCAGTAACACAGATTCCCTATAAGACGTCTTGAGCAGTTCCTCAGTAAGATTTTAGCAGCGCAAGTTTAAAAAAGGTGCGTGAAATGTACATATGATTAGATTTGGGAAATGCATGCTATTTGCCCAATCACTTATAATAACATTAGTACAATATAATATAATATACCTACAATATAATATAATACAATACCTACATTTGATTTGAGTAAAAGATGTCTAAATTCGAAAAAATATCCTTCTGGTGTAACACAGGGCCACGATGTCATCTTAAGTCTTCATCGCATTCGTACATCTTATAGTTGAGCAATATAATTAGCCCAGTGACTTCCTGTAAGCAACTGATTGCAGATTCAGTATTCCCTCAACTACATATATGGGCCTTCTAAGTAGTTATCCTTCGATTAATATTAATTTAGCTTTTTGCTGATTCAATCTAAAGGTTTGTAAAATTTTTGGCACTCCGTACCTGCGCCTCGGACTTCTTACTTCGTTTCAGTGAGAAATATGAAAACTTACTATCTACTTGTTATATTCCTGTAGAATTTTTAGTCTCAGTCTTTGTGATCTCATTTATGACTCGTTAGTTTTGTACCAGTTTTCACTTTGAATAGTTATATAGTTAATAGTTATAGTCCTACATGTAACGATTCGAAATTTCGGTTGGGGTTCCCTAGCCATTTTTTGGAGGGAGGAAATGAATGACCTCTAAATTTTAGCCAAAAATGACCAAAAAACGACTAAAAACAGCCGGAAAACAGTGATTTTTTGTACAAGGTCCGTTTGTACATGTACAAAGATGGTCCCTAAAAGTCTTTGTACATTTCGTACACACAAGTTTTTGGGTACTATAATATTATACAGTAGCGATTTTAGTGTGGCAAAAACAGAGTTGTTCGACCTTTGGTTACGTATTTTAGCAATTTCTAGGTTTCTGAGGGCAAAAATCAGTAATAATCGTCTCAAAACGGCGCGAAGCGCCAAAAGATTTGGCATTTTTCCTTTCAAAATGCAATTTCTGAAATCATAAAGATATATAGAACACCCAATTGCTCATTTCGGCTCGGAGCGCCGAGAATTTTTGCGAATTTCGAACCTGTTTTGCAGTTTTTGTCTTCCAAAAAATCTTTGTACATATACAAAATCGGTCCTTAAAAGTCTTTGTACATAGCGGAAAATCTTTGCGGAATACAAAAAAAACCGAGCCGGAAAATACCATTTTTTCCAAAAATCGGTGGTCAAAAATTTTCCGGCTTTGGGGGAGGGGCACGATAAACTTTGGTTGGGAAATTCCCTCTATCCCCCTCTTCCGTGTCTGGTTTTAGTTAATAGTTTGGTATAGTAACAGAATGGGTAGCTGCGTGCGGAAAAAGTCAGAGCCGATGACTTCGGCCTATGCGGGGTGATGTAACTTTCTTTCAACTTGAGGCTGGTCGATTTAAGACATGATTTTTGGCTTTGACAGTAGCCTACGTTTTCGAAAAAGGCTGATTGATTTGACGGCAAACCTCCGGCTTTTTTTCTTCTTCTCAAAACCTTTTTTTTAATCGTTGAATAATCGCTAGTCAATTTTTTGATTGTTAACGACTCGTATTTTCTTAATTACTTATATTTGTTTTTCGTTCATTTTCAGGGCGAAAATCCGATATTCCATCCTGCCACAACGACTTTCAAGAATCCGGCTTATGGCGTCAAATGAGTCCTTAATATCATACCTTTGCATCTCTCCTTTTGGTATTCGTAATGCGACGATGTAAAAAGTCGGCGAAGTGCATTATTTTATTTTGTTTTTCGTTCGTTTTACGCTTTGGTCAGATAATCGCAGTTTTTAATTTACGATGATGCTGTTTTACCGCATTTTTGCAGTTTTAAATTATATAGTTTGTATGGTTTTTGTATATATAATACATAGTTCGCATTCTTGTGCACCTTATATAACTTATTTTTCGTTTTTCTTGCGGTTTTGGCTCTCTAACGCCTCGCATCTAAATCAACGACCTTTGATTTCAAGACGTTTTACCGTTTTTCACTATTTTCTACGAGCTTTATCACATTTAACGCTTACCCTAATTGCTTATTTTATCATGAGGAGGGTAGTCGAGTTGATTCCATGATCAGATTTTGATTTTATCCGTTCATTCCGTTGAGCCAAATCATCATTTGGCTTTTAAACGTCATCGTTTTCTACGGTCTAGAGTTGAGGAAAGAGTAAAATCCAAAATCCAAGACCGGATAATTTGGGGTTCGGGCTTTTCTTTGCAAATCGAATGCGAAAACGATCAAAATAGCATATATGAACGGCTTTAAGAAGAGTGCCTGTTCTAATGTTTTTTTAGCCCAATTTGACTCGTTTGATCTCTTTTATTGATAAAAATACCGGAAATGATCGAAAAATTTTTTTAGTCTATTTCATTTTAATTTTAGGCGTTTAATGGGTAAGTAGGGCAGAAATCAGTTATTCCTGCGCGAGCGCGGAAAATTTTTTGACATCGCTGCTTTTTGTCCCTAAAAATCCCGCAGAAAATTCTTTTGTAGCTCAAAATTGCCCGACAGTGAGGGTCCTGGGACCCTGAAAAGCATTTCGAAATTAATATAACCAAACGAATTAATTGTCTTTTCAGCTTTGTTCGGTGCATTTTTATTGTACCGTTTTTCTCCAAGGCACTTTTTATGCTGAAATAAGTTTTGTTCGCGCATGCTTACGTCTAGTTTTGCCAGCTTGCCATAAGTCGTCTATATTTGTACAGAGTGGGTCGAAAACGTCGAGCACATTTTCAGCTGTAGCCTTGTCAAATGCATTAGCTCTATCATATTAATTAATGCAGTTTGTTTCACATATTACGAAAAGAATGCAAAATAGGAGCACGTGGTTTAAATAAAATAAATAATTAAACGAAAAAGATTATGTGGCTTAAATACTTAAGATTGTACGTGTTTTCAACATAACAGAGTTGTTTAACTGGGCTGGAGAGTGAAGTTTAATGCAATTTATCTAATTTTTTTGGTACTGTTTCCCGAACAAAGTATTGCAAAAGATTCTGACTTGAAAATCGGACTGCGAGGGTGCTAATATTTTGGCAATGTGGTTTGCGGGCTTATATGTAGAGATGAATGAGAAAGAATCCCCATCAAACAAGGGCAAGGGACAAAAGTCGCGAAAAAATTCAAGGCTGGGGTCTGTCAGATTTTGGGAATTTAAACCACACACTGTCATGTGAGATCTCTAACCAAGTCGGTCGCCACTTAAACCTTAAATCATCCTCACGACTTTAGTGCGAAAATTCATTCTCAAGCTTTAAGTTTTTTCTTGTTGTCTTGATCAAAAATGAAATGAAGCCCAAAAATGCCAAAAAATATCACAAAATAACGTTTAAAAAGTCCGATTTTTCTGAATTTTGGGGAGTCCGAACCAGCGTTCTTATTTTGTACAAGGTTCGTTTGTACATGCACAAAGATGATCCCCAAAAGTCTTTGTACATTTTGTACATGCAAATTTTTGTGTGCTCTTATATAGTACAGTAGCGATTTTAGTGTGGTGAAACAGGGTTTCCGATCTTTGGTAGTGTATTTTAGCTAATTTCTGGGTTTCTGACGCCAAAAATTACTAAAAATTGTCTCAAAACGGCGCGAAGCGCCGAAAAATTCGACATTTTTCTATTCTAAATGCAAATTCTGCCATTTTGAAGATATATAGGACAATACTCATTTTGGCGCGAAGCGCCGAAATTTTTTGCAATTTTCCACCTTTTTACAGTTTTTGTCTTCCCAAAAAATCTTTGTATATTTTGTACACACAAATTTTGGGTACTATTATATGGTACGGTAGCTATTTTAGTGTGGTAAAAACAGAGTTGTTCGACTTTTGGTAGTGTATTTTAGCTAATTTCTGGGTCTCTAAGGGCAA
This sequence comes from Mermis nigrescens, assembly GCA_036768485.1. Taxonomy (NCBI): domain Eukaryota; kingdom Metazoa; phylum Nematoda; class Enoplea; order Mermithida; family Mermithidae; genus Mermis; species Mermis nigrescens. The sequence continues at coordinate 57,077 of JAVLUZ010000250.1, read as the reverse complement.
AAATCACTAAGAATCGCCTTAAAACGGCGCGAAGCGCCGAAAAATTTGAAATTTTTCCTCTTGGAATGCAATTTCTGCCATTGTGAAGATATATAGAATAAAATTTTTGCGAAATGCACACCTTTTTTGCAATTTTTGTCTTCCCAAAAATCTTTGTACATGTACAAAGACGGTCCCGAAAAGTCTTTGTACATCGGGAAAAATCTTTGCCGAATACAAAAAACGGTGGTACGAACACCCCCCATCCCCCCAGAGATACGTGCCTGCGTATTTGAGCCCCAAATCCTTTTACAATTTTACTCTTGCCCTTTTTCGATGCAAGGGACCAACACTCCTCCCATTCCGCTGTGCGACTATTCAGATAGCTACATCCTCCGATTTGTAAAATCTTATGGTACAATCTTAGGTATGAAATCATGAAGGCTTATATGGGTGCCCTACCGAAATGAATTATTGAATTTAGTGATTCTCTTGTATTTTCAGCGATTTTTAACGATGAATTAAGCACGGTGAGAAGCGTCGAAAATGTTTTTCTCGACTCTTGTTTGACTTTTGAAACTTTTTAGACTATTTCGGTGCTGCCCATGTGAGGGTTCATGTTTCTATCGCAACTTGCCGCAGGAAATGTTAAATAAAACTACAGCTGAAAGCGTGTTTTCGCTTTTTTCACTCGTTCTCATCGCACTGTGTGATTACCAATCAGCTCCGCCCGTCTGTCTATTCGTCCATTAAAAAAGTAGAGCTACTCTATTAGCTTTATTCTTGTTCTTCGGATTTCCAAAGTCGGCGTCATCCTCGAATATTTTGCGCATCTCTAGCATTGCTATACTATATAGGTGCGTGATTAATTAAGCGGGGGCTTTGCTTAAATTTAAAACCTGTAATATGTACTGATGCGTTGGAAAATTTCGTCATACGCGCAGCGTTCTTACGTTTTTAGTCATCATATTTTCTAGTTCTTACACGTTCGCGGCTTTTCTTCTATTTTTATTACACACAATGCGGTATGGTGTTGAAATTTGATAATAGTTTTAGCTTAAAATATCGATTCGCCGTTTGTTGCTCTTTATATTTTTAGCGCGAATGACGCAAATGTGACATTTAAATTCGTAAAGCTTCTTTATGTAGGGACCGACGATTGTGAGAAAAAATATTTGAATATTCGTACGATAAAATACGCAATACTTACTTTTGCTCCATAAAATCAATGTCGTTTGACAGCGCGTTTCATTTTCTGCTTGCTATTTATTTTCGTTTTTGGTGAAATAAAATTGTGTGGTAACACACGTGTTCCTTAAAAAGTAGACAGGTGCATTGGCAGCTCAGATGGAGGAGATAGTTGACCTTAAATGATCTTGAAAACTGGGATAAAGTGACTAAAACCGTATAGAAAAAGGCTACAGTTTCTGGTTTATTTCAAGAGCTTTTGTAAGAAAGTCGTCATTTTTTGTGAATTTTAAATCTTAATGGTGTCCTTTCTACCAGTAAATTTCCGTTGTATCTCCAGGCACGTAGCTGGCCGTCCTATTTTGGGGGACCAGCACCAATTTTGGGGGACTAAGCTCAAAAAGGCCAAAAATAGCACAAAATAACGTTTAAAAAGTCCGATTTTTCTGCATTTGGGGGGTCCGACCCCCCTTTCCCCATAGAGCTACATGCCTGTGTATCTCTATCACGTCAATAAACCCCTCACCTACATCTATGTCTGTTTCACACAAATTAGGGCATAAATTTTAAAAACTAACCGACAATAAGCCGACAGATTGCGATTAAAGCATTGATTTCATAGATAATTATGGTAATAAGTCGGCTTACTTTCGAAAAAATCTCAAAATTTATGCCCAAACTGATGTGAAACAGACTATAGATGTAACATAAAATAAACTTACCTAGTTGTTGAGCATACATGTACGGGGAGGGTAATCGGAAATTTTCTGGGCAAAATGAAGGCCGAAAATGGATTAAAATTAACCAGAAACTGTCAAATAAGTTGCTTTCAACGCTATTTAGCGCTTATACCAGTTTTTGAGGTCATTTTGGCCCAATGTTTGACCGGCTGACACCCCCCCCCCATCCCCGATTGGCCATGCTGTGCACCTTCGGTGCTGACTCCGTGCAAAATATTTACAAAACCTTAATACTGGATTGCTATTTTACATATACATTTACTTTACACATTTTTTGGTGTGAAATTTCAATTTTTGAATGCTTCCTTCCAATAAGTTTTATGTAGACGATATAGTCCAAGTCCCTTAAAATTTTGATAATTTTTTTCACATTTGTGTCAGGTCGTTGAATAATATTGTTATGCTTTGTGTAGCCTTTTTTATCCTAAGAGACTGCGGCAAAATAAAGGAGGAAACATTAAAATCAGAAATTTTCTGCAGAGTTGTTTGAAATTGACCATTCTAGGTATGCTGTACTACAGTAGATAGCACTGCACTATTTTAGCATTTGACCAGCTTTTCTGGCTATTTTGGCTCAAAACAGCTACTGACTGACCCAATTGCAATTGTAGTAGGAATGTAAAAAAGGCTCTGAAAGTGGCTTGTTTCGACTCCTGAGTAGAATAGGTACCTCCTAAATTGAAGCTCCTGAACTCCTACATTTCTTGGTGCATGTTACATATGTAGATATACATAAATCGCGGTCTCCTCTGCCGGATTTACTTCTTTAGGACTGAGTTGATGAGTCTTTGCATTGGTGCATGGAAATTCCTTAAATCAGAATAATGTTCAGTACCAGAGGCGGATTCAGGTTAATGATCGTCCACCCCCTTCCCCCCAATGCAAGATAAAGAATTGATACATGTACATAGGTAGGTAGTCCGTTTTACACAAGTCTGGGCACACATAAGTTTTAGAAATCATCTCCGAGAAAAGGCTGACAGATTGCGATTATAGCATTGGTCTGGTACCTATGTAATTATCGTCCGGCTTATTGTCGAAGAAAATTCTTAAAATTTATGCCCAGACCTACATATTTATATGAAATAGACTGTAGGTACGTGTATGTTATGTACATACATACATACATGTATTCAACGATTTTTGGCCGTCGTAATATGAACTTTTTTACTTTCGTGATGGCCTGGTGAAGCCTTATTTTCGCGTCAGGAATAGGCAATGCAGATTTTCATGACGCTTAAAACAATATTTGGAGCATAGAAACAATTATTTAAAATATTTTCTCTTATTTTTCAGCCTAAATTCTGATCGGCGCTAAATGTCAAAAAATGCTTGCGCCAAGTAAAGAAAACATCAGTATGTGAATCTTAACGTTTATCCTCCTAAATTTTGGAAGCGTTTCGACGCGTTGCGTCAGACTTTCGCTAAATTCAAAGAAATTTAGACTTTTTCGCGTATTGTCGGAAATTTTTTAATTTTATGGAGAATGTTGCACCAAAAAGGACTCTAAATACTAAAAGATACAACGTAAAATGTCGAAAAAGCGTTATTTCGCAGCTGAACAATGGATTTTCGGGCCTGACTGTTTGAGTGAAAGCTTGGGGTACGCCCTTCTTGGAAAAACCGAGATATGCCACAGATCAGTTATGCTGTTCATATCGCATATGGTCCGAACTTCCGTTGACTGCGAAAACTTTGAAAATTTTGCTGGACTTCGGCCAACAATTATGCAATTCAGTTGATATTCAGGCTGGAGAACAAGCTATGGTTCGAACGTTTGATGAAAATTGTAGGAATAGAAAGCAGTGATGGGCCGGATTAGTTGTTTTCACGGGATGAGCTCTGGAGAGTGAGTTGTTGTGGTGCGGCGAGTTGTAATGGGAAGAAGGGTAAATACTATTCGATGAGTAATGTGCATAAATGCACAGAATGGCAGGTATGGAGATGGTGTGAGCCAAAATGGCCTGCAGAGTACTGGATATGCATAAATGCTAAAATCGCGTAAATGCCTATCGTCCGTTCCATTCCAAATGGCCCATTTTTGCTATATGGCTTATTAGTGTAGAAGAGTATTTTACGGCTTAGGTTGATGAAGCAGTCTGTTAGATGCGCCACCTACATGTTAAGCAAAAACATTAAACATCAATGTGAACAGTTTAAAGCAACCAGCTGTTATGAGGGCAGAAGTGAATATGCCACTCGTGCTAGTTTAAACTCTTTTTCATGTTTAACATGCTTAGCTTAATATGTGGCGCATCTCACAAACTGCCGTAACAACCGGTATATAAACCGTAAAATATTATGTTACAGTAATAAGGCATTAAACGAAAATCGGCCGTTTGAAATGGAACTGACTATAATTTACAGTCTCTGGTTATTTTCGAGCAAATCTGCGCAAATTTAGGATTTTCATCAATTTTTAGCCTTACATTCCCAAGAAGATTTCCCAATTTATGGGGGACGCATTGCGAAGTTCTACTGTGCAAAGTTTACTTCGAAAATCGCTTTTCATGCGCAAGATTCGCTAAATTATGGTTACAAACGAACGATTTACACTTTAAAAGCGCTTTTCGCATTGTCAGCAAGGCAGTCAGTATTCAGCTGCTACTTCCGGTAAGAAATTTGAGCTTAAACGATGGAATAAATTGGACTGATTCTTGCTAGCTCTAGTTTCATTGCTGCTTTTTGCTCGTCGCACGTTCTGCATGCATGCGGTGGAAGAGCTTGTCAACAAGTAAAATCGATCATAAGAACGTGTAATCTCTGAATTCAGTAATTGGATTTTGCAGCCTATGAACTTCGAAAATCGGAGGGGTCTAAAATGCACAATGATGTGACGCTAGAACACGGTTTTGAACGTGAGTCAAAGTTTCTGTTCATCTTTCCAGTGGGTATACCGCTTTTTGGTCCCTGAAATTTTCGCTAGCTATGACTCACTGAAATTCGCGATTTAGTTGCAAGAAATAAGACGTTTATAATTACTTTATGGCTCATGTTAGAGATAATGGAGAGAAATTTGGTTTAATTTGACTATTATGTTTATGAATCATATGGGCATAGTGCAGATCATTGCTGAGCCGTATGTGGTCTCACTTTAATTCCTTGTCTTCCTCTAGCAAATTTAAAAATAAATTGGCTAAAGTTAAGAATATGGTACTTTTAGAAAAGGAGCAAAACGAATACGGAATGCCAAAATTTTTGTGCCAAACTGGTAGAACTTGATAAATTGAAGCGCGGAAAAGACATTTGGTGAAAATCTGAGCCATACTTGCAAAGTTGCAGGCAACTGTCGATTTGAGTGTTGGGTGGGACAATTAAACGGCTCGATCCAAGGACTTACACCATTTGTCAGAAATAAATAATATGGGCTGAAATTATGGAAGGAAGCATAGCAATGAAGAAGAAAAAAGAAAAAAGGCGCGGAAAGCTGTTTGAAATTTTAAAAAAAAACTTTAAGAAAATTTTCATTTTTTTGTATGTTTTTCGGTTTTACGTGATAAGATATAGGAAAATCTGAGTTTTTGCTTCTAATATACTTAGGCTTAGGCTTAGTATATCTGAAAAGGTGTTTCAAGCTGCTTAGGTCGAGGTCGCTCCCGCTCAGGTCAATGTATAGATTGTTAGGTCGATGTATAGATGCTTAGGTCGATGTTTAGATGCTTAGGTCGATGTGTAGAAGCTTAGGTCGATGTATCGATGCTTAGGTAGATGTATAGATGCTTAGGTCAATGTATAGATGCTTATATCGACGTAAATTGGGTATCTACATGTGATTCTCGGCTAAAGTTAAGAATATGGTACTTTTAGAAAAGGAGCAAAACGAATACGGAATGCCAAAATTTTTGCGCCAAACTGGTAGAACATGATAAATTGAATAGCGGAGAAAAAATTTGGTGAAAATCTGAGCCATACTTGCAAAGTTGCAGGCAACTGTCGATTTGAGTGTTGGGTGGGACAATTAAACAGCTCGATCCAAGGACTTGCACATTCGTCAGAAATAAATAATATGGGCTGAAATCATGGAAGGAAGCATAGCAATGAAGGAGAAAAAAGAAAAAAGGCGCGGAAAACTGTTTGAAATTTGAAAAAAAATTTTCATTTTTTTGCATGTTTTTTTCGGTTTTACATGATAACATATAGGAAAATCTAAGTGTTTGCTTCCAATATACTAATACTACTAATACTAATACTTTATTCGGAAAAAAACAAGGGTAAAACAAAAGTCGCAAAGGATAATAAAATAAAATGCGAAATGTCCTGGACACACAGGCAAATAGATTGCGCACACGTGTGCCCCATAAAATATACTTAGGCTTAGGCTTAGTATATCTGAAAAGGTGTTTTAAGCTGCTTAGGTCGAGGTCGCTCCCGCTCAGGTCAATGTATAGATGCTTAGGTCGATGTATAGATGCTTACATCGATGTATAGATGCTTAGGTCGATGGATAGATGCTTAGGTCGATGTATAGATACTTAGGCAGATGTATAGATGCTTAGGTCGATGTATAGATGCTTATATCGACGTAAATTGGGTATCTACATGTGATTCTGCATTCAGGTGTTTGGATCTTCAAATACTTAGGTCGAGTAGATGCTTGCGTAGGCCGAGAAGAGGCTAATTAACGAAACCCATAGCTTTTGTAATATTGATCGTAGACGGGTGAATATTTTTTCCGCGCTTTCGTTCAACATGTTCTAAGTACTGAGCAAAAAAATCCGCTCTTCTGAAGTTTATTTCATAGTATCCTGAAAGTACCATATTCTTAACTTACTCCAATAAATTTTTATTTATCTGCTTTTGAAAGTATTTCACAATTTTCTATCAGCCGTGCACAAGCATGAATGTACATACGTTTGGAACTTTTTTACATCATTTTTTCTTCATATTTGAGGAATGGTTTAACAATGACTTGTGCAAGGAGTACTCCTTGGACCATTAGGCAAGAAAAATTCATGTAGGTAGAGGGGCGGCCACCGTCTTAGCCAAAAAATTTTTTTGAAAGGTAAGATAATGCACGGAAAGTTGAAAAATCGCGTTTGTTAGAAATGCTTTAATTCGGCGCTTCGCGTCATATTATAAATAGGTATTTTCCATAATTTTGCTCCTAAAAATAACTACGACGCTTTTCACAGCCTACAGAGACAGCAGTTTTTTTCGGAAAATTTAAGTTTTATGATCTGCTATTTTCGACTATAACGCTATGTATTTTGACTATACCAACGTCCACGATATTAATCAAGGGCACATTGTATCTTCGGATCCGTCCTCCTTGGGCAAATCATTGCATCTTCGGATCCGTCTCTCTAACGCGAATCATTGATGTAAATATGTAAACATGGACCACGGAGCACCTATCACACTAATCATGAAGCATTCGCTATAGATCCCAAAGTGAAATGGAAACTAAAGAGTTTTAAGTAAAAATAGTGTCAAGTGCCACTAGAATGGATTATATTGATTCAAATTTAGGATTCAGGTTGCCCCGCAAAATCTCGAAGCGCCAATTTTCTCCTGATACAGGTTCTTATTTTATAAAACTTGATATTTTTTCTTTTACCGATTATTGCGATGTTCTCTATGCTTAATTTTTGTGCTTCGATTCAGCGCTCCATACTCAGATTCTGTCCACATACCCTCGCAACTAGCCTACTGATTGCCTTGTTGATTAACTTTGCATAAGGTGTTGGCTATTTAGTGTCCTGTCCTGCAACGAATTCTCTATTTTTCGTATTTAATGTCGCCTAATCCATATACTCTATGACTGCTTAGTCTTTATTTTTATCTTCAGATAATTAATATATGCACATTCCGCAAAAAGACTTGTTCTGATTTTTTTCAGAGGAACAGATTTAAGTCCTTAAGATGTACAGGGTGTCCCAACCAAGTATCCCCACTGTTTTTTCATAATAACTCCGCAAATTCTTAATATTTTTTGATCGTACGCTGCAGGTTGTTACATCAATTTTTCCGAACCTCTTTGCTTGGTTAACTTCGTTGTGAACATACGGCGGACATGGTTGTAAAGTCCAATAGAAAACTGGATGACATGATAGTTGCGTTTGCTTGTTCATGGTATAAACTACAGGAATTTGTGTAAACCATAGTTTTTACAGGCGGTCCCACCTGAGTATCCGAACTATTATCTCGCATTAGCTTATTTAATTCTTAATATTTTTAAAAACTTTTTCGAGCGACTATAAAATGTCTAACAGGCCATCGACTGACAAAGTTTGGCATGAATTGGTAATATACTGTTCGAACTGTAACATTTTTACTGAACTCACTTTTGCGGCTATGCAAACATTGTCGTATTGACTTTTGACAGCGATTTCTCATGAACTTGTGTAAAGCCATTCAACAATTTTTTTATTGATTCACAAGCATTCAGATACTCAAAATGCATTATCTTTTATTGCTTGAGTGCCTTGAATCGTGGGCTATGCATCGATCGCAAAATACATTAATCTTAAAAGAAAGAAATATCAAAAATCTAAGGTTTACACTAAGTTCTGCAGTTTACACAATGAATGAGCAAAACCGATCAAACCTTGTCAGTTATTTTCCTATTGGACCTTCTAATTATATTCAAAAAATTATTATAAAATAACAAGAATTGACGAAGTTGTTAAGAAAACACGTAGTGGATAGTTAGATGGTTTTAGTAGTATATTAGTATATTATAGTACATATACATCTTCCAAAATGGTGTTTTTCATAAGATATATGTATTTTTTGGCTGTTTTATTGGTTTTAACAAAAATGCGCAGTACGGTCGATCGTGAGAGTCCAGAACTCAGGTGTGAAATTCTACTCGGCTAGATGGCTACTAAATTTTAGAAAAGCGTGCGCACTGCAAGCTGAAATCGAGTGAAAAACTCAGCGTTATATATTAGGATAGAAGGTGTAAACAGTTTGTGAAAGATTTCAACTAATTAATCACTTATGTCGAAAGTATTGTTATGTGGGTAGGTATAGATACATTCTTGACCGTAATCGACGCTCTTTGCCCTGTAATCTCCGTTTTTAGCCGGTGCACCCAAAGCTCTGTTCGAGTACCTACTAGTAATTCTTTTGTAATTGCTTAATTGTATCTTCGGCTGCAGTATTTCTGTGAATGAAGTAAGTGTTACGCTTCAGTTTTAATAGATGTAGAGAAATATGCACTGTTGATTCAATTTTGCATGTTCAAGCATGATATTCGCAACATGAGCTTTAGTGCCGAAAGATCCAAACAATTTTCCTCATCATTTGTTTGTTATGTTTAAGTCTGCGATTTTTAAAAGTGAACGGGATCAAAAGTGCACGATCCAACAAACAATTGTTTTTTGTCTTTTACTGTCAAATTCGACATCAAAAAATTCGGAATTAACGGAAAATTAAAAAAAATTTCATCTTAGATCGTTCTCGTTCCTGTTTCCGGTTTGACGAGAATTATAGTCTGGTCGGTTTCACATAACTGCGTACATAAATTTTAAGAATTTTTATCAACATCAAGCCGAGATGTTACGATAATTATATAAGAGCAATGCTTTAATCGCAATCAGATAGTTTCTGAAATTTATGACCAAAGTTATGTGAAACAGACTCTAAGTGCCTTATTTTCAAGTAATTAAGTTTTAATTTGCAGAATCCTTACCTACTCAAAAATTACAAATTTTTCGTATATACAACATATACGAGTACCTACATTATTATCTGCTTCAAGCAGCGTTTTCTACTACATACCTACGCATAAATAATATAGATGTAAAGTATACTGTTGATTCTGTTTAAGACTTTCAATGCCTTATTCCTTTTCTTCGTCAACGTCGTACTTCTAAGATGGTCAGTTTGACGCCAAAAATACAAGTGCTGGACTTCTTTGGTCCATTGTGCATATTTATCTGCTTCTTCGCGATAATTTTTTTGATATCAAGCACTTGCATTGTGAATTGTTGTGTGAAGGACCCTGACGAAACAAATATTTTTAAAAAGGCCCATTTGGCTGAAAAGTCTCTTAAAGGACAGTTGGGAAGCGGTATAATTGGGAAATGATTCAAATCAAGCGCTGATTCGTGTTTGATGCTAAGATTTCCTGATTATGCAGATATTATCATTAAATTCATTGCTCTTCGGACGTTAGATAGCTTTAGGTAGGTAGTCTTACATTTATAATATGTTTACCACACGTCCATTGTAATTGCTATTGGTTACAATTGAATTCAGACTGTTTATTTGAACTAAGTAGCAGTAAATTTTATATTGATGATGATGCACAGGTTGCACATACCTACCAATAGAAGTGAGGAGGTTTAGGTCTCGAATTTGTGAAAAACCCCGCAAAATCCGGTAGACCTCCAAATTGAATTTTAGTCGATTTCACTCTGCCAGTGCAGACCGCTAGAATTTTTTCTTTTCTCAATATTAATATGTATGTACGTTGTACGCGGCTACAAAATCAGTTCCTTCACGGCGATGCAGGACGCAAATTACCTACTTTCAAAATGTTTTTGCAAGAAAGGGAAATGAAATAAATAAATAAAATAAAATATATTGAAATATATATATATATATATATATATATATATATATAAATTAATCATAGGTAGCGCGTTAGCGCGTACCTATAATATACTTGGGTGCACCCCCAACATATGCCCCCCTCCACAGCTATAACGGCACATGTCTGAGAGGTGCGGTTTTTTTAAAAGGTAGATAATAAAGACGGACCTCCATTTTTTCTTGTTTACACACTCAATACCGAGCGCGTCGTAAGTGTAAAGTTTACACCAAAAATTCAAATGATTAGAGGAGGGCCAATTTTTTTGTAAAATGTATTCCCTAATTAGTAGGTTACGAATCTGGTCTTAAAATTTCTTTACGCTCATTAATTGTTGAACAGGAGTGTAAATTAGACGGTTGTTTTACTGTCTTTATGTGCACGAGCATATCTAACTCAGTTTTACATTTTATGCAGTCTGATTGGTTTCAAAAGGTAGACGGTTATAAAATCTAGAGGTGACTTTTTTTATTTTTTTTTAAAAAGTAAAATTTTCAACTTTAGAGGCGCTTTATTGTAAAGAGTCTGGCACAAAAAAATATTTTTTCCTTGCCATATTCACCAGGACAGAACGTGGTAACTACCTTTAAAATGTGTCTCTTCCTAAGCGCTACACGTCAAAATTTGTTTGTTTCTTTACAATCAATATTGCGTTATTAGTGCAGGTGTAAACTTTACACTGAAAAAATTTTTCCGCCTAGAGCGTCGTGGATGATGAATTTTTTAAAAATGTTCTCCCGTAAGGTCAGAATTACGAATCTGACCTTTAAACCTCTACAGCCACTGTTGGTTGAGGTATGAAGGGAACTTTGAATTATACATCTATTTTCTAATGCAGAATAATTCAAGTTGTGAAAATGCATGTTTTTAGGGATGAATGAAGTTTTGAAGTCTCTTTGAGGATTTGTACATCAAATATATAGTCTGTTTCACGCATCCGAGAGCTTTTCCAGCAAATCTTTGCCGAGGCTACAGTAATTCTATCTTCCCTACTTACTGTAGGTAATTTAGAGATCACTATAGCTACATAGGAAGGAAGGGTTTTTCAATAAACTTTCTTACGGCATAATTTATTCTCGTCTTCCAGCAGATCATGCAACACGCGGATGGAATTCGCGCATTCAGCTTATCATAAATTGACCCTTACACAATAGACTAACATTTTAAACATCGCCGCAAACTTCCGCTTCAGCTGAGTGGTCGAACGTCTGATTGTCGTCGAAGCAACACATGTTCGATTCCCGCTGCAAGATTTTTTAGCGCACTCATTGTAGTATGTCACACCACTATTAAGATGCTTGAATTAAGTATATATAGATGGTTTAGTGCATTGAAATTACAGTAAATCACCTAGTTAGGCATACTGCAGCCTTCAAAAAACTTTACTGAAAAAGCTCTCGAATAAATGAAACAGACTATATTACCAATCAATACATTAAAATTGCTATATTTTTGCCTATATTGCCTGAACCAAAAGCGAGATTGTTTGTAAATATGTATGTACAGAAAATTGCAAAAATAAAAAAGACCACGTTTTTGAGAAATTCAATTTTTAGTAAACCTACTGATTTCACAATTTTTGAACCACTTAATGTAATGTTTTGAAAAAGTTGCGACTTTGTAGAGCGTCACATAGGAAGGGAGGAGAATGGTATTACCCTCTGCTCAAGAGTACACAGGTTATGTAATGTTAAGTGATTTTGGCCTAAAAGACTAAATTTATGCGATTTTAAATAATATGCTTCATAACGCTATCTACTGAAGCACAAATCGTGGATTTCACGCCTACCTGACCACAAATTCTCAATTTCACCCTCCATTAGCTACCACTGACCAATGTGCATCTATGGTCAGGGATAAAACTACAAGATATGTAATGAAATATAGGTGTATTGATTGTCTACTTAAACTAAAATTTTCAAAACCTTGTATACATACACTGCATTGCTTCGTGAGCATGGTTTCTTAACTTCTGCAACTGCTTGACACAGAGACCATTTTGGAAAAAATTTAAAAATCAAAGAAGTCTAGACACAGTCCAGAAAAACAGCAACATCTGGAAATGATAAAAATAGATTGCTTGTATTCACAATGGACTTTTCATGCATAAGCCGTTTTGACAGGCATAATGAATTTTGATTCTAGAACAAAAACAATGATTTAACATTCTAAATCATTTTAAAAGCAGCTATGTAAATCTAAAAGTTTCTACTGCAGTAACACTTACATAAATTTAGTATATTGATTGGGCTAGATTTGGTGTACAAATCCCAGATTTAAAAAGAGGTAAAGTGGTTTCAAGAGTTACGTCAAAAAATGTGATTGTGGGTCAAAAATATGAAATATGCCAATTTTCGTAAATTTACACTATACTATCTTAACGAAAAATCAGTTTCATGAAAAACAAAGCCTTCCATTGAACTTAGCGCACAAATGTTTACGATATATGCTAAAATGAGCATTGGTTGATTTTTGACTTGTACAAGTCAGGATGATTCTTACAGACTCGCAATACTTTCGAATCACCACACTGTAAAAAAGTCTCAAAAATTGTGAAACAAACTATCGGTGCACATCATTAATAAAATCGCGATATTTGGAATAATACGAAATCATGGATTAGTTTGCACGACTTTTCTTGATTGAATATAATCGAACGTTTCATAATTAGACTTTTTGGAATGGGCATCCGTGATCCAGCGCTGCAGGTACTCCAAGCAGATGCAGAAGCTCCTTAAAATTAAATAGGTATTTCAAATTTTCGTCCGTTATGTCGAGTTTCTCTCGTGCTGTTGGAAACATCTTGATCAATATTTTTTGGACGTTCTTGAAAGTTCAAAATCGTCAATCTGCGCATTGGCGGTGATCTTTCTGTCCAGCATGATTAATAGCTATCGAATCGGGCTGCAGGTCGCATTTTCAACTCCGATGCAATTCAATCGCATTCGTTTTATTACACTAAACTTTGGAGCGTTTTACAACTGAAGAATCGTCAGGCTGCCTGAGTCGTCAAATCACTGGATCTCCGCACAATTTGCAGTAATTTTGAACGGACGATGCTATGAAAATGGAAGGGTAGATATAGCTAAATTACTAGCCGCAAAAAAGCATGAGATATGATCATATATGTACAGCATTTGAATTCTGGGGGGTCAGGCTTAAAAAATTTTAAAAAGTGTCTTTGGCTAAAAACAATTAGTACGCGACAAAAACACTGTTTGTTGACGTTTCGGACAATGCACTTCTTCTTAAAGCATAAAAACAAAAAAATTTCGAAAAAAAATTTCGAAAAATTGATTAAATTAAACAAAATATAGTCAAAAAATGTATATATGGTGCGAAGCACCGAAAATTTGATACTTGATCCAAAAATAAACTAAGAACGCTCAAAAAGGCTCACTTTGTACAATTGTTGCGCAAAATCGACAATTTTGGGAGATCGCAGTCATACATGGGCAGCACCCAAATTCTGGGGATCAGGATGGGATAAATTGCCAAAAATTTTACTAAATATAGAATTCTTTGGTTTCACAGTGATCTGCGGGGAGTATTTCAAGTTTTGGGGGTGCAAACCCCTCCTAACTCCCCTTTTACGCCCATGTGTTGTCGCAGCCATTTTGCGGGGGTCAGTAGCATACATGTACAGCATGGGAATTTTGGGGGTCAGGCCCAGAATTTTCAAAAAGTTGCTTTTTGGGCTAAAAAGTGACGGAGTACGCGTCAGAATCACTGTTTTTAGACGTTTACGACGATACTCCTTTTAAGAACATAAAACATGACAAAATTTCGTAAAAACATTCGAGTAAGTTGAACAAAATACAGTCAAAAAATGTGTATATGACGCGAAGCGTCGAAAACTTGATACTTTTGAGCCAAACATGAGCTAAAACCGCTTAAAAACACACTTTTCACAATTTTTACGAAAAAATCGACAATTCTTTGGGAGGAGAGTCGCAGTTATTTTGGCGGGGGTCGGCAGCCATTCTGTGCGGGGTCAAAGCCTCCCTCAGGAACAGGAACACGTATGGTCAGTAGCGCAGTCAACCCCACCCTGAAGAACACATGCATCATTTTCGAGTTTTCGTTTTTTTCGGTCATTTAGTCTGAAAAAACTGGAATACGAAATCTGTTCGGAATGCTAAAATTATTTACCGTTCTGTTGAAATTTCGAACAGATTTCGTATTCCAGTTTTCTCCCCTTTTTTCTTCCTCTTCTTCAAGCCCTACAACATCTGGCTCACGGGCACGAGCATGCAAAGTTATTTAGAAATGAGTCAAGTCCAAACTCATTATTCGAATAAAGCATTGAATATCAAGAACTTACATACAAATGAACTATTCTAGATTATTTATTTTGAGCAATAATTGAATTATCTGCACACTACAGCATTTTTATACTATGGCGTAAATACCGTCACTGTCATCCTACAAATTAGCAAAATTTTCTTTAGCTCTGAGTTCCCACATGATTTTATAATGATTTTATGCAAAAATTTTATTACTTCATGGGTTGGAGAAAAATATTCATACACAAAAATACAAAATTCTAAATAGAAAGTAAATAAACAAAAACAAAAAATAAAAAATAAGAATATTTAAAATAAAGAATATAAATATAAATATATCACACTTCAGGTTGAATAATGTGAATAGAAATGTAGTCACATATCATCTTTGTTTCGTTTTCTATCTAAATTTTTTGAGTATTATGAAACAAGTTATTCAACAAACCTGTTCATACTAATGTTAATTATTGGATTGATTCCTGAGCATATCAGTGAGGTGTAGATTGAGAGTGGATTGACATACGCATCTGGAAGTACGTCTGGCAAAAAAAAGAAAGATAGAATGGCTAGTGCTCTACACAAGCAAAGCATCCCGGCTTGTAGCAATACTTTTTCTCCTTCGCATACGAAGACGCATTGACTGCAGCATCGGTGATGGCGTTACGCTGAAAAATGAACTAAATGCAATGAAACCAATAATATTTTTTCAAACCGTAAATTAAGCTATATTTTTTTAAGTTTGCACAGTGTGAGAGTAAGCTCGATGAGAGGGAACATTTCAAATGTTAAGCCGTGCTTATAATTCTTCCTCAGACCGTCCTCGCATGCTTACCAGGATTAACCATGCTCTTCAAACGCTTGTGTTTTAGCCAGACATGCACGTAAGGGGAAGGAGGCTTGGGTTTTAGCCTCCTCCTCCCTTGAATATAAGGTTGGAAATTTTCGGGACAAATGAGGCAAAATGAAGGCCAGGAACAGATGAAAATTTAAAATTTTCTATAAGATTGCCCGACATTGACCAGAAACTGTGAATTAGCAATTATCGAGCTATATTAGCATTTATACCAATTTTGAGGTCAATTTGTTCCGAAAAGCTCAATAACTGACCCCAAGACCGATCATTCGGTGCATCTATGATTGTTTCGTTACGCACTAAATGCAGGCGGAACGAAATAGGGAATTAAGAAGCTAAACTTAGTCATATGTTAAACATACATTCTTTCCACTAAAGCGATAATGATTTTCAGTCAGATTCGGGTAATTTTTTTGTAGTATTCTAATTTTTACACCAACTTAGCATTGAGCGCGATAAACTAAATTTTAGGTCTTTTAGTTCCAGCCGTCCCATAAGTCATGCTCACCGCCTGAGCCGACCATGTTATGCACATACAGTTGTAATTTAACATCTGTATGCCTTAAGTGTGTCATTTCTATGAAAATTTTCTACCTGCATAATTTTTCTTGACGATTGTTTAATCGAACTCCTATTCCAAAAGCTTACAAATGTGACGAGCGCCAGATCGCTTATATAGCATAAAGCGCTGTAGAGCCAATAGAATATCACTGATTATTATTTTTCTACCAAAATTCATCGGGAGAAGAGATGAATTTTTGTGGTAGATTTCCATTAACAGTTTTTCGGCAAAATCAGAAATATTGCTAACTTACATTCCGTTTTTATTCTTGAAAGTGCTCGTTTTTCAAAGCTTAATATATGTATAGTCTGTTTCACATAACGTGTGCATAAATTTCATGAATTTTCATCGGCAGTAAGCCGAGAGGTTACGATAATTTTACATCAGAGCAATGCTATAATTGCGATCTGTCAGCTTATTGTCGAAGATAGTTTTTCAAATTCATTACCAAACTTGTGTGAAGCAGATTATAAGTGATGTAGCTTACTTCCATTATTTGAAGAGCTTGCAGATAAAATTGATTTCGTGGACAAAACTCTTCTAACTTGTACATACATACTCGTATGTAAGACTCCTTCATGAAATCGTTATACCTGCATTTATTCAATCTGCACAAGTCTGCGTTTTTCTCGTCAAATTTTGTCGGAATTAAGCTGATAGGGAATACTTTTTATGTTACCCTTTATGACAATAAATAAACGTTTGTCTCGAGCAAGCCCAGCATGCAGACTACATAAGTTAAAACGACTTTTAATTTCAGAAGGGCTTCGAAAAACTTACTCAAATTTCCTATCTTTACTGTATGTTCGTTTAGTTCAAAACATGGGTTGCATTCAAAGGATGTAAAGATTGCTTCCATTTTCGAAAGTATGCAGAAAACTTTTGGAAAAGATCGAGCGAAATTGGCTCTAAACATGATACGAAAATCAAATTTTTGTGAATATGCTTTATAAAAAAAAACTGTGAGAGTAGTTTTCGCGCTCTTTTGACGTTTGCACAAATTTTTCGGCTATTCCAGATCAAATGATCGTTAGCTGACCTTTTCCAGGCTGAACCGACCTCCCAGATCGACCGTGTGCACCTTGATTGTAATCTAACTATCGGAGACATACCTGGACAATAGCCAGAGCTTCTGTCCGTCTAACTATAGGATCTCAAAGGTTGGTTCGTCGTTTGGATTGAAAAGACAACTTTGATTGATTTTCCTCTGTTTTCTCACATTTTTTCAGAAATCAGCTCATCCAAATGGGCCCTTCAGCCTAGGACCGTATTCAGGATTTTATTTCGGGGATAGTAGGGGGGGGGGCGAAAATTTTGAGGTCAGATATCTCGAGAACCATTGGGAGATGGGCAAAAAAAAGACATTTTTGAGCGTATCTCGACGAGCTCTATATCAATGTTGAAGAAAAATTTCAAGGAAAAATTTCAAAAATTTTCACTTTATTTTATGCTCATATTACACAAATCCATCGTTTAAACAATCTACACAACTGATTTCTCGTCATTTCAATCGACGAATAATTTCCTAGCTTATGTCTTTGTATTTAATCTTTGTGATTTACAAAGAAAAAGAATACAAGAAAATCGGCGCGAAGCGCCAAAAAATTCGACATGTTCTCCACATGTCTAACTTAAATTTGAGCGATTTTGGGCGGGCTAGAAGACAAAAACTATCGACAAACAATAAATCCGGCGGAAAATTTTGAGTTTACTAGCTCAAAAGTACGCTAAAAACCTGCTGTGGTGGTGTTTTAGACCTACTTCGAGAATTTTTCATTTTTCTTTTATAGGGATTCATAATGTTTCGAAAATTATTTTTCATTTGCGGGGGGCCGACCCCCTGCCCCCTGTCAACAGGCTAGCTTCAGCCCGTCCAGCCAGCTTTTGTGTCAGCCCGTTCCATAGTAGGGCTGGGACGGGCTATTGCCGAGGTATGATTGAAGGAATGGTATTTAGTGTAGCATGTCACCCTATTTATAAAACGGTCGCGCACATAGTGTAACGTATCGCCCTGTTCAATACAAAACTGTTTCTGTTAACATGCTCCGTATATGTACTTCTAGAATTTTAACAAAAAATTTTATTTTGCATTTTAGTTTCAATTTATGAGAAATGCTCAAAACAATGCAATAGAATCTCAAAGTGCATACTGTTTTTGATGTTTTTAAATCCTGGACTCGTAGTTTCAGAAACGGAACAACCCTTCTTAAAATAAAAAGGCATTGTTGTTTTCCCATTTGATCTTATGCTTCCATCAACAACTCTTTTAATATTATATTGCAGCAGAAACAGGATGGAAGTACTGGCGCTCTAGAATCTAGACTTACAAACCACTTTTCCACATGTACATATGTCTGGTGGAGACATGCTCCACTCGGATACAAATTATGTGGTTACTCGGGCCAACATTTTCAGGGTGACTAGATGCTACACTATACCCGGAGGAATCATTCACCTAGCCTTACTTTCATGCGAAGTTTTATACAGATGGGGAAGTAAAGAAGAACCATGGCTACGACGCAGATCCAATCCATGGTCTGGTTAATCAGTTCGGTTCTGCGAGATGCGGGCGTCGTATCGTACGACCAGCCGTTGGAGTACGCTTTGTATGTTTGACTTATTTTGGGCGAAAGCAGCGCGATAAGCCAGCAGAATCCATAAATCCAAATGGTGCCTAAAAAACGCAGGGCGAATATTTTCAAACTCTGGCCAAAAATCGTCATCGACCGTTCCGTATAAACTATATGTACGAATCGATTGAATGCTATTAAGCAGGATAGCAAGCAACCCGTGGTCCAAGCCATCACCTGAATTGCTCCGCAAGTTTTGTTCAGTAAGCTTGTTTCGGAGACGCGGAAAATGTCGATCAAAGCCGTCATGTATCCATTAGTGATCAGCCGCAACAGGTCGGCGGCAGAGAGATTCAATATAATCACGTAATAGTGTTTTTTTCTCATACTCTTGTCAGTCAATATCGCGTAAATAACAGGAATGTATAGGACAAGAAAAATGGACGAGACTAGTAAAATCGAACCGATCATACAATAATGAAGCGCGTTGTACGGAATTATCGTATTATTCATTTGTCTCACAATTAGCTGAAATGTGTAAAATCAAATTTTTAATAAGTGCAAAAATTAAAAGCGAGTCACGCGCAAAAACTGACCCTTTGTTTGCAAAGAATACGTGGGCATGTACGAAGGAATTGATAAGATAATTTAGAGAATCAACGATAGTGCAGAGCAAATGTCTCATTAATAATAAAAGCGACAGAAGTGAGGACTTTTTGATCTACATAGAGTTGCATAATAATAGTTCTACCCCATGGGTGTTCAAGAAGCTAATGATTTAGGACTTAGGAAGAACTTTTATCCGTCGGAGCTTTTGTGACGGCCTGAAAATGTAATCTCGTTGATTATCGGCATTTCTAAGATGGACGGGAATAAGTAAATGAAACACATTATTAATAGGATCAGCTATTTTTCCAGCGAAATAGATAAGTAGCAGCTTAACGTTGGGTTGTAGCACATTCATCCCACTAATTTCGACCTTCATAATAATGAGATAAGCTTCAAAAATCAATGGCATGTTTCATGATTAAGCATAAATAAAACAAATTGAATTTTACATTCGTTCTCTTTAAAGAGTTGCAATGAGTGTCCTATTTTGATGTTTTGCATGTGAATGATCTGAATAATCAGATGATTAATGCCTTAGTCAAAATTGCAATAAGTGTAATCATACATGTACAGCATAGAAATTCTGGGGTCAGTCAGGCCCAGAAAAGTTTTAGAAAGTGTCTTTTTTAGGCTACAACGTGGGACGTCAAAAACACTGTTTTTCGGCGTTTTAAACAAGTCTCCTTCTTTCTAAAGCATAAAAACAAAAAACAATCGGAAAAATTTGAAAAAATCGAGTAAATTGAAGATAATACTATTTTGTGGGGGTGAGTAGCCATTCTGGGGGTCACCTCCTCCAAGAACACGTAAGAGTGTAACAAGTTCCAATAGTTGGTTCACAGAAAATATTCAGAAAAATGTGAAATGAACATTCATTAAGATGCGTCTGCTTAATGTGTTGAAGTTTCAATCCACAAACTAAAAGAAAGACTTAGTCAGCTTTACAGCTCATGATCAGACGTATGAAAAGCTTAGATTTACATAAAAGAGCTAAGGAAAATTCTACTAGGAAAGAAAAATGCTCCGATGGAACAAAAAGGACGAATATACTTGGAATTACGCGTAATTATGGACATAAAAGGAGGGGATTTGGGACTAGTTACCTATATATGCCTGTGTAAGTTTTAAGAAAATAGTAAAAATTAGACTTCCGCTAACAAATGCAAAAAATCCAAGTATATTCTGCATCCTTGGTGTGCTTGTCATGATTCGTTTATCAAGCCATTGACGAAAGAAGAGGTCGATTTTTGAAACAGATCAAAGCTACCTCATATTCTCTTTTTCGGAGTCAGGAAACAATGTTTTTGTAAAAATACGCTTTTATTCAGAAGCTGCAAAATATACTTCGATTTTTTGCATTTTTTTAGCGGAAGTCTAATTTTTAGTAGATTCTTACAACTTTCGCAGGTATTTATCTATGTAACTTGTCCCTAGTTCCCTCCTTTCATGTCCTTTATGATGCGTAATTCCAAGCATATTCGTCCTTTATCAGAGCATTTGTCTTCACTAGTACCCTACTTTTAATTAGCATGATTTGAGTAAATCAGTCAGTAAACACATACGGTAACATGCCACGATAACGACAGCAGTCCAAGAACGCGGAAAACAATATTGTTCTGAACATCTTGCATTATCTTTTTAAAATAAGACAACCTTACCTTATTGAACCAGATCAAATGTTTTCAGCGTAAACCTTAAGCAACTACTATTTATAAAGAACACTTACACTCAGATTCGTGTTCCTGACGTTACATGGAACATTTTGAAACAATTAAGCTTTTGCAATGCTCTGAAATTAAGTTTAATTTTCAGTGTAAACTCTATGCAACTACTGGGTATATAGAAAACATACAGTCAGATTTGTAATCTGACCCTTACGGACATATTTCTAAAAAACACGTTTTGCAACGCTCTGCAAGTAAAATCAATTAGTAGTGTAAACTTTACACATCAACAGTAAATGAATAGAGTAAACTTAACACAACTACTGGGTGTAGAGAAAACTAACAGTCCAATCCGTAATCCTGACATTACATAGAACACTTTGAAAGAATAAGCTTTCGCAGCGCTCGAGAACTAAAGTTAATTTTTGGTGTAAACTTTACACAACCATCGAGTGTAAAGAAAATTTTAGTCGGTTCCCTACTTTAAGATCAATATTTAAGAAAAAATTAATTCTCCACAATGGTCAGATGACAAATCAATGTTAGATGTAAACCACTATACTCCACTGTTGAGTGTGAACAAGCGCGCCTGACGGACGTATGACGTTTGACTCCTGGTATATTTTTAGACTTGTGATCATGTCTAGACTCATAACCAGAGAGGTTGGCGGAAAAACAGGATAGAAACACGTTTAACACCCCGATTTTTGACTTTACATCTCCTTAAAAAAGCTAAATATTAATGTAAAAAACACAATTTGCTGTGACGTGTGCCCTTCAAAAAGTACTTGATTTTAATTCTAATCGCCTTATCCCGACTTCTGAACGGAGAAAGTTGCGAACAAAAAAGGGACACAAATGTATTTATCCACCATCCACGACATTGTAAACTTCAAAAATCTTATCCTTACTCTCCATTGAGTGTGAATAAATTTGGTGTAGGCCAATTTGTAGCCTCTAAATCGTAGTATATTTGTGTACGGAAAGCTTCTGTTCCGCAAAATATTTGACATATTGACCAATCGAAAATTTGAAAAAAAACGTGTTTTTTCGCCAAATGTTACACCTCTGAATTCGAACTTTACACCTCCATCAGTAACTCAATACTGACTTTTTAAACGCGGTCTGCTGCGACGTGTAGCTATTTGAACGTACTTGATTTTTATTCCATTTAATTTGTCCCGACTTATAAGCGGAGAATTAAACTGAAAAATCTAAGACAAAAATAGTTTTTTACACCATCCATTGAAGTGTAAAATTAGAACACCTAGATGATCTAACTTCGTATTAAGTGTAAAAAAGTTTGCAGGTAATCTAAAAGTAGCCCTTTGGCCGCAGTACATTTCTGCTGGAAAGAATTTCTGGGGACTCATAACCGGAGTTGTTGACAGACAAAAAAGAGGCCAAAATGTTTTTTTCACCCTCAGATTCTTTACACTCTTTACACTGTCACTCTTGAAATAAGTCACTTTTCAAAAAATAAAAAGTGTCATCTAGCTTAATAAATTTTCTACATTAAAAAACAGACTTAACAGAATGCAAAACTGAGCTAGAAAAATCGTGTGCCCCACCAAATTTGAAAAAAGTTCATGTATAACTTTACAGTAAAACTTTACACGCTCTTTACTGATCGGGAAAAATGTAAAAACAAAAATTTTAAAAAATCCCTTTAATCTTTTTTTATTTCCTATCTTTTAAAAATAAGCACACAATACGGAAGTGTCCCAGTATTGCTTTAGGGGGACATATGTATGTTGGGGTACCCAAGTATATTATGGGTATGCGCTACCTACGATATGTAGGAGTACGTATAAAACAAAAACGCTTTGACTCGCAAGTGCAAATTTATCAATTCAATTGTGTTTCTCATTTTCCGAGGAGAAGTGCTGGTCAGTAGTAACAGAAAAGACACTTTTTGCTTAATTTTTGGGTCAAAGGGAACAATTGATAAGCAGAGGATTTTAGCGGCGGCCTGCATATATAATTGTGTATATAGGTAGGCATCGGGCGTCTTTAAGTTGAAGAAATGAACGCAGACGAAAATTCTGACACCGAATCAACTTTATAATAAGAAATTTTTGCGTATTTTTATGAATAATCGAGATATTTAGCGCATATGTCTCATCGATTCCCATAGAAGAAACTGCGAATTACGATGCATTTATATTTTCCTATTTTTAAGGAAAAAACAATGGGGAAAATTACTTGCTTTACGGTTGGTTATGATACGAGCGAGCTCTTTTACAAAGGTTTAGCAAATACATTGCGAATTTGTTGAACATCTAATGACTTTTATATCCTATTCCGTCTACGACAACAAAACGTATAAACTGAGAAGATTGCAGGTAATAACTTCGGTCATAGGTGAAAAAAGCTCCTAATTATCGACAGATAATCAAGCGTTAACGAAATGAAATTTAAATAAAATCGCTAGCTCGTATCATTTATTTAAATACTTTTTAGTGATTCAACATCTATATTTTTGATGTCTCGAAAACGAAGGAAAATTGTGTCAACTGATGCCTTTTTGACAAATAGGCAAAACGAATTGGTTAATTTCCATCGATGATAAAAAAGAAATAATAAGTCACCTGAGTAATTATTAAGTCTCTAATGATGAAACACCGACGATAAAATATTTAATTACTAGCAAAGAAAAATGCTCCGATGGAACAAAAAAGATGAATATACTTGGAATTGTAGATTGTTAAGGATGTAATAGGAGGGACTAGGAAAAAGCTACCTAAAGTCGCAAAATCTGATAAAAATCACATTTTCTCTAAGCAACGCAAAAATCGAAGTATATTCTGCGGCCTCTAAAAAAGTGTCTTTTTTAAATCATTTTTAAAGTTTCAGATAAGAGTGTATAAACGAAATCTATAATCTTTACTTTTTTAAATTGCTGGCAAGTAGCAACGCTGACTAGCTTCGTATCCCGATTGATAGAAAACTAAGTGGTATTGTATTTAAATTTGTTTTATTTTGTTATGAGCATTATAGCAAGCAAAGCAGGGGCCGATTTATTAGTGCACACAATCGTTACGGGCATGCTAGTGTACCTACATTTAGTCTGTTTCAAGTCAGCTTACGCGTTTCCTACTGTTTTAAACCAACAATTTCTTCAATTGTCTTGGATGCAGCTATGTTTGTTATTTCATTCAATTGGCTTAGAAAGACTGTTAGTTTACTCAATATCATTTCCCATA
Organism: Mermis nigrescens; assembly: GCA_036768485.1. Classification (NCBI taxonomy): domain Eukaryota; kingdom Metazoa; phylum Nematoda; class Enoplea; order Mermithida; family Mermithidae; genus Mermis; species Mermis nigrescens. The sequence continues at coordinate 32,881 of JAVLUZ010000250.1, read as the reverse complement.
GCTACTGCATAGCTAACGTGCTGCTTTTTCAATCATTCTTATGGTTAAATATTTATTATATTCTGTTGTCCGCAGAAGATACTTCGATTTTTGCGTTGCTTAGAGAAAGTGTGATTTTTATCAGATTTTGTGACTTTAGGTAGCTTTTTCCTAGTCCCCTCCTTTTACATACTTAACATTCCACAATTCCAAGCATATTCATCTTTTTTGTTCCATCGGAGCATTTTTCTTTGCTAGTACCCTACTTTTAATTAGCATGATTTGAGTACATCAGTCAGTAAACACATACAGTAACATGCCACAATAATGACAGCAGTCCAAGAATGCGGAAAACAATATTGTTCTTAACATCAGCATTATCCTTTTTAAACAAGACAACCTTACATTATTTAAACAGATCAAATTTCTTCAGCATAAACTTTACGCAAATATCAAGTGTAAGGAACACTAACGCTCAGATTTGGTAGTAAAATAAATTTTTAGTATAAACTACATATTGACAACGAATGAAAAGTGCAAACTTTACACAACTACTAGATGTATAGAAAACTAACAGTCAGATTCCCAATTCTGATTTTACGTGGAACATTTAAAAAATTAAGCTTCCGCAAGGCTCTAGAACTAAAGTTAATATGCAGTGTAAACTGTACTTAACCACAGATTGTAAAGAAAATTTCAGTCGGATTCATATTTCTGATATTGCTCTGATATTTATGAAAAAATTAAGTCTCCACAATGGCTCGAGGACAAATAAATATCAGATGTAAATCACTTTACACGACTGTTGAGTGCAAACAAACTAGCGTATCACATTTGGTTTCTGGTTCATATTTAGACTTGATATTATGTCCAGACTCATAACCCAGAACCCGGCAGAAAAAAACAAGACAGAAACACGTTTAACTTCCCTATTTATTGACTTTACACTTCCCGGAAAAGCTAAATATTGATGTAAATAAATGCAATTCGCTGTGGCGCATACCACTTAGGAAGTACTTTATTTTTATCCCATTCGACCTCGCCCGACTTCTTAACAGAGAAAGTGGTGAACAAAAAATGGACAAACACGCATTTTCCACTGTCCACCACATTGTAAACTTTAACAACTGAACCCAACGCCCCATTGAGTGTAAATAAATTCGGTTCGGACCAGTTTGTAGCCCTTTGATTTTAGTACGTTTGTATATGCCAAATTTATGTTCCGCAAAATATTTGATATGATTTACCAATCAAAATACGAAAAAAACCTATTTTTTCGGCCATTTTACACCACAGAATTCGAAGTTTACACTCCCATAAACATTTCAATTTTACGTTTCTTTGAACGCGGCTTGCTTCGACGTGTAGCCCTTAGAAGTTACTTTATTTCCAAATTATTCAATTCATCTCAACTCATAACCGAAAAAGTTGGCAGAGAAATCTTGGACAAAATTTCTCCTTTTACTCATCCATTAGAGTGCAAAGTTTAAACCCCTGGTACTAACCGCGTATTGATTGTAGAAAAATTTGCTGGTAAGCACAAGATAGCCGTAGTACATTTCTGTCAGAAAAAATTTCTTAAAACTCATAACCGGAGTTGTTGGCAGACATAAACAAGTCGAACACTCGACCAAAATGTATTTTTCAACCCCAGATTTTCGCACTCTTTACACTCCCATTCGAGAACTAAGGCAAATATTCAAACAAATAAAAAGTAAAAATAAAAAAATTTTCAAAATAAAAAAAATAAAAACTAAATAAAAATGTCATCTGCAGGACCTAAATAGATGAATAAGTCAAATGAAGTGCATGGTTTTGCCGAAAGAATTAAAAAAATGAAAAAACTCGCAGCCAAGGTTTGAGCTTGATTATACTATATTAAAAAATATTCATCATTCTACTGAATTTTTAGAATAGTGCATTTATGATTATAAAAATAATTATTTATTAAAGACGAGTCAAAAACCTCTGAAATAAAAAAATCTGATCAAATAATATGCAATACGGAGTTATATATCGGCATTAGAAAATAGATGTATAATTCAAAGTTCGCCTCTTCATACCTCAACAAACACTGGCTGTAGAAAAGTTTAAAGATCAGATTCGTTATTCTGACCTTACGGAGAACATTTTTTCTAAATCCATCATCCACGACGCTCTGGGCAGAAAAAATGTTTTGAGTGTAAAGTTTACACCTGCACTAATAACGCAATATTGATTGTAAAGAAACAAAATAAATTTTGACGTGTAGCGCTTTGGACGAGGCACGTTTTAAAGATAATTACCACGTTCTGTCTACTAAGTGGAGAATATGGCAGGAAAAAATATCTTTTTGTCCCAGACTCTTTAAAATAAAGCGCCTCTAAATTTAAAAATATTACTTGAAAAAATAAAAAAGGCTCCCCTAGATTTTATAATTGTCTACCTTTTGAAACCAATCAGACTGCATAGAATATAAAACTGAGTTAGATATGCTTGTACAAATAAAAACAGTAAAAAACGGTCTAATTTACGCTCCTGTGCAACAAGTAATGAGTATAAAGAAATTTTAAGACCAGATTCGTAACCTGCTAATCAGGGAAAACATTTTTATAAAGAATTGGCCCTCTGCCGATCATTTGAATTTTTGGTGTAATGTTTACACACTCACGACTAACTCGGTATTGAGTGTAAACAAAAAAGGGTATCTAAGTTTTTTTATTATCTACCTGTAAAAAAACCGCACCTCCCAGGTGTGTGCCGTGTTTCTGTGAGGGGGGGCACAAATTTCGCACTCGCTGTGATAAACACATAAGAAAAAAGGATGGCCAAGTATATTATAAGTAGCGCTATCGCGCTACCTATGACGTAACACTTTGATTTGATTTGTTTATTTGCAGTTAGCTAAGTGTGTTTCACATAACTTCGTGCATAAATTTTGAGAATTTTTATCGACAGTTAGCCGTGGGTTACTATAATTATAAGTCGGATCAATGTTGTAATCGCAATCTGTCAGTGTAACAAGCGCCGCCTGAAATGGGGAGTTATTACATCATCTTATTGTCGGAGATAGGTTTAAAATTTATGACCGAACAAGTGTGAAATAGGCTATAGGCACGTCTGCTAGTTTACCTTTTTGACAGAAGGCTACATGAACGAATATAAAAGTTTATCATAAACTCAGCTTTTTGGAAAAAGCAAGTAGTCCTGCTCTACCACACGACATATCTAAACACGATATACATCCCATGAAATAATAAGGAAAAGATAAGAGGCAAGACGATAGTAAAAAATCACTTCACTTTTTCTTTTCTTTGGGAAAAGCGGCTTAAGTTAAATCGGATGGTTTATACTTATCTTAATGCCATAATGTGACAGAATCGATGATAAATATGCCATTCATTTCAAGGTCTACATACGTAGTTGTATGTATGCGCTCATCTCAGCAAAGCGTTACTTCCAAAATTTTAAAAGCAATTAAAAAAGTGATAAGAAGGAACGCTTAGTTGGGCATTTTGTGCGTTGCACACTTGCTCTGTATGTACTAATACAAACAGAGCAGGAATGTTAATATATATCCTGCCGTTATTCGAGAAATTGTCTTAGCAATAGCCACAAACAACAATTATTATTCTGGTGTTCTGCTAAAATAAAATTTCAAATTAGTTCTCCCAAAAACGTATAAACGAAAACGGTTTTGAATAACATGAGAAAAATATGAAAATCATTTTGTTCCACATAACGACTGTTTTCCGTCACATTTAAGATGATTTTGTGATTCTTTCAGCAAAAAAAGCTATGGCTCACACAGCTTGCTTTGGAAAAACGCCGGCCTTAAACACCTTCGGTATTTGCTCTAAACTAATTGCTCTTTTCGCTTCGTACCATTGAAATATTGAATCACTCGAAATGGTGTACCAGCTTCTTCAAGTTAGCTCCCAAATGCAAAATATCCATATTTGACTCAGTAGATGTAAATTTCAAACTAAAATAATTTGAATTGGATATATAATTTTTCACAAACTTAAAAATATGTAATATGTCAAAAGAAATATTAGACAAAATTTATACATATGTATCTGTTTCACTATAGCCTGTTCCATTCCAAATGGCCCATTTTTAGCTAAAGTTATGCTCTCATAGCGGCTGTATGCTTCAAACTCTTATTACGGATATTTAATGTGCTTTATTTAACATGTGGTGCAGATAACAGACTGCCGCAGCAACATAGCCCGTAAAATATTCTGCTACAGTAATAAGTCGTAAAACAAAAATGGGCCGTTCGGAGTGGAACAGATATAGCAAAGAAAAATGCTCCGATGGAACAAAAAAAAGACGAATTTACTTGGGATTGTGGATTAATAAAGATGTAAAAGGAGGGGACTAAGAGAAAGCTACCTGCATACTCGTATGCCTAAAGTCGCAAAATCTGTTAAAAATCAGACTTTCTCTGAGCAACGCAAAAAATCGAAGTGTATTCTGCGGCCTGCAGATTGAAATAAAAATGAGCCGAAAAATCGATTAAAGCTATGCAGCAGCTATCGGAAAGTAGATGGTGTAAACTAGGAGCGACTTTATAAGCCAATTGCATGAAATAGCAAACATCGATGCATTTAAGACAATCAAAGACATCGTTGGTTTTACACAGTAGGAAGCGCGAAAGCTTTCGTGAAACAGCCTACATATATAGTCTATTTCACGAAACCATGTGCATGAAAATCAATTTTCAGCGACCTAACAAGCAGCTACAAAAGTGATGTCTAGGCAGATTACTGTAACACAATTTTGTATCGTAAAAGTTCGCTTGCTTATTATTTCTATTTACTATATCGTAATTGCTGCTATAGTTCAACCCGCTTTTGTAATTGATTTTCATTGATTCAAGAATTGTGATCCGTGCACAAGGTTTCCTGAAACAGACTATAGGTACATTTGCATGCCAGCAACGATTGTATGCACTAACCAATTGACGGTAGGTTTGCTTGCAATAATGCTCATGATAACAAAATAAAACATCTTTAAATACAATAGCGGTTATTTTTCTATCAATCACGATGCGAAGCAAGTCGGCGTTGCAACTTGCAAGCAGTTTACAGATGAAGGGTTTTCAGCATAAACTCTAAGCAAATATTGGGTGTAAAAAACACTCATGCTCAGATTCGTAATTCTGACGTAACATGGAATATTTTAAAAAAATCAAGCTTCTGCAACGCTCTGAAACTAAATTTAATTATCAAAGTAGACTTTACACAGCTACTAGGTGTAAAAAAACATACTGTCAGATTCGTAATTCTGACCCTAACGAACATATTTTGAACAAAACTCACCTTTTGCAACGCTCTAAGAGTAAAATAAATTTTTAGTGTAAACTACACATTAACAATAAATGAATAGTGCAAACTTTACACAACTATTGGGGGTAGAGAAAAGTAACAGCCAGACTCGTAATTCTGATGTTATGTAGAATATTTTGAAAAAAAAAGCTCCTGCAAGGCTCTATTGAAATCCCGCCACTTCATCTACAGATGAAGCATCAAAGCTACGGATTAGAGCGCAGAAAGAAGAGCTAAAAATATCTTGGAGCTCGATGAGCGTGTATGTGCTGCCTCACTTACAACTCATTATCACATGTGGACGTTGTGGGGAGGGTTGGGGGGGAGTAAGAGACTGCCCGAGAACCCGACAGATTCCTCAAAAATCGATAGACCCCCAGAATTGAATTTTCTGAATTTTTTGGGGATTTTTGCCACTTTTACGCCATCCAAATCCCTCGGCCAATATCTCTTGTACGATAAAGCTCATGATAATCTCATATAGGTAACTACGTAAGGGGCAGGTCATTACAATCACCTCATTCAATAGTATGACGAGGCTTTTGCATCGCATAAATAGCCGGCTATTATCTTTGTGTGTATGAGTGATTCCGCGATTAAAAACGTTTTTTCCGTCTGCATGTTGATTGCATTAATTATGAATGAGACTAGATTAAATCTATTTTTAAACGGAAAAATGAAGTATTAAATTTCCTGCTTTACTGTAGATGGATCAATCAAATGCTAATGAGAAAAGGAAAAATCACGCCTGATGACGTGTTTCCCAAAAGTAGAAAAGCTACGTACCTATCAATTATTTCCACTACACAAATTGCTGGAATGTCGACTGAGAAGATACATATATTTTTTATAATTGTATCAAAAAATAATTCTTTGTAATTTAATGTAGGTACATACATACAAATATGTGTAATTAATTGTTTCGCATTCAGATTCTTTTTCCTCTCACGTCTTCCGTCATTAAAATCGTTTGAATTGTGTATATTTTCACCTTAAATTCGCACTCTCTTAATCCATTAAAATTATTCACTGGAAGATAATTAAAATATAGTTTTATCTGAACGATGTGAGCTGAAAATAAATCTAATTTGCGAAATTAAAGCAGGAAACGGATAAATTAAATTTGTGCTGGACTAAATGATTTTAAAATAAAGAATCATTACGATTTTTCATCCTTTTCCCACGGTGTGAAAATTCTAGTCGCGATCAGATGTATGTACAGCATGGCCAGTCTGGGGGTCAGTCGGTCTGAGATAGTTTTTCGAGCCAAATTGACCTCAAAAATTCATGCAAATGCTAAAATAGCATAAACACCACATATGCTAATCCACAGTTTCTGGTCAATTTCAAGTACTTTTGCAGAAAAAATTTGATTTTCATCTATTTGTCATTCATTTTATCTTATTTCCCAAAAAAATTTCCCATTTTTCGATTGTAGGATGTCACTCAACTCTAGACTTCACGAAATCCCTTGTATGCATGTCTGTGGTCACGATGAGATAAGGAAGCTTTCCTTGAACTATGTAAGTACATATGTTGGTCTTTCCATATCTCTTAGTTTTTCGGGATTTCACAAGTTTTGTCCTTGTTTTGCTTTCAACTTTCTTTGCAAGTTAAGAGAAGTATGTACCATCTAAGTGACAAGACGAGTTTAAGATAAACAGGGGCAAAAGCTCTCCTTTACCGACAAATGATTGACATTCACACGAGTAAGCTCGTGTTTCAATAAATTCTAAGACAAGTATTCAAGTGATTAAATTACTTTTGTTTCATAATTCTCAATTAACCGATTGCCGAAAATCCTTATATGGAAAAGAAGACTTGCACAAAATCTGCAGTGCACCCGTCTGCTGCGAAATCAATAAAACAAAGATGCCATGCATTTTTTGAAGAGCTTTTATGTACATTCATGATTAAATAATTAAGAATGCAACATTTTAGCACTATCAAGCGATGAAAATCGGAATGAATATAACTTATTGAGTCGGAAAAGAACGATCATCTTTCTTTTTCGCCTTCCTCGACTTCTTTGGACTCTTTTCGTCTGAAGAACTAGCTTTCTTGGATTGACTACGCGCTCCATTAACGGCCGATGTCTCTTCTCTGGTTCCGATAGTGAAAATTTTTTCATCCAGACTCGATGTGCGATTGGGCGAAGCAGAAGCAGCTTTCAAACGCCGTTTCGTTCGATCAATCAACGATCGATTATTTTTGTAATTAGGAGGATAAATTTCGCTGAAATCAGAAAACAGCAGGTAGAATCCCAACTTTTGTTGATTAATTTTGAGAATTTCGCTGTTGCAGCTTCAATATGTACATACAAACATATGTAGCTACCTATGTAGCAAAAACGGAACTTTAGGTATGTTTGTTTAACTTTATGCAGAGAGAAAGAGAAAGATAAGACTTAAGTAAGGTTAAAAAATGAAAAATTTCAGATAAACGATGCGGAAAAAGTTTAAATGAAAAAACATCGTTTTTGACGTTTCCTATTCGCTCTATTCATTGACGTCAAAAAATTGATTGTCCCAACAGCCCACCAGTCCCAAAAACCTCATCGTCCCAACAGTCCCACCAATAATCCCAACATCCTCACATCAACAGCCCCACCAGTCTCAACAGCCCACACCGTCACAACAGCCCCATCAATAATCTTAACGGCCCCACCAGTCCCAACAGCCCCACCAATCCTTATAGCCCCACCGTCCTAACAGCCCCACCAATAATCCCAACAGGTCCACCAGTCCTAATAGCCCCACCAATCCGAACAGTTCCATTGTTCCACTAGTCCCACCGTTCCAGCAGCCGCACCGTCTGAATCACACATGGGCGTAGGGGAAGGGGCATGCTTGGGGTTTCACACCTCGAGAATCTGGAAAACATTAAATTACGGTAGACCCCTAAAATTATATTTTTTGTATATTTCTTGGTCACTTTATCCCACCAGACCCCCAGAGTAGTTAACCGTGTCTCCCTAGATGGCAACGTTATAACATAGCCTGTGTTATAACATAGGCGAGGACGTAAAAATCTGCGCCCTGGCTTTTCTTAGGGCGTAATGCTGTAGCATAGGCTGTGCTATGGCATAGGGAGGGTCGGACCTGCTCGGGGAGGGGGCGCGCGCCAGCCTAGGGCCATGGGGAGGGGGAAATTTACATGGGGAGAAAACTTGAAATAACTCTAACTCAAGAAGCAGCGGTCGGATTGGGCTGAAATTTTAGGGGTAGGATGAACACCTTATTAGCAAACTATTACAAAAATTTTGATGGAGCACCTAACAGTATACCAGCATTAGTTTACACTTTTCCCTAACTCAAGAAGCAATAGCCGGATTTTGTTCAAATTTCCAGGATATGATGTATATAGGCGAGGCATGCTGCGCACAGAAGTTTAGCGCGCATACTACAGTATACCAATTTACTTTACACTTTCTCATATAGCACTATATCTCAAGAACTATAGGGCGGATTTAGCTCAAACTTTCAGGGTAAGATGATATAAATTGTTAGCTGCGCTATGTACAAAATTTTAGCGCGCAACCTACAGTATACCAATGTTTGTTTACACTGCTTAATTTTAGCAATTTTAAGGATCAATTGGGTGCACGCGCTTAGGCAGGGGTCCAGAGTCAGATAGGGGACACTTCCGCCACTTTACACTATATGATTTTTGCCGATTCACGTCAAACACTCATCGATTGATCGTTCGTGATGCATAATATTCTTTTGCTTGCTCGCTAAAATGTTGCCACAGATTAGCTAGAATTAGGGCATTTTTGTTATCAGGTTATAATGATTATTAGCAGTGTGCAAGTGAATCACCTTGTCAGCTTTAGGTCCTTCAAAAAACAAAATATTGCCATGATATAGTTTTATTTGATACTCTGGCACCAAAGCATTTTGAATTTTCTCTACAGCTTCAAGCCCATATTTATCTTCATTAATGCTAAGATTAGCTTTGTGCATCAGTTCTAATGCTAGCCGTTTTTGCAGAGTACATCGGCTCTTATCTCCTTTTCTAATAGAATCCCATTTTGGGCTATTTTCCAGCTTTGCTATTCCTGTTACAACAGCTCGAGGTAGGGATAAATTATCATTTGAGGTGATTTCAATATATCCACCTCCATTTTTACAAAACTCCCTCACATCAGGTTCAAGGCCAGTTCCGGTTTGTTGTTTTTTATCAACAATAACTATTTTGAAAGCTATGTCCTCGCTTAAGCAAAACTCGTTCTTAGACTGGGCTACATTTTCTATAATGCTCAAAACCTTGTCAGCATTTATATACTCACGTTGAGTAAATGGAACTAATACAGGCGCATGAAGGCACGGCTGTCTAATTTCAATACCTACCAAAGAGTCAGGAGGACAGTCATGCAACATCTGCTTAATAGCTACCTCAAAAATCTGCTCAAAGACCTCAAACAGATTAGGGCATTTCTTGAACCGCAGCGAAAATGCTCTTGCGGTTGTCTTAAACCTACGAACAAAAATCTCTGGGAACTCATGTACTTCAAAGTATTTATTCAGATCCATTTCTAATGTAAGAACTTTATGGAGTAATACTTGCCCATATTTATAGACATACAATCAGAATCTATAAATACTAATAATGGTCTACTGTTTAACTAATCTTCTTAGCACTAAAATGGAAGAAATAAGAGAACTTAAAAAGCGTCTTTTTGTGGATGAGGAGAAAAAGCCTTATGGCAGGTCAATCAAACCGGTCATAGAGCTATGTGGCAGAAACTTGGATCGGCCCATGTACTCCCTAATGATCCAGCTTTGTTATTATTGTCAGAAAAATAGTTCTGAAAGGGACATTTTTGAAACAAATTCTGGCAGGTGGTATTTGAATATCCAAATGTGCCCTAGGTGCAGTGAGTTTAATAGAGCCATGCAAGAAGCAGGCAAACGAGTGCTAATGCGCTATTCTGATCAGCAGGCTGAGGAGGAAAAGGCCAAAACAGCTTACTAAGTCTATAAATAAGGGTACGCGTTATGTATATTATACGCAGCTTATTAAAAGAAAGCATGTCTTCACCCGGTGAACTAGCGTACCATCATTTTGTCCGAAAGCTTATTGAGAAAGCTAACAATCGCTACTTGAGCGTCAGAAATGTTCAAAGTATAGGCTCCTGTTTTTGGGGATACATGAGCGATGCATTCAAGGAGGAACAGCGCGAAATTGATAAACGCGAAGCATTTTGGATTTTTGCATTAAAATTAAAAGCAGCCATTTTAGACAAGGATATTGATTCTTTGTGTGGCTTGTATGCGGCTTTTGATCAAAATGGAAAGAACATGTGGGAAAACATGTATGATAACTGTATTTTGCAACAAGTAAATCGTTTGTTGTGAATTTACAGTAAAACTGTGCGTTTTCTAAAAACGCAGGCTCCCGTTGCTCTTAACCTCCACGCGGTGGGAGCCGGAAACGATCCGTTTGATCGGCCAATAAGAGCATAAATATTAAAAAATTAAACAAATGTAAAAATGGATAAATTGTTGACAAAATTATATTATGACCCTCAAACTGGGTATACGGGGGCAAATCAACTTTTTGCTCGAGTGAAAAAGTTACGTCCAGCTAGCAAAATTTGAAAAGGTAAAAGCATGGCTGGAAAAGCAACCCACATACACACTACACAAACCTGCAAAGAAACATTATTCGCGTAACAAGGTAATAGTTAGCGGGGTTGATGAGCAGTGGCAAGCGGATTTGGTTGATCTACAATCGTTAGCCGACCACAATCATAATTTTAAGTACCTACTCAATTGTATTGATATTTTCTCAAAGTATGCATGGTCAGTGCCACTTAAATCAAAAACTGGTAAAGAAATTATCGCATCTTTTCAGAAAATTTTCAAATCGTCGGGCCGTAAACCATATAAACTGCAAACGGATCAGGGAACTGAGTTTACAAACAAGGAATTTCAGCAGTTTTTGAAATCTCAATTTATTGACTTTTTCACGACCAAAAGCGAAATGAAAGCTAGTATTGTTGAGCGGTTTAATCGTACGCTTAAAGAACGCATGTGGCGATATTTCACTAAAAAGAATACATTTAAATATATTGACATTTTGCCCGATTTGCTTGAAAACTATAATAATTCTTTTCACAGAACCATTGGTACATCCCCCGCTAACGTTACCTATAAAAACGAAAGGGAAATTTTGAACAAAGCATTCAGGATTGATAAACCGAACGTTGTTTTTAAATTTGATATTGGTGATAAAGTTCGTATAAGTAAAGTGAAACGCACATTCGAAAAAGGGTTCTGGCCCAACTGGACCGAAGAATATTTTATTGTTAAAGAGAGATTTGCTCGCACACCACCCGTTTATACTCTCGAAGATCAAAAAGGGGAAAAATTAGAGGGTGTTTTCTATGAAACCGAGTTGCAGAAAATTAGTGCAAAATCAGATGATTTATTCGTGATTGAAAAAATTATAAAAATTCGTAAAAAAGGCAAGAAAACTGATTATTTGGTGCGCTGGAGAGGCTACCCGCCTAAATTTGACTCGTGGGTTTCTGATATTGTAAAGCTATAAATAGTAAGTTAAATCTTAAGATCAAAAATGGAGTCTATTGGTCAGTGTTTTTTCAATCATATTCTACATCGTTTATCACAATACGCACATTTGTCTAATGATGCCATTGGTGATTATTTTTGGCCAAAAATGAGCAACCAGTATAGGCAAACATTGCTCAAATTTGATGATCATGCTATTTTGAGCTTCTCAAAGTTTATCAGAAAACGCCTGAAAAAGGGCGATCTTTGCCTGTTGTTTAGGCGTCTTGTATTAATTCATGGTTCAGTAAAGAACTTCGAAGAAGTTCTATAGAAGTTCTATAGAAGTTTGACAAAGAACTTCGAAGAAGTTCTATAGAAGTTCGATAAAGAACTTCGAAGAAGTTCTATAGAAGTTCGATAAAGAATTTCGAAGAAGTTCTATAGAAGTTCGATAAAGAACTTCGAAGAAGTTCTATAGAAGTTCGATAAAGAACTTCTCCTTGTTGAATAATAAGCTTGAATTGTATTGATTTTCGGTATCCCATTTCCGAGTCATGTGAAACAGACTATAATTAATGCATGCGCCTACATAATTTATGCTCATCTTTATTGGCGATAGCATGACCTTGCACTCATCTGTTTAGCGACCCAAAGACGTTTTTCTATACGCACCTTCAAAACGTTCTCGCTAGAAAAAGATCTACGACTTGACTTGATTGACATTTGGAAATCCAGAAAGATGTTTAATTGCAAGAAATGGAATAAGGCAAAGCTTTTTTGCAAGCATAAATCGATAAAATCAAAGCTCACGCTTATGTTTAATCGAGGATTTTTAATCTGAAATTTAATTTTGTCATTTTCAACCAAACTTTACAGGTATAAACAAAGCAGCACAATTGCGATTTAAATTCTAAAATTAGATGAGCGATATTTTTCCAATTTATAACGCTGGTTCGAATGAAGGAGCTCTTTTCTAATATTTAGTCTTAGCTTAATTTTATGATCCCTCAAAAAATGTTTTAAGTTCAAAAAATTTTGAAATTTTACAAAAATTTTAATTTTAAAAAATTGTTTTTGTACGTATATTATATTATCAAAAATGAAATAACTCTAAACTTCATATTGAAATTTTAATTTTAGACGCGTAAAATTTGAAAAAATATTGTTTTTAAAAGCTAACTTAAGTATTTAGTTCATTAGTGTTAAGTCTGGACTTCTGATATCAGATTAAAATCAATTTCTAAATGTGTGGTTGGAATTATAAATTCTAGATCACAATCGCGTTTTGAAGCTCTTGCATTTGATTGAAAATGTTTAGACTTGAATGTCCATATTAATTTTATTTTTCGTTATGTTTGGCGACCACCATAGGTGGGCGCCACCAAAGTTCTGGGAGGGGGTGGGGTGCAAGATTTTTTCAAAGGTCAAAAAATGGCCTTAAAAATAGTGATATGGCGGAAAAAAACAATGTTTCAACGTTTCTTATCGAGAACTATCCATTAACATCAAAAACTTGTGAAAAAGACAAAAAAAATTTCAAAAATCGAATTCGGGAGAGGTATTTTGGTTTCTCGGGGGGTGCATACCTCCCAAACCCCCCTCCACTCCCAGGTATGGGCGGCACCAAAGTTCAAGGGGGCTGCAAGATTTTTTCAAAGGTCAAAAAATCTGGGGGTGCACGGTATGGCGAAAAACACACCATTTTTCAACGTTTCTCATCAAGCACTATCCATTAGCATCACAAAATAGCGAAAAAAACAGAAAAAAATTCAAAAATTGAATTCTGGGGGTACTTTGGTTTCTGGGGGAGTGCATACCCCCTTTCCTACCCCCCGCCCCACGCCCAGGTATGGTGTTATGACGAAAGAAACACGTTTCTCATCGAGCACTATCCATTGGCCACAAAAAAATTGCGGAAAAAAACGAAAAAAATTTTCAAAAATTGAATTCTGGAGGTGGCCACATACCGTGCACCCCCCAGATTTGGTTTCTGGGGGGTGCATACGCATACCCTCTGGGGGTGCAAATGCATACCCCCAAAACCCGCCATGCCCAGGTATGGCGACATCTCGTTCGCTAGTATTACAGTATTACACTGTATAGCAAATCATGAATGTGCGCTTGAGTTGATTTATGAGTTGAATCAAACAATGGCGAGTAGAAAGGACATCACGATAGGGCAGGGGTCATTGGACATGTCATCGTGGCATGTGTAGGCAATGCTTATTTAATGCAAGATGCTGTACTGATGGTCAAACGGACAGAACACACAGTCCGTCCGACTTACGCGCAGGTAAAAATTTTCATATGAAAGGCAAGAACCGATATTTTCTAGGAACCCAACCTAACGAACGGGCATTTGTATTCGTAGTCAAGCCAATTAGCCGATGTTCTCATTCATTTAATGCATCCATGTCGACGTAATGTGTTTCATTGAACAATCTTTACTAATTGATAAGACTCCGAAAATCATAAAGCAAACCATTAAAGGTTCAAAACACATGTTAAAACAGTGAAAATGGTTTGTTAATTGAATTTGATTGTAAAAAATTCAACATAATTATTCTGTAAAGACATATTTATTCTAAAGTTGTTTTTAAATTGAGGACATTTGTCAAAAAAGCGAAAATCAGGCACCTACGTATATCGAAAAATTTTCAGCCTACACTTTCTTTTATTTCAATTTAATTTCGCCTAGTTCACGAAACAATGAAATAAAACTTTGATTTTTCCATCTTGTTTTTGATTATCTCGCATATTGTATACCCATCCTTTTTCTAATTCAGTCAATTAATTAAAATTGGCTACCTGAATAAAGTTTCCCAATTTCATTCCGGAACTCCGTTTGTAGATTATACCTATAGGCATACGTGGGCAGCAAGAAAATTCTGGGGGGGGTGCAAGATTTTTTTGAAGGTCGAAAAAGTGGCCTTAAAAATGGTGGTATGGCGATAAAAACACCATTTTTCGACGTTTCTCATCAAGCACTATCCATTGGCATCAAAAAATTGCGAAAAAAACGAAAAAATTTTCAAAAATTGAATTCTGGGGGGGTATTTTGATTTCTGGGGTGTATTTTGGTTTTCTGGGGGGGTGCATACCCCCCAAACCCCACGCCCAGGTGTGCCTATAGGCCCTGCCACCATACTACGTTATGAGGAAGAAAAACAGATTTTTTTATCCACTCAGGATGAAACAATTTATGCCTTATTATCGGCCTGCCTGCACAGAGTACGTACATACGCACTCCTGCATGGAGTGCGTACATATGTATACTCGTACATGTATGTAGGTTTGTGATGTTGACCTCGTCCTCAAATACGTGGAACTACAATAGGATAGATTTCTGTCAAAGCAGCCAACCTCAACCCCATTATTAGGCACGAACGACTTTAAGCACTGGGAATGATATATAGCATAATGTGCGCTCCCTACATGCTGCTTTTAGCGTCGCATACACAGTAAAGAGCCGAATTACATAGGTATACTTAATGTGCAAAAAAGCTGTGCTCATTAATTGTCTATACCTATGCATATTTCTTACTGCATAGCGCATGTCAGCTTCGTAAACTATGTAGTTTGTTTCACTTGTAACTTCGTGCATTAATTCTAAGAATTTTAATCGACACTAAGCCGAGGTTCACGATAATTATACATCAGATCAGATAAATGCTATAATCGCAATCTGCCAGTGCCGGAAAAAGTTCTAAAACGACCGAACTTGCATCAAACCGACTATACCTACACAGTTGTTTTCATCTTCATTTAAAAAATTGTTAATATTTTAAAAAGCATTTAAAATTAAAATTTCAATACAAATTTCAAAGTTATTACATTTTTTAAATATAATATGCCGTGCAAAAACAATTTTTTAAAATTAAAATTGTCGTAAAATTTTAAAATTGAAGTTTTCGAACTTAAAACATTTTTTGAGGGATCATAAAATTAAGCTAAGACTAAATATTAGAAAAGAGCTCCTTCATTCGAAGCAGCGTTATAAATTGGAAAAATATCGCTCATCTAATTTTAGAATTTAAATCGCAATTGTGCTGCTTTGTTTATACCTGTAAAGTTTGGTTGAAAATGACAAAATTAAATTTCAGATTAAAAAAGCTCGATTTAAATATAAGCGTGAGCTTTGATTTTATCGATTTATGCTTGCAAAAAAGCTTTGCCTTATTCCATTTCTTGCAATTAAACATCTTTCTGGATTTCCAAATGTCAATCAAGTCAAGTCGTAGATCTTTTTCTAGCGAGAACGTTTTGAAGGTACGTATAGAAAAACGTCTTTGAGTCGCTAAACAGATGAGTGCAAGGTCATGCTATCGCCAATAAAGATGAGCATAAATTATGTAGGCGCATGCATTAATTATAGTCTGTTTCACATGACTCGGAAATGGGCTACCGAAAATCAATACAATTCAAGGTTATTATTCAACAAGGAAGCACGTATTAGGAGCTATAGGTACTTAGGTACCTATTAAAATTTAAATGACCCTTGCTATTTGCTCACTCAAACTTCTATGACCTCATTTTTTGGTCTCTTAGAACTTCGACTTGTATGTTCGTTGAAGTTCTATAAAAGATCTGTCGAACTTCGATTTGCTCACTATCGAAGTTCTATGAAAGGTTTGTCGAACTTAGGCCGAACTTCGATTTGCACAACATCAAACTTCTATTAAAGATTTGCAGCACTTCGTCTCGAAGTTAGACGAACTTCCATATGCATTCTATCGAAGTTCTATTGAAAATTTATCGAACTTCGATTAGCGTGTTATCGAAGTTCGACAGTCTTCTATAGAACTTCGATCAAAGTTATTTATCGAACTTCTATAGAACTTCTTCGAAGTTCTTTATCGAACTTCTATAGAACTTCTTCAAAGTTCGACAGTCTTCCATAGAACTTCTATAGAACTTCTTCGAAGTTCTTTATCGAACTTCTATAGAACTTCTTCGAAGTTCTTTATCGAACTTCTATAGAACTTCTTCGAAGTTCTTTATTGAACTTCTATAGAACTTCTATAGAACTTCTTCGAAGTTCTTTACTGAACCATGAATTAATACAAGACGCCTTAACTTGTGGGAATTTTTAAGCCCTGAGGCTAGGTTTTACTTTTGCGAACCTCCACACAAAAATCATTGATGAACACATAACTTCATCCATGTCATCAGTATTGATCTAAAAATTTGCAAAGTTTGGAATAATTTTTGTAAAGTTTGGAATATTTTTTGTAAAGTTTGGAATATTTTTTGTAAAGTTTGGAATATTTTTTGTAAAAATTTGGAATATAATTTTACATGCTTAAGCATAGTACTTTTGTAAAGTTTGGAATATTTTTTGTAAAGTTTGGAATATTTTTTGTAAAGTTTGGAATATTTTTTGTAAAGTTTGGAATATTTTTTGTAAAGTTTGGAATATTTTTTGTAAAGTTTGAAATATTATGTATCTAATCTGCATTTCTCAAGCATTGTTGAAACTATTTTATATGCTCTGTGCAACTCATGCTCCTGTTTTGCACCTGTAAGGATCAATTTTCCGCTTGTGAACAGCAAAAATGTTATATTTCTGAATTTGTATATTAAGCCAGGAAACAATTCCACTTCATACATGCATTTTCTTTTCACCAGCTCATAAAATTTGCAAAGATTAATGCGGAACCCTAAATTTGCCGAACCTGCAAACATATGGGGTTTCACCTTTAAATCATCACTTCTAGCATTTAATGCATCTACAGCTGCTTTTATAGCACTTTCACCATCTTTCACTGTTTTGGCTCCAACACATACAATTTTACCTGATTTGAAAATCAGTAATGTTGCCTGAGGTAGTCGAAATACAATTCCTGGAAATCTCAAATAATTGTATTGTGCAGTCTTTGGTAATTTCTGGTAGATTTCTTCGAGGTTAAGCGTATGGGGTAGTGCTGTAGTCAGTAAAATATTTTGTATAGTCACCATTTTTCTATAAATACTTCCTGATAAACTTATATTTATACCTAAAACCATGATGTTCCAACATCCTTTTACCTGCCTTGTTTCAGGACCAACAAAGTCAGGCAAAACAACATTTGTCAAGCGATTAATTGAGAATAGAGCATGCCTGATTGATACTAAAATCAAAAAGATTTGGTGGTGCTTCGCAGAAAATCAGCCTCTTTATAAAAAATTAAATGATGTTTCATTCATAGAAGGGCTTCCTGATTTTAATTACCTAAAACAATTTAGTCATGTGCCTCAACTTTTGATTCTCGATGATCTTATGCAACAGAGCAAGGGTAATGCCCAGATTGTGCAACTTTTTACAAGGAGTTGTCATCATTGGAACATTAGCATTATACACATTGTTCAAAACGTTTTCTTTGATGGTCTAAGAACTTCACGCATCAACTCTGATTATATAGTTTTATTCAAACACCCTGCTGATCAGCTACAGGCACAAATGCTTTCCAGACAGCTCTATCCTGCCAACGCTAAATATTTTCTAGAAGCTTATTCTGATGCTACTTCTCAGCCACATGGTTACCTTTTAATTGATCTAACTCAAAATGCTAGAGATGAGCTCAGGCTTAAAACAAATATTTTTAGCAGGCATCCAACTGTTTATATGCAGAAATCTATAAATACTAGTAGAGATATTGTGACAAAAAAGGAAAAAATGGGTAAAGAACGATTAACACGCAATATTGGTTGTTTACATCTCCTAAGTCAAGCAAAAAAACCTCAAAGAACCGCTATTATAAATACTGCCAGCAAAGATCAAATCCTTTGTCTCTGTGACTGTGCAAACAACTTTCTGAATGGTAATATTCCTTTTGATAAAAAGGATATAAATAAACTTCGAAGATATCAGAATCAAATAAGATACCTGGCAAACAATAAGCAGGCGACTACAAAACAAAAGAAAGATATTATAATACAGGAAGGTGGTTTTCTTCCTCTTTTACTTACTCCCATACTTACAATAGCTGGTAGTTTGTTAGCTGATGCAATAGCTGGTAGAAAATGAAACATACTGAAAAATGATTCTTATACCCGCTGAAATCAGCGAGCGGACTAAACCTATTGATGTTATGCTAGATTCCTTGGATAATGAAATGCAGAAAGTTTTGCATAGCAAAAGTATAGCTCCTGAAATAAAACTCATGAAATACAATCAGGTGTTTAACAGATTTAAACGATTGTATGAACAAAAGCAGCAGCCATATAGAGCTAGTATAGTTGAAGATGCAAAGAATGCATTGAGTGATGAAGATGTGCTTGTTGGTATGCCAAAAAATCAGATTCCAAAGGCAAAACTCCTTCTTCACTACATTCGTACAAACCCATTTATTGAAATTGAGCCTAATGGTGAGCTTGTGATAGATGGCAATAGAATTGAAGGCTCAAACATTACAGATTTAGTTAATGATCTTGCACGTGAGCGTAAGAAAATAAGCAGGCACCCTGGCACAAAAGAATTGCTGAAAGTGTTTAATCGCACAAATGTTCCACTGGAAAGTATAGTAAATAGACAAGGTAAGGAGATTTTTGCTGCAGGTGGGGAATTCGACTGGGATGAAAGTCTATAAATACTTATCACATATAATTTATTCAAACAAAATTACAAAAATGCACGTTCAATTCAATCCTAACGATTACAACATTTGGTTGGACTACTACACAGGGCAGGCTGCCCAAACAGGCTATGGGTTGGAAGGGTATAAAGGCATCCCATACCAGCGGGGCGTAGGTCTTGGCAGTTTTTTCCGTTCGCTTTTTAGAATGGCAGTCCCAGTTTTGCAGTCAATTGGTAAGCGAGTTGGAAAACATGCTCTAGTTGCAGGTTCAAACATAGCATCTGATTTGGCCCAGGGAAAACCGCTTTTTGAGTCTACTAAAGAACACTCAAAGCGAGAAGCTGCTCAATTGTTTGATGAAGCCTCTCATGCCCTTCAGCAGCAGCAAGGAGAGGGTCTTGGTAGCCGCCCAAAGTCTATAAATACTAGCATGATAGATGCTTTTTCAAAACAAAAAAATGGCTCTCGTAAACGGAAAATCTATCCCCAGTACCAAGACTGAACTGGACCTTTTTACGGTCCCTCCTACTCAAGTAGTGATAAAGCGTGGTTTTTGGCATGAAATTCAACCTACAAATCCTATTACTAATGAGGGACCATATGAATTTAGAGTACCTCCTGATCCACATTACATTCAGCTCAATAAAAACTACATTTACATGCTACTGAGAATCAAAAAACCAGTAGTTGCTGCTGGAGCAGCAGTGCCTGACTATGCGCCTATCAATCTTATTGGTAAGACTTTCTTTAAGCAAGTAAAATGCTTTTTAGGAGGCAAATTAGTTTTTGACAGCTCTGATAAATATGCATATAGATCGTATTTTGAAACCGAATTAAATTATGGGTATGATGCCAAGCATTCGCATTTGCAATCTGCGCTGTACTTTCACGAAGGTGGAAGTGATGTTGACACAAAAGACAATGAAGCTTTCAAAAAACGTTCAAAAATGTTCAAAGATGAAAATGTTGTGGAAGTTGCGGCCCCACTGCACATTGACATGTTCTTGCAAGACAGATATTTAGTTAATTTTACCGATTTCCGCCTAGAATTACACAGAAATAATAATGCGTTTGTTTTGCAGTGCTTTGAGGATGTCAGCCTTGACTTGAAAGTCTCCCAAATGAAATTTTTTATTCGAAAAGTTGAGGTTTTGGACACTGTGAATTTAGCTCTTGAGCAAACAATGCTTTCCTATACAGCAAAATATCCCATAAGGAGAGTAGCTTTGACTAATTTGCACATTTCAAATCCTGCTAGAGAAACGCCCAATTATACATTGTTTACTGGTCAGCTGCCTAGGCGTATAGTGTTTGCTTGTGTTGAAGGCAGTGCTTATCGAGGCAATCTAGCAAAATCGCCTTTCAACTTCAAACCGTTCAGCATAAATGATGTAAAAGTAACGTGTGGAGGTATAACATATCCTGCTTACCCACTCAGCATTTCATTTAAACATGACAGGTACTTGCAAGCCTATACTCAGATGTTTGATGCATTAGATATTGGGCATGAAGGTAATTTTATTAGCAGAGAAGATTTTAAAACAAGTCACTGCTTCTTTGTGTTCGATTTGACTCCTGATGCAGATGATGGAGGACACTGGGACCTAGTTCGTGAAGGAACAACAAGCATCGCTGTTAGGTTTTCTGAGAATTTGCCCGATTCTGGCATTGAAATCATTATATATGCTGAATTTGATAACTTAATAATGATTGATAAAAACCGAAACACGTTTCATGACTATGATGCATAAATGTGAACACTATTGAAATATTCAAAATTATCAGACATAATAATACATTTTAGCGCGTACCTATAATATACTTGGGTACCCCTAACACCTGTGCACCCCCTACAGCTATAACGGGACACTTCTGGAAGGTGCGGTTTTTTTTGAAAGAAAGATAATAAAAAAATTCGCTGCCCGTGTTTTTTTGTTTTTCTTGAAACTCAAAACTGGCTGTGTAAAGAAGGTGTAAAGTTTTTGTGTAACGTTATAACATAGGATCAATTTTGGGAGGTTTTTTAGGCGGCATGTGGACAACTCAGTATTGACTCCTCAAATAAATTTATGGCACAGATTTGTAGAGGAAGGGATGCTCCAGAATGACTTTTTTTGTTTGTTGAAATTCGCATTAGTTCTCGAATGGGAGTGTAAAGAGTGCGAAAATCTGGGGGTGAAAAAGCACATTTTGGTCGAGTTTTCAACTTGTCCATGTCTCATACTAACTCCGGTTATGAGTTTTTAAAAATGTTTTCTGACAGAAATGTAGAGGGGATCAAGGGCTACAATCTGCCTACAAGCAGACTTTTCTACGCGCAATAGGGAGTTAGGTCCTGGGGTTTAAAGTTTACACTCTGGTCGATGGTGTAAAAAACAGATTTTAACTAAGAATTCTCTGCCAGCTTTTTCCGCTTATGAGTTGGACTAAAATGAATATAACAGTAATCAAGCAGCTTCTAGGGGCTACACGTCGCAGCAAACCGCGTTCAAAAAAACGCAATATTGAGTTATTTATGGGGGTGTAAAGTTCGAAATCAGACGTGAAAAATGGGCGAAAAAACACGTTTTTTCCCCAATTTTGATTGGTAAATCATATCAAATAATTTTTGCAACAGAATTTTTGCACATAGAAACGTACTACGACTCGAAAGCTACAAACTGTACCAAACCGAATTTCTTTACACTCAATAGGGGATACGGTACGGATTTTTAAAGTTTACAATGTTCTGAATGATGGAAAATATGTCTTTGTTTGGGTTTTGTTCGCCTATTTCTCCATTCAGAAGTCAGGATAGGTCCAATAGAATAAAAATAAAGTGCCTTATATGGGTTGTATGTAATAGCGAATCGCGTATGTCTAAACCAATATTAAGCGAGTGTAAAGTCAAGAATGGGGTGCTTTGAACAGGTTTCTGTCTTGTTTCTTTCTGCCAGCTTCTCCGGTTATGAGTCAGGGACATGATTCTCAAGTCTGTAAATGAACCTGAAACCAAATTCGATAAGCAATTTTGGCGCGTATGTTTACACTCAACAGTTCAGTAAAGTGGTTTAAACCAATGTTAATTTATCCTTACATTATGGAGACTTACTATTTTCATAAAAGTTGGTCGTAATATCGAAGCAATATTAAAATTACGATTCTGACTGAAATCTTTTTTACACTAGGTGTTAACATATCGTTTACACTACATATTAATCTTCGTTTTAGAGCCTTGCGGAAACCTAATTTTTTCCTTATGACTAGAAATTTTTAAGGAATCAAGTGTGAGAAGTCGGTTAGGCACATTTTTTACACAACAGTATTGTAAACTGTTTTACACCTAATGTTAATTTGTCACCAGACTATTGTTGAGACGTGATGTCATTATATATAAATGTTGATTGTAATATCCGCGTAATATCAGATTTACGTATCCGACTAAAATCTTCTGTGCATTCTGTGTATGTAAGTAAACACTGCATATGAACTTTTGACCTAGAGCCTTGCAAAACATAATATTTTTCTTAAATTCAAAAAAAACAGTAAATCAAGTGTGAGATGCCAGTTGGGCGCGTTTGTTTACAATGAACTTTATCGGACTAAATAAGAGTCAGCGAGAAGTAAAATGACAAAACGTGAGATTATTTGTTGAAGTTGCATCATGGTCGAAGTAAGCAACGATCAGAAGCCATAAGGGAATTCCAGCTTGAGCACAGAAAATAATGCTGCTTCGAACTTCAGCTAAATAATATTGCAAACGCGCGGAGTCGGAATATAATTCATACACAATGCAAGTATAAATTGCTAAGATGGAAGCAATACCTAATGACATTCGCTACAACACTGACAAAGATAGGAATAACTACTATTTTTTGCTAACAAAAAGTTGGGTACTAGCAAGGAAAAATGCTCCGATGGAACAAAAAAAGGTAGAATATACTTGAAACAGAGAATTATCAAGGACGTAAAAGGAGGGGACTAGAAAAAGCTCCTATCTACAAATGTCACAAAATTTGCTAAAACTCAAAAATTTCCTAAACAAAGAAAAAATGAAAGTAAGTAAATCAAAGAAAAAACCTACCTGTGCCTAAAACTGCAAGATCTGCTAAAAATCAGACTTTTTCTAAGCAACGCAAAAATCGAAGTATATTCTGCGGCCTCTGAAAGAAATAGGTGAACCTTCTCATATTGTCCACCATACAGTGGGCGGTTCCAAAATTCTGAGGGGGTTTTCAAATTGGAATATTGGCCTTAAAAATAGTGCTATGGCGAAGAAAACACCATTTTTGAACGTTTCTTGTCGAGCTCTATCTATTGGTACCTACCAAAAAACCCCAAAAGAGCAGAAAGATTTAAAAAATTGAATTCTGGAGGTATTGTTGGGTATTTGCGTTTTCTTGTTGGGTATTTTGCCTTGGGGTGCATACTCCCCAAACCCCCTACGTCTAGGTATGGTGTCCAATGCTTAATATAAAGCTTATAAAATAAATCTCAAATCTGCGTTTTTGCTAATCACTTGCAACGTTAATTTATTCGATATTGTGGCTAGATAAATATTACAAAAAGTTATATCCTTTGATTATTTGCGATACCGCAACGAAAGACTGTGATTTCTATATAATGCATGTGTCCATTCAGTACTCTTCTGGCCTTTAATCCCACCAGACCACCCGGATTTCATTCCTGCCCATGTAAACTGATAACCATTAGGCATGGGAGGTTAGGAGTATGCACCAGTGTTCCATCAGAAACGTCTAAAATTGCCGTTTTTCCAACATACCATAATTACTATTTTTTGACCCAGAAAAATATTGCAACATGGCGCTGCTCAGCTATGGCGATATCTGCTTTTGCAGAGTGAGTGGTTCAGTTATCTAGCCCAATGTTTTATCTTTGTTCGACAGGATGCTGCTTTCTTCTGCAGGCCGCAGAATATACTTCGATTTTTGCGTTGCTTAGAAAAAGTCTGATTTTTAGCAGATCTTGCAGTTTTAGGCACAGGTAGGTTTTTTCTTTGATTTACTTACTTTCATTTTTTCTTTGTTTAGGAAATTTTTGAGTTTTAGCAAATTTTGTGACATTTGTAGATAGGAGCTTTTTCTAGTCCCCTCCTTTTACGTCCTTGATAATTCTCTGTTTCAAGTATATTCTACCTTTTTTTGTTCCATCGGAGCATTTTTCCTTGCTAGTAATAATATATTTGCAGGCGTTTTCCCCATAGATCTTCTGCCACCTATAAAAAATTACCCTGCGGCTGTGGTTGTAAATTTGGACTTCAGTAAGGAACCAGGATCGCACTGGATCGCAATTTATTTCCAAAATAAGAAGCATTGCGACTATTATGACAGCTATGGGTTAGAACCAAATATTCAATTACATCAATACATTTCTGATAATGCGCTCTCATTTACATACAATAATATGCAAGTACAAGGGCTTTTTTCAATTAGCTGTGGTCATATGTGTATCTACTTTTTGGTCTGCATGAGCCAAGGCATAAGTTTCACGAACATTGTTCTGTCTATGCTCAGTAAAAAAATTAATAAATACTTTAATAAACTAGAATTATAAACATGGATACAAAACAGTTTTACGTAACGCTTCCGAGCAATTCCCAAGAAACAAATACTGCAGCCACATTTGTTACCAATCTGCCTAGACAAATCGCATTAACTGGTGACTGGGATGTTAGGTTATCTGAAATAATTTATGCAAATACATGGCACAATGTTGCCGAGGAGCAGAATATGATACAATTTTATAATATTAAAAATAATGTTTGAATAAAAATGCTTATTCCTCGAGCAAGATATCTAAATATACATGATCTTGTTAAAACAATCAGTGAGGGAATAAAAATGGTTAGTTTGAAAGTAAATTTGAATACATGCAATATTTTGGTATAAAGTATGATGAAAATAGAAAATTTTGTCACTTAACAATCAATACTGAATATATTCGAAGCGTAAAGCTGACAAAGCATTTAATGTATATGCCTGGATTTCTAGAAAGTCAGCTTAGCGATATTAATTATACTGTCGCACAAGAATTAATCATAGCTGCCCATCATTCTCCTGACATGCTGGGTGGAATGCAGTAATTTTTACGTGTATTGTGATATAGTTGAACCTCAAATCGTTGGAAATGTTTTTGCACCGCTTCTGCAGGTTGTGAATATAGAAGGAAAATATATGGATTTTGTTAATCATGCATATATTACTCCACATTATATACCTGTGCTCAGAAAATCATTTAATACCATTGAAGTGAACATTAAAGGTGATCAAGATAAACCTGTGCCTTTTGAATTTGGTAAGACTATAGTTAAATTGCATTTTAGACGCCAGTAGGTTATAAATACAAACCATTGATCAGAAAATAAAAAAAATGATTTTCTTGCTAGTGGTTTTACATTTTACATATGGGGTTGACGCATACTGTGATGATTATGCGAATGAGTCTACGGTAGTGTGTCATAATTTAGCAGACTATAGTAGGCTTCCAAGATCAGTCCAAAACATGATTTTGAGAGACAGCTGTGATTTTCAAGTTTCCGATTGGAGAAATTTGACAACATGCTTACCAAAACTTGAGTCTATGAAATTTGTGCCTAAATGTAAAAGCTGTTTGAAAATTGATGAACATTTTAATGGAATAAAAATTGAAGGCAGGTGTTTGGAAAGCGATATAAAATGCAGACATAAAGAAGATTTGAATATCATTTCAAATGAGATTTTGAGTTGTATTGCAATGTTATGCACTCTAACCATCCTCTACATTATTCGCTTTATTAACAATGATATTTTAAAGCATCATGCGGCAGTCAAAATAGCAATATAGTCATTGCATATTTGAGCAAATGCGTCAATCATAAAAAATGCGCTTATTATAAATTCGCTGCCAATGCGCTTATTATATTCATCATGTTTCAGTCTATGTAGCTTCGCCAGTAATCCTTATTACAAATTCCAAACAGACTGCCAATGTGCGATATTACGATTGTGACCCGCTTGACCCACCGTCCCGCTTGACCCACCGTCCCGCTAGACCCACCGTCCCGCTAGACCCACTTTTTCGTCCCGCTAGACCCACCGGGAGTCTCGCTAGACCCACCACGTGCATAATGAGGTGTCCCGCTAGACCCACCATTTTGCGACCGTCCCGCTAGACCCACTGTCTCGGAAGACCCACCCGAAAAAATGAAGGCATACATATTACATCGTCGCTTAAACGTTTCTGCGATTTTTTTCAAAAATATAAAAAGTTTCGTTATTATCAGATTCACAGACTAACATAGCTGACTTCATGAAACGAGTTAAAACGAAATTAGCGCGATGGCTCGATTCGAAATCAAAATTTCTATATAGTCTTTGAAGCGATGACATAAACTGAGCACATGAACATTAGCCCTCCTCAGTCCTATTTTTAAAAACAGATTCGGATTTATTGACAATGACCTAATTAACAAATCCGATTTTTTTAGTGAGAATTTGCAACATCCTTTCGGCCTGATTGTTGTTGAGCCATCTTTGTGAAATGCACACATGCATTTCATTATATTCATATGTGCATATCTGTACTGTTCTCGGAATGCAGTGTCAACGCTTCAATATAAGTGCCTAAGTATGCGGAAATTCTCTGATCGGAGGATACAAAGAGTACAATACCATTACAATCAAAAGCAAAAAATGCGCTCTGAAATATGTTTGACAAGAGTGTATGAAAAATAATAATTTACTCTTTAAAAATAATTGGCCATGACTAGTTACTTTTCATTGCCACACACATGCACGCACGCACACATGCACGCACGCACATATCTTCTTTCCATGTTATAATTTGTAATGTACACAATTTCATGCAATAATATACGAAATGTATTTATTTATTGATTGAATTTAATTGATTAGTTGGTTAATTAAATGTAATTATTTTTGAATTAATTATTTATATATTTGACTAAACATATATACTTGAATGGATACACTCGTTTTAACTTTCGTTACACAAAGTCAGGTATGTTAGTCTGTGAAGCTGATAATAACGAAGCTTTTTATACTTTAAAAAAATCGCAGAAACGTTTAAGCGACGATATAATATGTATGCCTTCATTTTTTCGGGTGGGTCTTCTTGAGACAGTGGGTCTAGCGGGACGGTCGCAAAATGGTGGGTCTAGCGGGACACCTCATTATGCACGTGGTGGGTCTAGCGAGACTTCCGGTGGGTCTAGCGGGACTAAAGAGTGGGTCTAGCGGGACGGGACCGATATTACCAGCTGCAAAAAATGCTTCGCCAATGCGCTTATTATAGATTCGCTGCCAATGCGCGATATTATAAATTCCACGTAGCGATATTACCAGCTGCAAAAAATGCTTCGACAATGCGCTTATTACGCATTCGCCAATTTTTTAATCGTGTAGGTATGCACCTTACAATTCATTGGCTTGCTCAGCTTCCCTTCCCCCATCCCTCATCATTGCGCCCTGAGAGAAAAGCCAGGGCGCAACCAGGGCGCTCCTCCGCCTATGCTATAACACAGGAGAGGCTGCTTCTCTGCTATCGGGTGGGCGGGGACTATAACACAAAACATAGCCGTATATACTTTGTGTTGTGGGCTAGGGACACATGCTTAACTACTCAGGTCGCCAAAAAAGTAGATAAATGTCATTAATAGGTATCATTGGGCATGTGGCGCCGAAAAAATTTTAGAAATTATGGTCACTGACGGCCAAAAATCAGTGTAAATCGTATATCCATTTTTTATCTCGCCAAACATTTTGGACCAATGGGGGGAAGGAGGCGGCCGCCCACTCCCTTTTAAATCCGCCCCTGAAAATGACAAATCCTTTTGTTTACTAACGCTAACTGTATTAAGTTCAAAAGGCACTAAACATGCACGAGCAGGTTAGCACAGAGATTTTAGGTCAGGCGCAAGAAAAATGAGTGAGATAACTGTGTAGATAAATATGCAATAGAGCATAATGATAGACTGGAAATTTTAATAGCTCACTTAGTTACGTAGAACGCCAAAGCAGGAGGAAAAGGACCTACATCTTCTCATTACGCTAGCATTACTACTGACATAACAAACAGAACGAATGCCATAAATCATTAGTTAGTAGCCCTTGAAACGTAGTAGGTACTTTTCTGCCAGGACGTTTTTTACCCGACTCACAATCATACGTGGGCAACAAGAAAATCCTGGGGGAGGGTGCAAGATTTTTCAAAAGTAAAACAATTGCCTTAAAAATGATGGTATGGCGAAAAAACACCATTTTTCGATGTTTCTCATCGAGCACTATCCATTGGCATCAAAAAATGGCGAAAACCCGAAAAATTTTAAAAATTGAATTCTGGGGGGTATTTTGGTTTCTCAGGGGTTGTGCATACCCCCCACGCCCAGGTGTGCTCACAACCGGAGTTGTTGGCCGACATAAAGAAGACAAAATCGCGACCAAGATGAAATTTTTCGCTCTCACATTTTTGCACTTGGGATACTGTACCTCGAGATATAATGCAAATTTTCGAGAATAAAAAAGTATCTCTAGAAAAGCTCATGCTCCACAACATTTTGTTATCACATTTCATCAAGCATCTATCTTCAGTTGTTGACAAGATTCGGTAAAAAACCTATCGAATATTGCTATATGCTATAATATTGTTTAAAAAGTTTACACTCTCATTACTTGCGTAGAATCAAGTGTAAAGAAAAAATAAAAAATAGACGCAATGTAACTTTTTATTATCTATTGTTCAAAAAACCGCGCCTTCCAGCTATTTGCCGTTATGGCTCTAGGGGATGCACAGCGCAAGTGGACAACGAGAAAATTCTGGGGGTCAAGATAGGTAAAACTGCCAAAACTTTTGCTACAAATAGAATTCTAGGGGGTCTACAGTATTCTAAGGGGGAGTTTCAACTTCTGGGGGTACAAACCCCCTCTGTGTGGTGCACAGCATAGGTGAGCGGCACCGAAATTCTTTAGGTGGGGTGCAAGATATATTAAAGGTTAAAAAATATACCTTAGAAAAGGTGGTATGGTGGAAAAAACACCATTTTTCAACGTTTCTCATCGAGCACTATCCACTATTATCAAAAAATGCGAAAAAAAACAAAAATTCAATTCTTGGGAGGTATTTTGGTTTCTGAGAGGATATTTTGGTTCCTCGGTAGGGTTCACATCCGCGCCAACCCCCCATGTCCGGGTGTAGTGCACAGGTGTTAGGGGTACCTATGTATATTATGAGTATGCGCTAACGCGCTACCAATCGTTTCACAGCTGTGAGATTTTAATTAGTTTTTGCTTATATCGAATAAATTATTACACTTGTTACATATATTGCCTGGCCCATTTTCACATAGTTTGAAAAACTTGCTTTAAACCTTATATTATGTATCGGAGCAAGTAACGTTTAATTACCTATCAACAACTCTTTACAAATGTGCATTCGTCCTATCTGATCCACGATAATAGAACGAATTCCTAATTTGCCTAATCTGAATCAACATATTTTAATTTATGTTTTGTGGGCATATTTTGAAATTATTTTGATCGTAGTACTTAATGCAATTGATTATCGCGATGTTTATGTTTTGGATAGAAATTCGTAATCAAATCTTTTGCCCACGTAATTTGAGATTAAATTGGCTCTCATTCTATCGATAGGATTGAAATTATTAGCCTGTAATAAAGTTAATCAATAAATTTGAATAACACATAAAGGGTGCTGCATTCGCTTATTGCTTAATTACAACGAGTATAGTATAAAAGTGCGCAAAATGTACAAATTGTCGTTGAGTAGAAAATTTTATATTTCTTACTGAAATTATTCTCCGAAGAGTATCATTATGTTCCTGATCTATTTTGTTGCTTTTGTAAGCTACGTCGCACTGTACATACACGCATGGGAATTCTAGGGGAAACAAAACAAAATTTTTGCTAACGTGCCTATGCTGAAAAACGGCGGATACGCGTGAAAAAAAGTCATTTTTCTAGCGTATCTGACTGCTCTTATTTTTCTATGGGGGTTTAAATGGAATACATATATTTACTTATTTATTTATTTTTTCTCTTTTTTCTCCTTTTCTTCTTCTTTCCTTCCCGCTTTTTTCTCGTATGACTTCCTAATTTTACAAAAAATTTAAAAAATCGAACAAAATGTACCTACTTGGTCAAAAAATGAGTAGCGCGAAGCGGCAAAAATTTTTTCACTTTCGGGCAAACGGAGCTAAAAACTTAAAAACAGCATCTTTTTGCGAATTTTTTTGGAAAGTAGCGAATTCTGTGGGCTAGGGGCTTGAAAATATCAGGAGAGGTAAGAGCATTTTCGGGGAAATAAAACCGCAAAAAACTTCCTAGGTCTGTATGCCATGCATTATATTTTAATTCATGCTCGAATGTATTTTTGGTACGTGGTTGAAGGACCATCCCACCTGTAAACTAGTAAGGTTTATTTATTGAGCTTATATCGCCCTAAACGTAGCATTAATGCTGAAGTATTAGTGCTAAAAGTGTCACATTTTGATTTTTGTGCACGATATCATCAACCTATGCAAAAAAGTGTTTTTGTCCATTGCTTTATTTTTTGGTGCTAATAAAATATTCCATTTGCTTTACTTATGTTTTGGACCACTGCACATCACCTCCGACCGTTAGTGTGGTAGGGGGTTTACACCCATAGAAGTCAAAACCCCCTGCAGACAATTGTACACCTCCAGAATTCTACTTTTAGTATCATTTTCGGGGATTTTGGCGATTTCACCCAGCCACACATCCAACCAGTACATTTTTCGGCATTTCTAACACTATCGTTTCTTCCGAGACACTAGAAAAACAATAAAAAATTCAACAAAAATTTAATAAAATCACGTAAAATATAGTATAGATAGCTAAATTCGTATTTTTGATTTAAAAATTGCTGAAAACGAATAAAGCGACATTTCCGACGACTTTTTTGTAAAAACAAAAATAAGAGGGGGTCAAGTTAGGTACTTTTTGCGGGCAGAGGTGGGGGTGGGGTGGTGGACAACATTTTGTGAGGGTTGAGATTGAAACCCGTCTCCAACATCGTGTGTGCAATCGTGTCCTTGGATGCAAGCATACGTGGGCAGCAAGAAAATTCTGGGGGGGGGGTGCAAGATTTTTTTGAAGGTCGAAAAATGGCCTTAAAAATGGTGGTATGGCGATAAAAACAACCATTTTTCGACGTTTCTCATCAAGCACTATCCATTGGCATCAAAAAATTGCGAAAAAAACGAAAAAATTTTCAAAAATTGAATTCTGGGGGGGGGGGTATTTTGATTTCTGGGGGGGGGTATTTTGGTTTCTGGGGGGTGCATACTCCCAAACCCCCACGCCCAGGTGTGGATGCAAGGCGTGCCTGCCAATTCGGATGGTCATATCGTTTTGGTAGATCAACGAAAAAAGTTTAGATAAGCTGGCCTAAAAGATTGGGTTCAAAGCGTTAAAATTGCAGTAATGGCCAGTTTCTAATTGATTTCGAGTACTTGCTAAATGGCCGAAGTTTCGTCGGTCTTCGGTTTTAATTTCGCCTTTTTTCTCTAGAAAATTAGAATATAAATTATGAAAATAAGAAAATGATAATTAAAAATAATGAAAGTAAATAAAATTATTCTGGCATTCTCGTTCGTGCGGCTTCCAAACCCCTCTACGTGCAAGTCCGATCATGTGCAAATTAAGTTTTTGCTGATATTTTGTATCCAGGCTGTGATCGGTTTCATGGTCAGTTCGCCGATTGAGGCGACGAGCGGAGGGGGCTGGGGCAATCGAGGACACGGCAACGGCAACGATTATCAGAAAATCGATATCGACGCTGATAACAAAATCAATCAAAATTGTTGCAAGGGACGCGGGAAAGGATAATATTATGGCTACGCTGGGTAATCGATAGTGATTACGTCTCGATGATTAAGCGATCATTTTATATAACTTGGGAAAGTAACATATATTTCTTGTGAATTGACGATGTTATTAACTTTTTTCATCCGCTGATGGGAAATAGGTACTGCTTTTGATTATTAAAAAAATAAATTCAGGCTTATATTGGACTCTATAAGCGATAAAACAGAGGATCATCCTTGCTTACGCGGAAATGAAATATTTGTGTCGTGGCTCAAATTCGATATCTTTTCAAAAATTACACATGAGGAATGTTAAGGCTTTCAGACTTCCAGGAATGTAAAAATGTGATTTTTTGGGCAAATAAGGCAAAATAACGACCGAAAATTGATGAAAATCAATTTTTTGCCAAAGTAATCAAATTTGGTCAGAAAATTTGAAATAGCGCAATTTAAATCATTAATTCAATAATTTAATTTAATTTGACTGAAAAAGCTCTCTGGCTGATACCCAGACCAGGGCGGCAATGCTGTGCATCTGAGCCTTTTGATACCCGATTTATCTTGTCCTCTCTATTAAGAGGTGGAATTTCATGATTTCATGCCTTAATGAAATTAAATTTTATTAGTTAAATGTAATGTCTGCATGTACCGGTATCGTAATCAGGTAGGTATATT
>JAVLUZ010000025.1:27293-155523 GCA_036768485.1 Mermis nigrescens | reverse complement strand
ATTTTTCCAGCTCCTTTTTGTTTCTGAAAATCTTACCCTATCCAGACCCGAGCAGAATTCAGGTCTATTCCAGCTCACCTCATGCTCTTAGCTTATAGGTTTGCATGCCATCATCTTAGTTGTCTGGGCATTTATACTGAGCTATGTATGATCAGGGCTTTTTTTGCACACTGCAAATGGAGGCAATCGTTGCAAACGAAGTCCGTTGGTCATTTGCATGAAATATAAGGGAATTTTTCGAGTTAATGAAAATCAAAGAATCGAAACAAATAATGTTTTAGGTAGGAAATGCAGTAATCATGCAGATGGAAGCCTTCCTGTCTAGATGACATGACCGCTTAATTTGCACACATACAACGGATGTCGTGAGAAAGAAGCCCTGGCTGTAATGTATCTCAAACCTCTGTGCATATAAAAGGTAAAAGGTAGGATCCATTTGAGTCGCCTATCATTTTTGATAATTTGAAGTGTGCGTTGTATATTCATGCATACCTTTTTCGACTAGTTTTGTAAATCTACAAGAGACCTGAGGATGCGAAAATCGCAGTCTTTCATATCTTTATGAAATATACGCACTTTCATTCATTTCCTAATTATGTACGTAAAAGTTCTGCGTAAGATTATATGCTGTGTATCTGCATAGGCGGATTTGTTTGAACATGATTCTGTTGACAAAGATCCGTCCGGTAGTATATTTGCTGAAGACTTGGAGTTAGAGCCTAGAAGCGAATGGCTATCAGAGTGCCGCTCTGCAATTAATCGCAGCATGCACGCTCGTCTTTCTGTTGGCAGTAAAAGCATGATTCGGTCGGTCGAATCGGAAATAGCCGAATATTTTGCTGATTTAGGATCCACTTCGCAAATCACACCACTCGCTTATTGGAGCAATCTGCAGGGCAAGTATCCAACTTTGGCGGCTATCGCTATGAACATATTAGCAGTACCAGCTACTTCGGCACCAATTGAGCGCGTATTTAGCCGAGCCAGCATTGTGTTAGATAAAAATCGTCATAATTTGTCCGACTATAAGCTTGAGTTAGAAGTGTTTTTTAGCATGAATCGCGAATTTATTGATCTATTGTGAAACGTGAATTTGCATGCTGATGTACGTAAATATATTTCGCATATTGTACATATTCATAAGTCACATGTGAGGCAGGCAGCAAAACGACTGAGTAGGTAGGATGAATAGGGGTTTGGCTTGACTGGTTCAGGAAAAATTGAAAAAAATGTAAAAAAAATTCATTTTGGGGAATCTGATGGAATGAAGATCTGTAAATCCTGACTTATATGTGCGATTTTCTGTTGTAGTATTTATAAACAAAAAAGCTTCTACAGTAATCTGTTCTATTCCAAATGGCCTCGTAATAGAAACTTTGATAGGCTACAAAAGAGCAATAGCATGAATTTAGAGTCATATTGTCTTGCTTATATATTCATGGTACTCGTACTATTGGCATCTTCAGTTATATACATAAGTATGTACCTACCAAAGATTGATTTTGAAGTGGAAGGTTCTATAGTTGAGTGAAGAAGCGTCATTTTTTAAATAGTTCATATGCATGAATTGCGGAAGAAATCGAAAGGGTAATAGGTGTGCTTTTTTGTCGCATTATCAAGATATTGAGTTCGTACTATAAAACGTTCAAAGACTATATCTTGGGACTAGGACTACTAGTCTTTTGATAACGTAGTCCTAGTCAGACTTAGGACTAGTCATTTCGAAAGTCTAGTCAGACTAAGACTAGGACTATATCTTTTTTTGGGACTATAACAGCGCTAGTTCCAATGATGACAACTATGTGTGCAAACAGCTGTACAATCTGAGTATTACCTTTGCTCTCTTGCATCAGCTCGTCGAGAATCAAAAGTTGCGGCACGAGGACTAAAGTGTTTCGAATTATGAAAACTCAGGAAGCCCCCTCTATAAATGAAGCATTTTCAATTTTCCTGTAAAGTGTGGTTGATTTTCTGCAAAAGCACCACCAAATCTGTTTAATTTTGGTATCAATCAAAGTGTGCTCTATTTTTCGATTAATTGCCCAACAAATGTAGTTTTACCGGACTTTGTTGGTCATAGCTGATATGAAAAGGGTGTTTGAAATCATTTTCGTTTATAAATAACAATTATATAAAGGTATTTATAGAAAATGGTTGCAATACAGAACATTGTGCTAACTACAGCACTACCAAACACGCTAAAGATAGATGTATCTACTTTAAATTGCCAAATACTACGCAATACAATAGCCTAAAATTTCCAGGCATCATATTTCGATTACTCCCAGCTACGTTGCTGATTTTCAAGTCGGGCAAAATTATAGTGTTGGAGCTAAAACTGTTCAAGAAGGGAGAAAATACGATAAAGGCATTCATCCATATACTAAAAATGGAGGAATTTAATGTTGAAAATAAAGCCTGTGCTGTTTGTTGGCTCGGCTAACTTGGGATTTCGCATTGATCTCTGCAAGTTTTATGAGCTGGTGAAGAGAAAATGCACGTACGACGTAAAATTATTTCACGGCCTAGTATACAAATTTAGAAATGTGACTTTTTTACTCTTTACAAGCGGAAAAACGATTCTCACTGGTGCAAAATACAAGCACGAGTTGCATATAGCGTATAAAATAGTTTCAACAATGCTTGAGAAATGCAGATTAGATACATAATATTCTAAATTTACAAGAACTTTTCCAAACTTTACAAAAAATATTCCAAACTTTACAAAAAATTTTCCAAACTCTGCAAAAGTTTTCCAAAAATATTCCAAACTTTTTCGAAAGTACTATGCTTAAGCATGTACAAATTAATTTCCAAACTTTACAAAAAATATTCCAAACTTTACAAAAAATATTCCAAACTTCACAAAAAATATTCCAAACTTTACAAAAATTTGCGCTTTTTAGATCAGGATCGTCTGACATTGATGAGATGTTGTGCTCATTGAGGTTTTTTATGTAAAGATTCGCATAATAAAATCTGGCCTCTGGGCGTAAAAATTCCCATAACTTGAAAAGCGGGCTCAATTCGCCTCTTTGTAAATATTTTCTTATATACTTTGAAAAGCGCCAAATGGCGTGTTCATCAATTTCTAGCAATGTTCGCCTATATTGTTTGCTCATTTTTGGCCAAAAATACGCGTCATGACGCAACGCATGATTGAAAAAACACTGTCCAACCCTCTATTTTTTATAAATTCGCTAGAGACAAAATCATTATTTATACTTTTAGCACATTAGAGACTCATGAATCGAGTTTGGGCGGGTAGCCCCTCCAGCGTACCAAATAATCAGTTTTTGCTCCTCTTTTTCGCGCTTTTATAATTTTATCAATAATGAACAGATCGTCAGTGGAAACGTTAATGTTTTGCAGTTCGGGTTCGTAAAAAATACCATCTAGTTTTTCGCCCATTTGGTCTTCTAAAACATAGACAGGTGGGGTTCTAGCGTATCTTTCTTTAACTACAAAATATTCCTCGGTCCAATTGGGCCAGAACCCTTTTTCGAATGTACGTTTCACTTTACTTATTCTGGCTTTGTCGCCAATTTCGAATTTGAATTCAGGTTGATTATCGCCTATAAGGCGGAATGCTCTGTTTAATATTTCACGCTCGTTCTTAGCCGTCACATTCCGCCGGAGACGTACCTATTGTTCTATGAAACGAATTGTTGTAATTTTTTCATAATTTTTGGCAAATATGTCAATATACTTGTACGTGTTGCTTTTAGTAAAATACCTCCACATGCGTTCTTTGAGTGTTCTATTAAAAACGCTCCACTACAGATGCTTTCATTTCGCTTTTAGTAGTGAAATAATCGACAGATTCTGATTTTAACAA
The DNA here is from genome assembly GCA_036768485.1 of Mermis nigrescens. Classification (NCBI taxonomy): domain Eukaryota; kingdom Metazoa; phylum Nematoda; class Enoplea; order Mermithida; family Mermithidae; genus Mermis; species Mermis nigrescens. The sequence continues at coordinate 151,685 of JAVLUZ010000025.1, read as the reverse complement.
TTTCTGAAACTCGCTGTTTACAAATTCTTTTCCTGCGTCCGTTTGTAGCTTATAGGGCTTGCGGCCAGACGATGCAAAAATGTGTTTAAAAGCCTCGACAATATCTTTAGAATTTTTGCTTTTTAGTGGAACGGACCATGCATACTTTGAGAAAATGTCTATGCAGTTGAGTAGGTACTTAAAATTATCGTTGTAGTCGGCTAACGATTGAAGGTCGGCCAAGTCGGCCTGCCACTGCTCGTCTATGCTGCTCACTAGGACTTTGATTCCAGAATATCGCTTGAATGCGGGTTTGTGTAAAGTGTAGGTAGGTTGTTTTTCCAGCCATGCTTTTACCTGTTCCAATTTGGCGGCGGGGCGAATCCTTTTGACTCGAAGCGTGAAGTTGGTTGACGCCAGTGAACCCGCTCTTGCGGGTTGTAGTACAATTTTTTCAGTAGTCTATCCATTTCCGTTTTTCTTTTGCTTTTTTATTGTTATTTATTTATTAACATTACAACACACGGTTTACATGATAATCGATACAGTTTTCGTACAAATTCTCCCACATGTTTTTTTCCATTTATTGTCGAACGACGACCATAGACTGCATATAGCATCAATATCTTTATTCAGAATCGTTTGCTTTATATTTTGCGCAAAGACCCAGAATTCGTTGCGTTTTTCAATTTCGCGTTGTTCTTGTTTAAACTCTTCGCTCATGAATCCTCAGAAACACGAGCCTATATTTTGAACATTTCTGACGCTCAAGTAGCGGTTGATGGCTTTTTCAACGAGCCTTCGAACAAAATGATGATACGCTAGTTCGCCAGGAGAAGACATGATTAGTTGCTTTAACATCATAAAATATACCTGACGCGCGCCCTTATTTATAGACTTTTAGTAAGCAGCCTTGGCCTTTTCCTCCTCGGCCTGCTGCTCATTGTAGCGCTTCAGCACTCGCTGCCCTGCTTCTTGCATGGCCCTATTAAATTCACACCACCTGGGGCACATTTGTATATTCAAGTATCACCTGCCTGCATTTGTTTCGAAAAAATCCCTTTCAGAACTATTTTTCTGACAAAAGTAGCAGAGGTAAATCATCAGGGGAACATGGGACGCTCCAGATTTCTGCTACATAGCTCTATAGGCGGTCGGATCGACCTCCCATAGGGCTTTTTTCTCCTACGATGAACGGCAATTTTTTGATTTCTCTATTTCTTCAATTTTTTTAATACAAGAAAATCCCAGGTTAAAGCAGTAAAACACTTTTAGTATTTATAGGTTTTGTCTATGAAGAAGAATACATTTTGACTTGTTTTAGTTAATCATGGATTTAAATAATTATTAGCGAAGTGGGTGAACTTCCACCCATTTCTGTTCGTAGGTTCAAATCTACTGCAAAAACGTTTCTGTTTAAGTTTTGAAACATTTATGACTGCCCTAATATAATTGAGCTTTTCGAACCGATTTTTGAGGATGTTGTCCAGAAAATATTACAGGACTACCCTTCAGACTGCATGGTAGGCATTGAAATTAGGCACCCTAGTTTACATGAGCGGGTAATAGTCCCATTCACTCAGCGTAAACATTTGAATGCTGAAAAGATTTTGAGTATTATGTTAAAGGTCGCTCAATCTAAAAGGAGTTTTGCTTTGATGAATATATGACATTCAGGGTAGTTGTTGTTGATAAAAAACCCCAGAGGGGTTCAGGTTAGAGTACATTTCCTTCAGATGTTAGGACATTTTGCAAAAATGGAGGAGAATACACTAAAATTGCATCAAATGATAATTTAGCACTACCCCGAGCTGTTGTAACAGGAATCGCAAAGCTTGATAATAATTATAAATGGGAGATTATTAGAAAAGGAGATGAGTACCGTTGCACTCTGCAAAAGCAGCTAGCTTTAGACTTAATGCGTAGGGCTAACCTCAGCACCAAAAGAAGAAATATATGGTATAGATGCTGTAGAAAAAGTTCAAAAGGTACTAGCGCCTGACTACCAAATCATAGTATACTCAGCCAATGCTATACTCTTCGAAGGACCTGAAGCTGACAAGGTAATTCATTTGCACGCTGCTTATGATCACTTTGATTTAATTACAAAAATGCTAGTGCACGCATAAAAATTCGACCAGACTGCTTTAAAAGCCGCTTCTTTTTCAGGGGGCTTGTGGACAGATGCGTTTTAAAAAACTTCATAAACAAATAAAAACCAATCAATATTTAGCCCCTCTCTTTGAGACCCCTCTGTTCCACCTCTCAGTCAAATTTCACACAAATCCGACCGCCGGTTCGTAAATTACTAAAAAATCAATAAAATCGATCAATAATCAAAGTTTTCCGGGAACTGGTCCCTTATGCCACCTCCCCTCCCTACGGGTAGGCCTTGGCGCCATTTAGACCACCTCCGCAGAATCGCTTAGGCTGATGGGAACGCTCCCCATGGGGTGCTACCATCTCTTGGGCTCAAAATTCATGAAAAAATTGATGATCATAGTTTCCCGGGAAACTCATTTAGGCAGGTCCAGGCCCCCTCCCCTCAGGCTAAGGGACACGCCTATCTATCCTTCATCACTGCCTATGCTACAGCATTGCTACCTGTCCCCATTCCAGGTAGCAAGTTTGAGCCCTCCCGCCTATGCTTAAGCATAGCGTATCCCTCAGCACACTGTCCCAGGGAAAGACGGTTAACTACTATTAAAGTTTTTCACAATTTTCTAAAATTCATATACCTAATGTCCTCATTCGCTTCGCCTTCAAATCAACAGTCAGTTCATTCATCCGCTCCATAGACTGCAAAATATAGGGTCATTAGCATAGGTGGGCAGCACCGAAAATCTCGGAGGGGGGTGAAAAAATTTCAGGAAAGGGGGGTGTGAAAAAAATTTTCAAAGGTTAAAAAATGATCTTAAAAGTGGTCGTATGGAGAAAAAACACGATTTTTTGACGTTTCTCGTCAAGTACTATGCAACAGCATCAAAAAATGGGTAAAAAAGCAAAAAAAAATTCAAAAATCGAATTCTGGGGGATATTTTATTTTCTAGGGGGGGGTATTCCAGCTTCTGGGGAGTGCATATCCTCCCCCTCCCCCATCGACTCATCGACGCCCGCGTGTGGTCATCAGTCGCCCGGGTAATTGCTATTTGACCGGATATCTTTCAAAATTAGGTGAAAGGGATAAAAGTAAGGGTGCAGTCTTCAAGCTCGCTAATGTTCCTTTTAATTATTTTTGGCCATCATTTTGCCTCATGTGCCCCAGAAAATTTTTTATTTTTCAATTTTAGTGATATAGACCCCCACGTACACGTTGAGACTTTAGCGAAAATGAGCCGTTTGGAATGGGAGAGACTATAGTGCATGAACTCGCTCAAAAAACTAATTTTCTTACACCCGATTTTTTCATCTCACGCACGACCCGCTATATGAACAACATAATTTGCTAGGCACTCTGTCGAGCAAGTGAAAAATCGAGCACTACTTTAATTAGTGAATTACATTATATACATAAGCTTAAAAACTATGTATAGTCGATTTCACGCACGGAACGTTGTGCATGGCATTCAATTTTTGACGATCCAGCGAACAGCTACAAAAGTGGTTCCTACGTAGCTGACCGTAGCACACTTTTGCACAATAGAACTTAATGTGAAAATTCATTGCTATGCACAATATCACGATTGCTACTTCAATTAAACCGCTTTTGTTATCAATTTGCATTGAATCAGGAATCGTAATCCATGCACATAATTTCGCGGTCTAGGACGTTTGGGCGCGGCCGATTTGGCGCGGCTATTTTGGCGCATCTGTTTTGGCACAAGGACGTTTTGGCGTGACCGTTTTGGCGCAGCTATCTTGGCGCAACTCTTTTGATTACATTAATTACAAAATTAACTTTAGTGTCTGATTTAGATAGAGATAGTGCAGTCAAGGAATTTTGTTGGGCTATTCATTTGAATCACGCATTTGTAGCATGACCGAAATTCTGCGGTTCTTGGGGCGGGCATCAGAAATCTATGATAAAAAACTAAACGATTGATAGTCAAGTTAAACGCACAATTTTCCGAGGTTTTTTTGTGCTACCTATTGGCATAAAAAGAAAGACAAGACGATGAATTGAATAGACAGGAATTTTGATTTGAATAATATTTATATCTACAATAAAACAGATGACATGATCTATAATTTCTGTAATTATATTATTAATTTAGCATCAGTTACGGAAAAATGGAATTCTGGGGTCTGCAAAACATTCTGTTGGTTGCTACAGTAAATAGGTCTAAGACTACGAATTTTCATGCTTTTGTGTGATTTGCATGCTTTCAATCATGCCTACTGTATGTAAGTACTCATAAAACATGCAGTACCTATATGTACGTATATTCGAGTATATATATTTCTAATTTTATTTTTAAAACGAAAAACTTTTCCTTAGAAATTTTATTCGCAGTACTAAATCAATGAGATGCGCAAAATTTATACTGTGATGGAATAAATTGATAATCGGTTATTTTTTAGTTTTATACTCCTGAATTTCGCTACGAACAAAATCTTGAGATGTGAAAATTTATTCTCTGAAGATCGTAAAAGAGCTCTCATTTCGTATGCTTATTCAGTCATGTTGCTCAATGAAAGAAAAGCTGTCTTATTGCAGACACTCTAAAATCGGCAGCGTCTGCAGATGGATGTTTTATTTTTGTTGTACATATGTCGTGGCAAGGGATATTATCGCTGGCAAGTTTTACGCAATCATGAAATTTCTCATTATGAATTCATTTCTTTAATTGTTAGTTAAAAACATTGTTGCGTAACGAACAATATATCACGTCTGATTCATAACAAACCTATACCTCAGTAATAACCTTGAGTTTCTCCAGCGAATATGCAATATGTATATGTATGCATAGGTAGATAGGTACTCGTGTACTACACAGTCATACACATACACGTATATATGTACAATATGTATTCGTACAGACGACATACACGTAAGCGCCCTTTTATCCTGCGCCAAAATGTCCTTGCGCCAAAACGGCTGCGCAAAACGGTCGCGAAAAAGTGGCACCGCCAAACCGGCTACGCCAGAACGTCCCATTCAGTGGTTTCGTGAAACAGATTATAGGTACCTACATGTGCATCTACTCTTTTACTTTACCTATAAAGTCGAGTCTGCGACCTTTTGGCGCCGCGAGTTTGGCGCAGCCGGTTTGGCGCCGCCGGTTTGGCGCCAACCCGTTTTAGCGGCGGATTCGAATATTTGCGTGGATTAGCATATAATTTTGAAATGAATCCGTAATTTTTTACCATTTTTGCAGCGAATTCGTAATTTTTCAATGTTGACTCTTGACATTATTTTTATATTGCCTTATATCTTTTTCATCCACAAACGTGCTTATGCAATAAAATTACCTGCTTTTACAAGTTTTAGCAGATCTAAGAAAATGACTTGGTAAATTCCCAGATGAGCTTTTGGTAGAAGTGGAATAATGGGTTTTTCAGAAAAGTGGTGTTTCTAACTAATAGCAATTAGCGGCTTTCTCGAGAACTGTAGTTGGATTCAATTGTAACTTGTCGCACCTTGGTCACAAGTACTTCTATTTGCGTTTATAAATCCGCGCTTATTGTAAATACTGCATGGCAAAAAATTATAAAAACGTGAAAGCTTTGCGAATGGCGATATATAATCGGTTCGATTTTTGGTAAGACTTTTTTCGTCAGTGCTTGTGACCTATAGAGGTGTGGCAAGTTGACTTTGACTTAAGCTGAAGATTTCGGTCAAAATGCATTACATTGACTTTTTCCAAGTGAATTAAATAGTGTTTCTCCTCATCAAACACGTAGCTCTAAGGGAATAAGGGGTCCAGACCCCCTTAAAAATTCAAAAAAATCGGAAAAATATGACTTTTTAAACGTCAATTTCTGCTATTTTTGGCCTTTCTGGGCTTAGTCCCCCATAATTGGGGTTAGTAGTAATAGCCGGCAGCCTGGACTGCAACGCTGCAGGATAGCCTATGTTATAGCGTAGGCAATGACGTAAAAATCTGCCCCCTGAGGTAAGCTGAGGGTGCAACGTTAAAGTATATAGAGCATTTGGACGGAAAAGAAGGGGTGTGTAAGGGAGAGGGCTCCCTCCGCGCCGCCTGTTATAGCATGGTCTGTCTTACAGTGTTGTTCCTCAGGTTGTATGGTCGATCTTGGGGTTATGTCAATGAATTTTTTCCAAAAAATAGCATAAAAATTATGTATCTGGTAAGGATGTACTTTTCGCCTTATTTTATCCAGAAATTTCCCTGCTGAGATGCTTCCCTCATGCATATCTTGTTGTTACTTAATTATTTACTGTTCGAAGAAAGCACGTACACAACAAGTCACGTCACGAGTAAATAACTGATGTGCAACTAATTTTGCTAAAATTACAGTAAAAAAATGAGATAGGCAGCCATATAGATCAGCGTATATATCGGATATGCTGAACCACTGCAAATGTGATGTGATTCGCATGTTTGATAAAGAGAAATGCGGTATAACAAAACGTCACAGGTATCGCGAAAATAACAAAAAATTCGCAGTTATTTCAAGTGTTTTTTGAGGATTTCGAACACCTCATCCGTAGATGCGAAGCATGGCTGCTTTATGGGTCAGCCCGGGATTTTAGCTTCAAAAAATAGGCATAAATTGACAGTCATTACAGCAAAAATTTTAATTTTTATTAATTTCCAGAAACTTTTCTACTTAGGTCCCCTCCCATAGGTGTACATATGTCTCGTCTCCCACTCCTTTGCATGGGTCTGCATACTTACCGGAAACTTTGCCGTTTAAAAACAATTATTGATATATTTTTGTAAAGTCGTGGAAAATTTTTTTCATGTTGTGAAATATTTTTGTCAAGTTGTGAAATATTTTTGTCACTTTGTGAGATATTTTTGTCAAGTTGTGAAAATTTTTGGTCAAGTTGTGAAAATTTTTTGTCAAGTTGTGAAAAATTTTTGTCACGTTGTGAAAAATTTTTGTTAAGTTGTGAAAATTTTTTTGTCAAGTTGTAAAATTTTTCGGCAAGTAAGTGAAATGTCTTTGGAAAATTTTTAAATTTTGCTGAAATTGTGCTGTTTTTACGTGTTTTTTTTACCAAAATTATAGAAATCCATCAATAAGGCAAAAAAAGAGAAAAAAGAAAAAAACGTTGACCCTAGGCTGATTGGCGATTTCTGGCGCAGGGCCAAGTTGGTGCAGTTGGACCGCTTTCTAACACATCTAGAAAGAAATCCGTCGGCGGTCTTCTCCAGCCAGCAGCTGAGGGCCTTTTTTCCGTCCGATCTAACGCTGGCAGACGCTGTGAATCGAAGCGTTTGTCACGAGAAGCAAAGCATACGTCAAGTCACAGAATAAAGTAAATAATATAAATTAAGCTCTATTAAACCTATAAAGGAAACATCTCTATTTCCTCGGCTACTTGAGGCAAATCGTTAGTGCGAAAATTACGAATACATAAATACATAATTATTAAAAAAATTAAAAAAGCGCAAATAGAGGCAGTGGCGATGACGGATGTCCAGTTAGGGCGTTTTTGGAGGTGGGGTCTGGCCGGTGAAAAGCCATTGTATCTAATGATTTCGGGGTAGGAGGAGGAGCAGTGGTCTGGGTGTAAATTGGGCCCGTTGTTGTTGATGATGGAGCATTGTTGTTGACAACTGGGTGGAAAATGGGGTAGTTGTGGACCTTAAATCAAAATGTTTATCGATTTTTTCAATAAGCACCGAATTATTTTTTCTTACTTTTTTTGTATGCAGGTTGTTGGGATCGCGGTGTTGAGGCCACAGCATATTGAGTGTAGCGTTATAAGGCTGGTAAAAAAAGATGTTGGAGATGAAAGCATGGGATCCGAAGTGTTGCACCGGGGTGGTGTGTAAAGCAGGTTTGTAAAGAAATCGTTTATCATCTAAAAACGACGTTTTCGTAGTATCATAGGTAGCGCGATGGCGCGTACCTATAATAAACTTGGGTACCCCAACATATGCCCCACCCCTCACAGCTATAACGTCACACATCTGAGAGGTGCGGGTTTTTGAAAGGTAGATAATAAAAAACTTAGGACCCGAATTTTTCTTCTTTACACTCAATACCGAGCGCGTCGTGAGTGTGTAAAGTTTACACCAAAAATTCAAATGATTTGCGGAGGGCCAACTTTTTTCAAAAATGTCTTCCCTATTTAGTAGGTTGCGAATCGGGTCTTAAAATTCCTTTACACTCATTGGTTGTTGCACAGGAGTGTAAATTAGACGGTTTTTTACTGTTTTCAGGTGCCCGAGCATATCTAACTCAGTTTTATATCCAATGCAGTCTGATTGGTTTCATAAGGTAGACGGTTATAAAATCTAGGGGGAACTTTTTTTATTTTTTTTAAAAGTAATATTTTCGAATTTAGAGGCCGTTTATTGTAAAGAGTCTAGGACAGAAAAATATTTTCTCCCTGCCATATTCTCCACTTAGTAGACAAAACGTAGTAACTACCTTTTAAATATGCCTCGTCTTAAGCGCTACACGTCAAAATTTATTTTGTTTCTTTACAATCAATATTGCGTTATTAGTGCAGGTGTAAACTTTACACTGGAAAAATGTTTTCCGCATAGAGCGTCGTGGATGATGAATTTTTTTAAAATGTTCTCTGTGAGGTCAGAATAACGAATCTGACCTTTAAACTTTTCTACAATTGATACACAGTACAAGGGGTTAAATTTTACACTCTAGTGAATGAGTAAAAAGCAGATTTTGTCCAAGATTTCTCTGACAACTTTTTCGGCAATGAGTTAGGATAAATTAAATAGATAAAAATAAATTAACTTTTAAGGGCTACACGTCGAAGCAAACCGCGTTCAAAAAACGTTATATTGAGTTGTTTATGGGGGTGTAAAGTTCGAAATCTGAGGAGTAAAATGGGCGAAATAAAAGGTTTTTTTCGTATTTAATCGGTAAATCATATCAGATAATTTGCGGATCATAAGTTTGGCACATACAAACGTACTACAATCAAAGGGCTACAAACTGGCCCAAACCGAATTTATTTACACTAAATGGGGCGATAGGTTCAGATTTTTAAAGTTCACAATGTGGTGGACAGTTGAAAATACGTGTTTGTCCATAATTTTGTTCTCCACTTTCTCTGTTCAGAAGTCGGGAGAGGTCGAATAGGATAAAAATAATGATCTTTCTAAGAGGTACGCGTCACAGCAAATTTCGTTTGTTTACATAAATATTTAGCTTTTTCGGGAGGTGTAAAGTCAAAAAATGGGGGAGTTAAACGTGTTTCTGATTTTTTTTCTGAAAAGTTCTGGGTTATGAGTCTGGACATAAGATCAAGTCTAAAAATGAACCAGAAACCAAATGTGATACGCCAGTTTGTTTGCACTCAACAGTGGTGTAAAGTCGTTTATATCTGTGGAGATCCCTCTACACGCCGTTTCGCCGCGTTGGATCAAGGCGAATTTCCGTTTGTTTTGCGTTACGATATACCTACGCATACATGACTGATTTCCGCAGATGTACATTCTTGTGCTCAATTTCCATACGCACGTACATGACCGTTAAGCGCAACGCTTAAGCGAGTCGCCCGGGATCACGTTCCCCTAAAAATAATCATATTTTTATACCTTTCCCACACATATTTTCAATCAAAATCCGTGATAGGAAAATGGGCACTCGGGCTTAATGCGACTTGAGTACGAATTGGTATATGTGTTATCATTAGGGACCGGATTTTTAGGTGCAAAAGTGGGCCAAATAGGTGCAAAGCATCAACCAATAAGGTGCAAACAGTCGATAATAAGTGAAAAGTATAGTCGTTTTCAGAGTCAAATAAGGTGCAAAACAGGCTCAAACTGTGAAAAGATCTTTACAAAATAGAGCTTTCAGGTGCTAGCACCTAAAAATCCGATCTCTAGTTATCATATCTTACGTGTGTTAAAAGATCATATGTGTGTGTCTCATATTTGTGCCTGTCTCGCTTGTACATACCTTTCCGTGAGCTTTTGCCCATAGACACTATTGTCGTATTCTTAGATCCATTTCATATCTCTTTGTTCGTGTTGTTGCGCCTCTTTTTCCGCGTCAGTTAAAACTGCGTGCGAGTGCAGTTTTAACGGCACTTTAAGATTTTACATTTTACAATTAGGCCCGTATGCACAAAGGCCGATAAATTTAATCGGCGATTAAGGCTAATCGTTGATTAATCAATCGGAGATTAACGACCGATTAAAATCCGTATTGCACATAAGCCGATTAAAAGGCCGATTGACTAATCGCAGATTAAATTTTTAATCGTCGACTAAACGTCGATTAACAACAATTTTGATTGGAATTTCGGGTACTGCACAAGTCCAGTAGGTAGAAAAACGAGTACGTATTTTTCTGTTTGAATCGGTTATTTTTTATCATGCCCGGACAGGATTGATAAAAGCACAAAAGTAAAAACAGGTTGGGTGGGGAAGCTGTGGTTTTGAAATATTTTGTCATACCTGGTCGCATTTATCAAAACTGCAGAAAATGGACATCAGTAATAATCTTCGCGAAGGAATGCAAAATTTTGACAACGAAGAAGTCGGATTTATCTTCGAATGCGTTTCCAAAAAAGCTGAAACTATAGGAAATAAAAAACGGATTCAAAAACGGCGACTGTTAAAAGCAAGGCGTGAGGTGCTATTGAAGAAGCTTTCAAAGCGAATCCTTACGTGAAAGATCGCAGCAAAGTTTTCAAGTAAATTGATCAATTCCCTGGCACTGTTTTTGTTCTACTTGTATCGCGACCAGAATTTATCATCAGCGTAACTTTTCTAGCGGATTCAGCTCGTTCCAAGTATACCCTACATGGACTCACGTTTTCCATATTTTCGTCCAAATCGTCAAGAAAGTCAAGGACGTCCATAATCAAAGAAAAGAGAATCCAACCAGCTTACAAACGAAAGAAACTCACACTTATCGGCGTTTAAACCTGGGGAGGGTAGGATTAAAATCTCCGATTAACCGAATCGCCGATTACCACTAATCGGCTTTTGTGCATACCGATAAATTTAATCGGATATTAAAGTTGTACTTTAATCTCCGATTAGCGCTAATCGGTCTTTGTGCATACGGGCCTTAGTTTGGGAGCCTGAGAGCCTCTCCGCCAGCTTCTGCGCTGAGCGTCTTTTTTCTTTTCGTCGCCGTACGTGAGCAGACTCCGTACGTGCTTCTTTTATCTGCTTGGCTGCAGAACTCGTCTGTTAGTTTTCCAGCGTAGTGTGCACGCTTCTTTTCGCCGTACGCTTTGTTTTTTAATCATTCGTGTTTGTGCCAATTGGAATCAGTTGTACGCCTTTGGCAGGACTTTGTGCCCTTGTTTAATTACATTGCTTGATTTTACCCGATTAGGTTAACACGACGGTCGGCAGCATGTATCCTCCATGCTGTCGCTTTTTAATTGCTTCATAATTTTTCTGTCCAAAAATATTGTAAAAATTAATTATTTAATTAACAATGCTGGGCTCGGTTGAATTTCCGTAGCATGTTGAATTCTGTCATTGTGCTATACTATACATAGGAACCCTCAAATATTTTCAAGCAGCGGAATTCGGTCCAAAACAACTTAAATAATAATCCTTTTGAGCCCTCCAATTAGGTTTTCAGGGCACTTACTCTAATTAGGTACTTAATCTCAAAGGGGTTAGGTAAGTAAGTTTCACTAAGTGCGTGCGTAGAGGGCCGGGCTACCTTGAACAGGCCGGGCCGCTTACCCGATACGCCGGCTGGTGATCAACCCCCTAAAAAAAGGCGAGAACCCCCGTGTTAGCGCATAAGCTTGAGATTCGGGTTAAGTAAGCGAAGTGAACGTAGCTTGAGTCTACGTTTACATCTGATAATTATTTGTCCTTGGGCCATCGTGGAGACTTAATTTTTTCATAAATGTTGATCGTAATATCAGAGTAATATCAGAATTACGAATTCGACTGAAATTTTCTTTAAACTCTGTAGTTTTGTGTAAAGTTTACACTGCATATTAACTCTTGTTCTAGAGCCTTGCAGAAGCTTAATTTTTCAGAATGTTCTACGTAAAATCAGAATTGAGAATCTGACTGTTAGTTTTCTCTACACCTAGTAGTTGTGCAAAGTTTGCACTAATCATTTGTTGTTAAAATGCAGTTTATACTACAAATTTATATTACTTGCAAATCTGAGCGTTAGTGTTCCTTACACTTGATATTTGCGTAAAGTTAATGCTGAAAAACTTTGATCTGTTAAAATAATGTAAGGTTGTCTTGTTTGAAAAGGATAATGCTGATGTTAGAAACAATATTGTTTTCCGTGTTCTTGGACTCCTGTCATTATTGTTTCATGTTATTGTATGTGTTTACTGACTGATGTACTCAAATCATGCTAATTAAAAGTAGAGTACTAGCAAAGAAAAATGCTCCGATGGAACAAAATAGCTTAATATACTTGGAATTGTGAATTATTAAAGATGTAAAAGGAGAGGGACTAGGAAAAATCTACCTAAAATCGCAAAATCTGCTAAAAATCAGACTTTCTCTAAGCAACACAAAAAATCGAAGTATATTCTGCGGCCTCTAAAAAGTGTCTTTTTTAAATAATTTTCAAAGTTTCAGTTAAGAGTGTATAAGGTGCTAGGTGATGTAGCGGTGGTACCTCCTGTGAGACCCAAGCACGCAGGCTACAAGCCCATTGTGCTCCGCGGAATAGATTATCATCTCACCGAGTTGTACCAGCAGTACCTCTTTAAGTGCCCTGCTGGATACCAGCGGTATCACGTAAGTGTCCCGCCGACTGCACGAAGAAAGAACCCACAGTGCGTGGTTTCGAACACTCATGCCCACAACTTGTAGTTAGATCGTTAACCACTAAGCCACGGAGGCCTCCTAAGAGTGCATAAACGAAATCCATAATTGCAATTGTTTTGGATGCATCGATGTTTGCTATTTCATTCACAATTGGCTTAGAAAGACTGTTACTCAATATCATTTCCCATAGCTTCTGCATCAGCTAACGTGCTGCTTTTTCAATCGTTTTTATGGTTAAATATTCCAATGTGTTGACCGCAGAATAAACTTATTTTTTTGTGTTGCTTAGAGAAAGTATGATTTTTAGCAGATTTTGCGACTTTAGGTAGATTTTTCCTAGTCCCCTCCTTTTACATCCTTAATAATCCACAATTCCAAGTATATTCATCTTTTTTTGTTCCATCGGAGCATTTTCTTTGCTTTTTGAAAAACACTTCTTATCACGCTTCTTGGGATGACGATATTAACGATATCACTAGTAAATATCGATAATATCGACATTTGACATTTTCTGAATTGGAAAAGTTCAGTGAATTTTCTAAACGAAATCAAAATTTCTTGGATAGCACGTGATAACATCAAAAACTGTTCTGTTCGATGTTATAATTTTCCTTACGAAGAGCGAACCTGCTGGGTGTGCCTTTTGAGAAAATACTGAAAATGGGTCTTATTTGCAAGTGGCGCGAAGTTTCACGCTTTGGATTAGCCATTACACCATCCGTCTCATGTTATATTCCATTCGAGTAATGAAATCAAAATACAATTGTTAAACAATTTTTGCTTATCTCATAGCGCTACGAGATAAGCAAAAATTGTTTGTGCAACTTAATGGCATATTAAAACACTTAAAAAATATAAATACGTAGACTCTATTGATATAAACGGATCGGAAATTTTCGTTTCTTCAAAAATATGCAGAAAACAAAAAAACTAATTTTTACCGACGTTTTTCTCTTAAAAATATACCAGTTAAAAGGTACGGAAAACGGAAAATCTATTATTGATTCTTTTCAAAAATATGCCAAAAAATTAAATTCTGAGCTTCTATCGAATTCAGGAGGTCTAGAACCACGATCCCCCACGACCTTGAGTGATCCTGTGTCAGAAGGTCCGAAATCTATCAACTTACCTGAAAATTAGGCGAATAATTTAAAAGAGTGACCAATTTTGCGCCTGGGCATGTTTTTGACTGCCCTCCTCACTAAATGTAAAGAGATTTCACCGAGTGTCCCATTTCTCTGTTTTTATAATTTTACCGCAAACAGCTACATCAAATGCACATATGTTGGTGACACGAATTAAGAGAAATGAATGAACAAAAAGGCATCTTCCAAACATAATCCAAACATTCAATTGAGAGCCAGTAAAAAACAGCTTATCTCATCTAAACCTTTTTTGGAAGCATTTGTGAACAGCAAGTGATTATACATAGACCTGCATAATGTTACGCTGTATAATTGATTTTCATCTGCGAATTGGGAAAAAGTCAGGTAGGTACCTATGTAAATCCGTATCTAATAAGGTTATCTGTACAACGTACATATCTTACCAAAAATTCTCATCCTCGCGCATCTCTACTTGCATCAAATCTGTCATTCTCAATCTTAGCTAATCTGCTGTTGATATTTTTCTCATGTATTTATACAGCTGATACGTTTTCTTGTCTGCGCAAACACATCGTTTTCACTTTTTCGAGAAAGGACGAAATCTATATTGTTTTATTTGTTTCCCTTTCCGCGATTTCATTGAAATTTAAGTCAGTTTTGTGACGAATAAAGAAATCATATTGTAATAACTATACAATGATTTAGTGTCAAATACAGGTAGCCGCAGGCTGTCGATAAGTTAAAAATTTATCAAATTCTGAAAATGACACTTATATAGACGAACATACGTGTAGAGGAATTTAGAAAAATGTAGAAAACAGAGGAGGAATTTCCAGAGCAGTCAATGGCAAACATGTCTCATGACAAACGATTTGCTATAAAAACGATGCTTTAAGGTTTCGGACAAACACTCGCTTGGACTCTGGCAGATGAAATACATCGGGGGATCAAAAGCCCCATAAACAATAGAATTACCTAGTTTTATTTTTAAGAGGGTCTCTCTTTTAAGGGAAGACATTAAAACTTCTTTGAAGTGCGTTTGAAAGGCCGCCAAATTATATTTTACCAATTTCTGAGTAAATAATCCTGAAATGTTCAGGCGCCTAGGGTCGGTTTAATTGTTTTTGTTGTTGTTGTCCTTTAAACGACCCAAATTCAAGTAAGACAGTGTGCATATGTCAAGGGCTTTCCATTCCGCGCCAAATTATTAATATTTTTTTATATTGATTTTCTAGGCAAAGCACTAGAATTGAGTACAAACCAAGTTGAAATTTTTTTTGGAGTCGAGTTTGTGTGGAATTTTAAAAATCGCTACTGTTGCTATTTTGCACAATTCTCGTATACGATTGAAATGCAGTTGTCCTTTTGCTGTTTAGAAAATTGTTTTTTATTATGTATTGACATTCCAAAAAACGCTTAGAAGTGTAACTATCCTCTCTCGTATCCAAATCGTTGGTGAGATAGATGATTTTAAGAGAGGAGATGGGGCGAGGGGCTTATATAGACAGCAACCAAAGTCTGGGAGTCTGATGAAGTAAAATCGCGGAAAATTTAATTCTGGCCCTGGATTACGCTACGTAATGCAGCTAACACCGCAATAACAGGTATAATGCTGCAAATGTAACAGCGGGGATGGTGGATTCCCCACATCCAAAGTCGGCCGTCGCCCCAACCAAAGTATGTCGTCCCCCCACCTCCAAAGTCAAAAAATTTTCGACTCCCTTACCCGATTTTTAGCGAAAGATTGCGTTATATGCCATTTTAGATGGTTTTTGTAAGTTTGACCGCCTATTGTAGGTCGTTTACCCCATCCCCTCTAAAAATGGTCTGAGTCTACTCCCGTAATTTCGAGACGTTACATGTATGATGGTTGGTCAAGATAGAAATTGATTATTTTGATATGCAAACTTTATTTAGAAAATAAAGGTTCGAACCAATGAGCGGATCTGCGCGAGATAATACTCCGTTGGTGTCCTCTGATTGGGACGCCTATGGAATCGGCGGAAGAAGCAGCATCGGCAGTGCCAGTGGTTTGCAGGAAAGTTCATCTTATGGAATTAAACATGAAAATATCGTCGAATATTATTCGAATCATGACTGGATTGGGCTCAAAAATATTAAAGGCAGCGTCAAAAAGACTAGTTTTACTTTTCTGGCGATGCTTTCTTTTCACGCAGGCTCAATCGGAGACAACCGAAGAAGCTGAGGACTTCGAAGAAGAAGAAAGTGACGACAAAGATCAAATAACGCATTGGCAGGCTGGCTGGAATGTGACGAACGCCATACAAGTTAGTACATATCCGCTTTAAGATCAGGCCAGGCCAGAACAATGCGTGCATGTGCACCCTATGGAATCTGGGGAAAAGGTTGAGCAGCCCCAAAAATTTTTTAAAAAGTAGTTGTTGTTTTTATAAAACAGGTGGGTACTATGCATGCGTCAAAAAGACTAGTTTTACTTTTCTGGCGATGCTCATTCTTTATAGGAAGATAAAAACATTAAACATTTTCGAGAAAATTTAATTAAATTGAACAAAATGAAGTCAAAACAAATGAGTATTAGGAGCGTAGGCCGGAAAAATTTATACTTTTGTGCCAAAAGATAAGTAAAAACACCCAAAAAAGTACATTTTGAAGGCCTTTTCTGGAAAAGCAAACAGTTTGGGAGAAGAGGGGTCGGCAGCATTTCGCGCGTATCAGAAGCTAATCAATAGGAAAAAGTATGATCAGCAAGTAACTTATAGTAAAATACTAGCTGAGCTAGCCGGCATTGCCCGGAGTGAACTTAGGCCTGATAGCGATATGGAATTGAGATGTCTCTTGTATTTTTTATTTTTGGGACTTCAGACGTCGTTTGGGATATTTCTGAAAAAAAGTTTTTGGTAAAAACCATATTTAATTTTTGGATTTTTTAAAATGTTTTCTTGTCAACCATTTTTTTGGATTAAACCCATATTTTTGACGTAACAGAATGGTTTTGAAAATTCTTTAGCCAAAGTCATATTTTTGATGTTTTGGGATGTTCTGGAAATTTTTTTCAAATCAAACCATAGTTTTGATGTTTTAATAATTATTTGTTTGTTGTAGCAAAGAGATGTCATATATCACGTGATATCTTATATCACTCATATGTTATAGCAGAGGGTATCTCCTATCTTATATGACTGCATGTTATGGCACAGACAGGGTATCTTATATCACATCATTATCTTATATCACATCCGTATAGCATTGCCCATCTTGTAGCATTATGTAGGTTATATTGCGTCCGATCCAATAGTTATAACGCACGCAGCGTCAGAAGTATCGTCACCCGAAAATAGTGTAAACTGAATTTCTTCCTAGTTTTGTAAATTTCAAAAAAAAACCTGCTGTCCCGGAATCGGCCATGCTTAAGCATAGGGACGCCTCCCGCTTTACTCCTGTACAGGTTGCATGGGTGGGGTTGGTGAAATTCAAGGTCACTATTACACCTCCAGCCGGTAGGCCGAGCTCGGGCCAAAACGTCGACCCACCAAGTGTTATGAGGCCGGAGCCAACCCCGAACACACAAACACTCTTACACAAACGTTGAAAAGAACATAAAAAAATTTATGCTTTTATGCATCTTTTAAAAATAATAATTTACATATTCAATTAAGAGATGTGCTTATAACCAAATTAATGAATATCTACATTAGTTAGCAAAACATATACGCTGGGCGTAGTTTTAGGGGTTTCAAATCTCCGTAAAATTGATTCCGTAACGTGGGCAATTATCGACATAGAATTTTAAGACCAGCTGTATTAAGAGATAAACATGTCATTCTTTAAAACACGCAAAAGGTTTTGGCCAGCTGCCAGTGGTTCGTGCGCAACAACCTTCTTTTTACACCGCACTTTGACATTTTCCAAACATGCAGTCTGACAAATTAAGCAGCACATTGCAAACTCGCTGAGCACGTAGACTTGTGTACTATAATAAGTGCAAAAACTTCAAAATAATGTAAAAGGAGGGAGCAAATCGATGGCAGAATTAATGACGCTTCCAGCTGACATTATCGAAGTAGAGTGTAAACAAATAGTGGTAGCCCCGAATCTTTGACATCTGTCCAAAATTTTTACATAATTTGAAAGGAGACATTTTTATCTATCTTCTACAGCAGGTGGTAAGTTTTATGTTCATATCAGTCAGAGTAATTATCAGTTACTTCGGAGTGCAGCCTTTTTTTGGGCCACCCTGCAGGAAATTTCTGGAAATTTTGTTTAACCTCACCATCAATTTTTGATTTGAACCAGAATTCGGGACCTGACCACGATTGTTATCAGCTGCATCAAACGCGAGAGTTGATGATCCGTATCAAATCACTGAATTGTCGTGATCAGTTTTAAGAAGCTCAGATTTCTAATTAGAAACACGGATAAATTGATGGTAGACTGAGAATCATTCAGTCAGAATATCAATTAGATATTCTTTAGCATTCTATAATTTCAATCATCCCCTATCGACCGTAAAATTTAAAATCATAAAAGGCTTATCGGGTCCAGCTCCTTTATCACTCATCTTCAACTTATCTTTATCAGTTGATCATTTACCGTACTACATAAACTTATTTGTTTCATCTTTCTTTTCACCTTATTATAGTTCAAAATTTTTCCGATTTCATTTTTATCATTTTGCCGAAATCTTAGAATTATCTCAAATTATTTTAAAATACAGAGCAATAAATTCTCAAAACTTAGACTTCTGGGAATATGATGTCGTTTTGATTTGTGTAGAAAATAGTCTCTTTTTCTTAAAAGCGCGAGTAATTTTTCCGAGTTTTTGTTAGTATATTAATTAATTATTTATTTTATTTGATGATTTATTTTTTTACCTTTTTCTGTGCTTTTTCATTATCTCCTTTTCTTCTTACTTTTTATTATTTTTTAGTAATCATTCTATTTTCTTATTTGTACCACTTGTTTAATTTGCATTATTGTCGCCTAGGGAATGTTCGTTGTTAGCCTACCGTACGCTGTTCTGCACGGTGGTTGGTGGAGCGTATTTGCTCTCTCTTTTATTGCATATGTTTGCTACTACACTGGCATTTTGCTTGTCGAATGCTTGTACGACAATCAAGGGAATAGAGTATTGAATAGTTATAAAGCAGTGGCTGAAGAATGTTGGGGCAGGTAATTTACATATATACAGCCAAACATCATAGTCTTGGGTCGGAGCTTTGTTAGCTTAATCCCCGCAAAGGATTTTTCAATCTCGCAGAACCCTTTAATTTTAAAATTGACTGTAAATTTGATTAATTTTGCTTAACTTCGTCACACTTTTCAAATTTTATCCTCCCGACCGTAGATGCGCAGTTTGACCGATCTAGGGGTACAGCCGTTCTGTGGAACGGGGTTAATTTGTTTACCGTTTTGGGCCGTAATAACCTCAAAACTCGATATAAGCGCCAAAATACCGTTAGAAATACGTTATTACACGAGCTCAGATTTTTAAGTGGGAAACATGTCATTTTACGCGGAAGATTGCGAGGAAAAAAGGCAGCTTTACGTTGAAGATTAAGCGGACGCAGATTACGTGTAATTACGTGAAAATGTCAAATTTTATGGAATTAAGTGGAAAAAAAACTTATTCTATCACACTAAAACGTCGTTTTCAAATGTTACTCACCTGAGTAGATTTCAAGTCAATATTTAAAAATGGTACGTGGATCTACTTAAAAATCTATTATACCATTTCTGGTCAATTAAAAGCACTTTTAAAGAGAATCCTTGCCCTACACGTGCATGTTGCCCGACTGATCATGCCGGTGGATATCAGTATACAAAATGAGCTTACCTAAATTTCTATAATGCGTTTTTTAATTACGAAGCATATGCTTCATATATGAATTCATATTTGGAATCTCGAATTCTAAACTTTTTAGAAAAATATTGGAAGAAGGATGTTTCGATGAAATCATTCGTGCAAGTTACTGACCACTTATGGTCCAAATAAAATTTATCTTTTATTTTTGCTAATAATCACAGCTAAAACTGATTTTAAGTATTGGACTCAGCTTTGAGGGTAAAAGGAAGGTTTCGAGAATTTAAGACAAAACCGGAAAAATCAAGCAATTAGTCGTTCTACTGAAATAATATTTATCTCGAGGTAACATGAATTAGTAGCTGAAAATTCGCTGGTGTAACAATATAAGATGAAGAATTAAGTTACTTTCATAAATACGTGAAGTCAAGTAGAATACGAGTAGGAACAAAAATATAGAGTAGGAGGAAGAATGGCTGGGAATTTCGGGCTTTTGCATATGCGAGATAATTCAATTATATAAAGGCGTGGCAAAGACATTTAAATTGAGCTGGAAATTTAGGAGAGCTGAAAAATCGATTAGAAATAAAAAGCAACTAACAATTCGAAGACAGGAAAATAAAAAATTGCGAAATGAAAATCAATTGTAAGCGTAGGTGGTTATGACGCAATCTTCAATAGTTAGCTATAAACAGACAAAATATGTGAAAATTTGAGAAAAATATAAGGTTGTGAAACGAAAAATTGGTTTGATGCCTGTCACCCTTCTTTTGAATAGGTACTCAAGTTTTGTACTATATTTGGGGAATATGGGAGTATATTATATATAATTTTTCTAAAGTGTCCTTCTGACTTGAAATCGATATTCACGTATCAAAAATATATTTATTGACGCTTCTTGAAATTCTTTTTTTCTAAAACATAAAAACAAAATAGTTCTGCTAAACTTAAATAATGAACAAGATTTGGTCAAAATGATCACTGGACGCGAAACTTCAAAAAATGTATATACTGCGAGCCAAATAAAGTATCGAAAAATGTTTAAATGAGCGTATTTGGTATGATTTTGTGGAAAAGTTCATTTTTTGAGTGGAGTTGGGTATGGGACAGCAGCCGCTTTTTGTGTGTCAAATGCCTGTAAGAAATCAATTGCTCATCACATGCTTAGAGGTGTTTTAAATCTTATCTCCAATGCAGGCTGTGGGGCGGACGCCTAGTCCTCGGCGCCCAGTTAATCGAACTTCTCATGACTTGCATATTGTACATCGTGTTGTGCGGCGATTTGCTCGAAAATAGTTTCCCTAATTTGGCCATCGATAAAATGGGCTGGATGATGCTCAGCACAGCTTTCCTATTGCCTTACGTTTTTCTGCGTGACCTGAAGGTCGTCTCGTGGCTCAGCTTTTGGAATACCGTTTCACATCATGCTGATTAACCTTATTATCATCTTTTACTGCCTGAGCAGAATCAACGAACGGTCCTTTGGGTAAAGATTTTAGATAAAAAAAATGGAATCAGTTGAATAAAAAATAGTGAAAAAGGACAAGACATGTTGCAAAACAATTAAAGAATCCCGTAAAAGTACAGGGTGGCCCTAAAAAGAGTGCCACTAGACATATTGCACAAGTGTGAACGTTTTTCTGAAAGCGCGAATACTGAGCAACAAAATATCGAAGTTTGCCCAAGTTACCTTTGTTATTCATTTTGTGTTTTACACTTTTCTGAATATCACTTTTTAGTATGTTACAACTAGAAAAGTTGTTATTTGCCCCCAAAAAGCTTCTTCCACTTAACTTAAAACTATGCGAATGAGACTTTTATTACTTAATAGATAAATAAATTTGGCTAGAGGGACCTTTAAAAAGTAATTGTTGGTTGCGAGAATTCGTGTAATGCAATGCACTTTTTAAAAACCAACTTTCTATTGAATACAAACAATTATAGTGTAACGATAAAACTCACCAACTCAACTAAAACAGGAAATAAAATTGAAATTCTGAAGCTAGCAAGAGTGAAAAGATGCTTTAAACGGGTGCTGAAAGCGGCAAAACGACACATGGGCGATGAGGGCCTCGGGGTCTGTAAGCCCATTCAGAACACAAACACTCCAAATAAAAATATTATTTTTTGTTTTTCACGATTTTTTACGTCGGGGAAAGTTACATTTTGCCCTTACAATTAAAATTTCGATACTTTCACCGATTTTGAAAGTTTTGAGCCTCCAGTCAGATCCCTCAAATTCAGGCGCGGCTCACATATGGTCGTAAGACACTGAGCTCAATAAATACGTGACTTAATTGTCGTCTAAAGTCTGTTTCACATAAGTTTGGGCATACATTTTAAGAATATTTTCGAAAGTAAGCCGACGGATTACGATAATTATATATCAAATCGATGCTATAATCGCAATCTGTCGGCTTATTGTCGGACATGATTTTTAAAATTTATGCCCAAACTCGCGTGAAACGGCTATAATCAAAACAAAAATTTGTTTTCAAGCTCGCTGCGCTTCACCGTTAACATCGTCACGTTTCCCACCGTATTGGGAATTGTCGTATTCAGCTACACTTCACACATCTTTCTACCGACTCTAGAGGGAAATATGGCCGACAGGACGATGTTTCGACCGATGCTCAAGTACAGTCACCTGGCGGCGGCCATTTTCAAAGCCGGATTCGGCTTAATCGGATTTTTGACCTTCGGCCGCTACACTCAAGATGAAGTGACGAATAATTTGCCGAGTCAGGCTTTCAAGGCCCTGATAAACGTAATTTTGGTTGTCAAGGCGTTGCTCTCCTACCCCCTACCCTACTATGCGTCGGTGGAGCTGTTGCAAAAGCAGTTTGTCGGCAAATTCGACAAAAAATCGTCGCGCGGCGGCGACGGCAAAACGTCGACGTGGGCCTGCTTTTCGCCCGACGGCTCCATTCGGGAGTGGGCCTTGGCGTCCCGCCTTTGCCTCGTGCTGTTCACGCTATTCATGGCCATTTCCGTGCCGCACTTCACTCTGTTGATGGGTCTGGTCGGCAATATTACCGGTAACGGTCGAAACGAAACTAATGAAAATTTGAAAAAAATTTAAAAACTAGAATGAATAATTATATTTTATCAATTAATCACCTTTATTAATGAAATTGCATTCCGTTACTATACCATTAAATTACCACTTTTTGCCTAGATTCTACTCGTTTTACGCACGAGAAATTAAAGTTCAGATCACGGAAGAGTCACTTATGAGCAAGCATGGGCAGCAACGGAATTATGGGGGATGAAAACCGGAAAAAATTGCAAAAGCATGACAAAAATTTAATTTTGTTTGAACTGCGAGTTTTTCGGATTTTCGGAGAAGGGTGAGGGGGTCTAACCTTAATCCCACAAGTTGCGGGCATTAATGAGCGCGGGAAATTCGGGGTTGGAACTACAGAATTCAAATACCCTTGCGACCATAGCTGGGCGGCACCAAAGTTCTGAAGGTGCAAGATTTTTTCAAAGGTAAAAAAATGGCTTTAAAAATGGTGGAATGGCGACAAAACACCATTTTCAACGTTTCTCATTGAGCACTATCTAATGGCATCCAAAAATTGCGTGAAAAACAAAAAAATTTCAAAAATTGAATTCCGGGGAAGATATTCTGGTTTCCGGGGAATTTCGTTTTCTGGGGGTGCATATCTCCAACCCCCCTCGCCCAGGTATGCTTGCGACCCCAGAATTCAATCTTTGAAAGTTTCTTCCTTTTTTCGCAATTTCTGAGGCTAACAGATGAGAGTTCGTTAAGAAACGCCAACAACATTGTTGTTTTCGCCCTAAGACTACTTTTCAGGCTTTTTATTGTAAATGTTTTTTTGAGCGAGCCCCAGAGACCTCCCTTAATTTTGAAGCTGTTTATGTATGTATGGGTGTGTTCGACTAGTCAACTATGCATAAATATTAAACCGTGTAAGCGACATGCTAAGAAGTTTTTATGATGGAACACATTTCTTTGAGATTCCTTAATGTCGATAATCCTGCATAAAAACTCCAGCAAATTGGTTTCGTCAGTGAGATAGATTTTCGGTCTTCTTTTATGTTTCAATACACAATTAGCGAATTTCATGAGTCGCTCAAAGATATCTGCAGTAAAAACATGATATTTTAAATATTTTGACTTAATCTCTTGGTTGGCGAAAATTTCAAAATTTTTTGTTTGCTTGGCAATGAATTCTGTAATATAATTTACTGTCTTATTCCAATCATACGGATGCCTGAGGCACTTTAATTGATCGTCAGTCATCTTTTGCCTAAATTTTTGAGATTTTCCGCTTTCCGAAGGAAATTCTAATTGCTCTTTATATAAGATTCCAAAGATTACAAAATTTTTATCAAAAATATCTGCAACAAAAACGAAATCAGGCCGGAAACGGCGGAAAATGTCACTATTTTACATACAAATAAACATCTTTGTATAGTCCGTTTCACATAACATTGAGCATAAGTTTTGAAAATCATATCCGACAAAAACCTGACAGGTTGTGATTATTGCATTCATCTAATATAAAGGGTGTTTCAAAAAATAACGGTACCGCACTAATAAAGGTATACTGTAGCATATACATAAAATTAAGAATTAAAACTTCGCAGGAGTGTAGTCTTATGTATGGATGCTTGTTTGGCATAATTTCTTAATGTGAGAAAAAATTCTCCTAAATCTGTGGCTTTTCTTCTCAACTCACATAGTTCGAGTTTTGGCGCAGAATTTTTTTTAGGATTTTTGCTAAAATAGTAAAATCTAACAGCGCGTATAAAAATGTTGACAAAGTTTGTATACAAAATGCAGATTAGAATTACTGCTCACTTAAAAAGGCAAATTTAAGGGCCTGGAAGTGCCTGACTGCAAAAAATCAATGACTTCATCCATCAATTTGTCTATCGATTAAAACTGACTGACAGATCTAATAGAGGTCATTGTGAGTAACACTTACTGTAACGTTACCGCAAAATTTTTCAGTTGTATTGAATAAAATTCTGTTCGTTTGTTTCTAATGTTTGTTTCTCCAACCGCTGAAAATTACAGCAGTCTACGTGCAGTGGTTACTAAGTTATTAGCGGTCATCACTAATTTGGCAAAAATTTTAAAGTTTCCGCGCTAAAACTCGAAGCATACATGGCTTTAGGAAAAAAGCCCTGAATTCCGGGGATATCTTTCCCATATTATAAAATTTTACTAAACAAGCGACCAAACATTAGACCACACTCTTGCAAAGTTTAAACTATTAATTTTAAATGTACGCTACAGTATATCCATTTTAGTGCGGTACCGTTTTTTATTGAAACACCCTGTATAATTACTGTAATGCAGCGGCCTACTGTCGGAGCAAATTCTTAAAATTCATCCCCAAACTTATGTGAAACAGACTGTAGAACTAACTATCTTGGCACATTTGGGAAATTTAGGTAACTCCAGTGCGGAAATCCAAGATTTATCGCTGCAATGACTGAATATATTATTAAACTTTAGAGGCCACAAGCTTATCAAATTGAAAAACAACGTAAAACTTTAGGTACAATGCTAAGCTTTGTTTGGCCATCCTTGTTTCATTTGCGTATGAAGAAAGATACAATCAGCCAAAGGCAAAGAATGATCAATTGGTCCATTATTTTCTCCGGATTACTTTTTGGGACAATTGGCATTTATTATTCCAGTGCGCAGTTGTACAAGGCTGTGAATGCCATCGACGAATACGGCTAATATAAGAATAGTTTTTAACGATAATTGATATAGTTTCATAATGTTCATCCTCATTATTGAATAACAAGATGCGGTCAAAATTATATTATCAATTTAATGTTTATGATAAAAGTAACGAATTTGTCCTTAAATAAGCGTTTACGTTCGGGAAGGGAAAAGAATCACGAAATGTCTATAATATTATCTGACAATTTTTACTGAAAAATACTACAAAAATAAAGAATCTGAGACAGAAAGGGAGAACATGAACTATAAAATTATGTTGCACCAATGTCTACACCACTGAACCTCTAGAAAGGTTCAGAGGACCTCTAGAAAGGTCTTATATGGACCATTAGAAAGGTTTCTGTTGCACAAAAATCTAGCGGTTCAGAGGTTCAGAGGTTTAGAGGCGCTTAGTGTAGTTATTTCTAGTGGCCGATTTGCTCCACTAGTAAACAATTTTCTAGCTAAAACAACGTTGATTGAATGTTTTCACAAAACAAGTATGAAATTAGGCATTTCTAGCTTGTTACTGGAGAAGCTAAATCGCTCCACATTCAATTTTTATTTCATTTGTGATTCTTGATAAAAATGACCCTAAAATAAATTCGTGCGCTTCTCGATTTTAATATCTGCATGTAATGAATTTTTTGATTATTTCTGCAGAAAATCCGACGAAAATTGAAAGAAACAATACTATATGCGTATATAACGCTCTTAATTCGTCTACATTGTGCGCATAAAAGAAATATCTACACCTCTGAAGCACTGAACCTCCAGAAAGTACCTCGAACCACTGAAACACCAACCTTTCTATAAGTCGTTGGTAACACACCTCTGAACCTCTAAAGCGCACCACTGAACCTCTGAATCACTGAATTGGTGCAACAGGCCCTGGTTCAGTGGTACAGTGTGCGCTTCAGAGGTTCAGAGGTGTTCTGTTGCACCAACGACTTCTAGAAAGGTTAGTGTTTCAGTGGTTTAGAGGTAATCTCTAGATGTTCAGTGGTTCAGAGGTGTAGATATTTCTTTTATGCGCACAATGTAGACGAATAGTAAAGCGATATGTACGCATAAAGTGTTGTTTCTTTCAATTTTCGTCGGATTTTCTGCAGAAGTAATCAAAAAATTCATTACATGCAAATTTTAAAATCGAGAAGCGCAAGACTTCATGTTACGGTCATTTTCAGCAACAATCACAAATGAAATAAAAACTAAATGTGGAGCGATAAAGCTTAAGCAATCGATTTATTCAATCTCCAGTAAGCAGCTAAAAATGCTAAATTTCATACTTGTTTTGTGAAGACCTCTAATCAATGTTGTTTTAGCCAGAAAATTGTTTATTAGTAAAGCGAATTGGCCACTAGAAATAACTACACTAAGCTCCTCTGAACCTCTGAACCTGTGAACCACTAGATTTTGGTGCAATAGAAATCTTTCTGGTGGTCCTTATTGGACCTTTATAGAGGTCCTCTGAACCTTTCTAGAGGTTCAGTGGTGCAGACGTTGGCACATCAGAATTTTTGCGCCTCTGAACCACTGAACCTCTAGAAAGGTTCAGAGGCATTTGGTGCAACAGGCCCCTAGTTGCTTTAAACTCTTCCTTTTGATGTTAGATGTGCTTTGCTCAAGATATGGCGCATCTGGCAGACTGTCACAACAACCTACATAGCCCGTAAAATATTCTGCTACAGTAATAAGCCGTAAAACAAAAATGGGCCGTTTGGAATGGAATAGACTATAGTCTATTTCACGGAACCTTGTGCATGAAAACCAATTTTCAGTGCAGCATATACATATATAGCTACTAAAGTTATTTTCTGGCCAGCCTACGGTAATTGAATATCGGCTAGCAAAACTTCATTTTCTTATCAATTTAGGACGCACGATCAATTTTGTGATTTTTATTTCAGTGTAAACCGCTTTTGTCACTGATTTAAATTGAAGACAAAATTGTTATCGTACAAACTTTCGTTAGACAGCAAAAACGGAGTTTAAGTGGCCAAAAATTTGTGACAGATCACCCATGGGCGTGAGGCTGTGGTCGGCAGATGTCCAGAGTATCGCACCTAAGTTCTTAACCCGTTTTTTCACAATAATTCAGCTCATTCTCAATAATTTTCAATGATTTTTTGTAGAAAGTTTGAGGGTCAAATGGTTGACATGATTTCGTTATAATTTCCCGCTCATGGTGTAAGCTGCAGAAGCTTGTGTAAACCTTAGTTTCTGTTGGGTTGTCTCGTCTAACTATCCAAACTGTTGTCTCGCTTTGAATCAATCAATTTTAAATAGGTACCTCTAAATATTTGTTAAGCGAGTATGGAATATTTAATAGGCCATCGATCACACGTGGGCGTGGGGGGTGGGGGGTTAGGAGGGGTATGCACCCCCAGAAGTTGAAATACCTTCCCCAGAAATCAAAATACCCCCTTCCCATAATTCAAATTTTGAAATTTTTGTGTGCTTTTTCAGCGATTTTTTGATGCCATTGGATAGTGCTCGATGAGAAACGTCGAAAAATGGTGTGTTTTCCATACGACCACTTTTAAGATCATCTTTTGACCTTTAAAAATTTTTTCACCCCTTCCCCCACAGAATTTCAGTGCTGCCCACCTACGTCATGACTGACAAAATTTCGCATGATTTGGTTGCATGCTGTTAAAAATATAGCATTTTACAGAAACTGACTTTCCTACGATATGCAGAAATTGTTGTACTGGCGTTTGACAGCGATTTATCACGGATTTGCACAAACCTATTCATGAATATTTTTCTATTGACTCACAAGCATTCAGATACTTAAAATTTATTACTTATTTATTGCTTGGCTTGATTCGCAAAGTACGTAACTTTCAAGAGGAAGAACTATCAAACATCTATAGTCTGTTTCACACAAGTTCGGTCATAAATTTTAAAACTATCTCCGACAATTAGCTAACAGATTGCGATTAAAGCACTTATCTGATATATATTATCGTAACCCTCGGCTTTTTGTCGTTGAAAATTCTTAGAATTTATATACGAAGTTATGTGAAACAGAATATAAGGTTTGCGCTAACCTGCAATTTAAATTATGAACAAGCAAAACCAACCAAGCATTGTCAATTACTTTTCTATTGGACCTTATAACAATATCCAAAAATCATTACAAAATAATAAGAGATAAAAATGCTAAAACATCGTACAAACTACATTAATTAAAAGTTTCTGATCATTTCCAAGCCATTTCACAAAATTTTTCATTTTTATTTATTATTTGCAAAACGAAAAAACTTGTCTATAACTTTAGAGTTTAAACTTTGACACCGACTTGTTGCCCACGTATGGTCCGCACGTCTCTATAACAGGCTAAGTTGGCAGACAAGAAAGAGACAAAAACATGTTTTTCGCAAGAACTGAATTTCTATTAAATTTGTACAAATGCAGTCATCATCAACGTGTAGCCCTCGAAACTCGCATAGTACTTTTATACAAGAAGGATTATCTTTAGGCTTTTAACGATAGAAGTTGCCAGACGAGAATAAGTTTCACCCCCAGATTTTTACACTCATCACACTACTCCTCCTGAAGTACATTAATTTTTTAAACAACTGAAAATACGCCTATATATACTAATACATACATCGATTTTTAGGCTCAGACCTATAATTGTGCATACAGTTTTTATGAAATCAGATTTCCCAAATGCAAATTAGGTTTGAAATGTAGTCAACATTGATGAAAAATGGTGACGGTCAAAAGTTTGGAACATTTCAGACTGAATGAATTTCCGTATTCACACAAGCCGGAAGTGCTAATTACTTAATCGCTTTAAATACTCTTTTTTATTTTTCAGAAATAATTAATACGATTAATGCAAAGAACATGTTAGCATATCTCTATTACGATCTCATGAGCAGAAAACTAAAAGAGACAGAAGTCAAAAAAATTATTCAAATAGGCAGCTTTCTTTCTTTCGACAGGAAAGACACATCCTCCACAGTAGCATCGTGGGTGTGAAATTGTAGTCGGTCAAAGGCAGGACCGGTAAACGATTGACTGGAATTTCGACCATCGATGAAGAACTGTTAAATGAAGGAAGTATAGAAAGCGGTAAATCTTTGTTTTAATTGATGAAATAATAGATCAGTCTAGAGAAACACTAATAAAGATAAATGCTCCGATTTAAGAAAAAGGACGAATATACTTGGAATTACGCAAACAATTGAAAATTTTTGATGCTCCGCGTCAATCGGTGCAAATACAAGAAATCGAGTAGGAATTTAAGCTTATAAACGGCCTTCCAGCTTAATTTCACAAATTTTCTAGCCTTTTGCGCCGAATTTTCGCTTAAATTAGAAAAAAAATTAAATGATTTCTTCGCTCAAAATTATTAAAAATTAAAAAAAAAATTTCCGCGATAATCTTGCGCCAAGAGCGCTTTTAAATAAAAGCCAGATGACATAAAACGCTGAAAAAGCGGCATTTCGCTCGTTGAGAACAAATTTTAAACTTATTTTCGACTATTTTCGGAAAAGCTAGGGTACCAACCACGGTCCCCGTTTGACAAAATCCTATAGATCCGCCTCTTTAATTTTTAAGTTTAGCAATTATCGTTCCTTACTTGATACCGAAACTTTCCATACGAAGCACTGCGATATTGCACTGAAACTTTGATGTCCGTAACTCCGTCAAAACGGAATGCCATATCACCGTACCCGTAAAAATTTTCTTTACCATCTTCGTTATAATAATGCGAAAATGTTCGTATAGTCTGCGAAAAAACGTCGGATTGACCAGATTAGTGCGTTTTTCGTCGAAAATAGTATCACAGCGGTGATGATTACTTACATGGCTCAATTTTTAGCATTAAAGAGGCGGGAAGTACAGAAAAATACGAAATTCGCCACTTTTACTATTCCTGATTGACTAAGAATATTTATACTTTTCCTAAACCATTTGCGGAAATTCCCTGTATTTCCTTTTAATTACGAAATTACGGAATTGAAATGAATACGAAAAATACGAAATTCCCCGTCTTCTCCTTTTACAAACGCTTCGATCAAAACATGATTGTATTAGCACTTTGATTTCTATATCATGTTTTGCCTCTTCTTGCAATGCCGCTTCTAACGCAAGAGTTTTGATTTTAATTTCAGGATGCATTATATAACAAAACAGGGCTTTCGATTGCAGTCTATGGACGTGATTTCATGAGGGCTAAAACTAGGTGATTCCATAATGCACGTGTTCTATTAAAATACATCAACATTGTCGAAGTGATATGATGAAAAATTATACTATAGTAATATTCAATTCAGTAAAATTAAGATATTATCCTTAGAAATAAGTTTGATTCTGTCACTTTGATCTAAAATGCGCGACCAAAGAGGCTCAATTCGTTGAACGATATTTACCATAAGTGTCAAGTGATGGAATCGGTAAATTAGTGAAAAACTGGGGAAATTAGGGATTTTTATTTTAGAAAATAGAGTGACCCTCGAATTGTGAATAGAGCTATTAATTAATCCATAAAATTAGGAATAATCTTACCGCCCCGTTGTCCGTGGGGGCTATGCCAAAAACCAACTTCGGAAATTTAGAACTGCGTAACATAAGAGTGGTCTTGAGTTGCCATTTTTGACCTATAACGCTGCCGTTCCAGCTCACTTCGTAAGCACCCAATTGCA
Source organism: Mermis nigrescens (assembly GCA_036768485.1). Classification (NCBI taxonomy): domain Eukaryota; kingdom Metazoa; phylum Nematoda; class Enoplea; order Mermithida; family Mermithidae; genus Mermis; species Mermis nigrescens. The sequence continues at coordinate 120,615 of JAVLUZ010000025.1, read as the reverse complement.
AATTGTCCAGAATAACATCTTTTATACTGTTCTGTAGGAAAAACACTCACTCATTTCAGGGTACTGTAGTTGAATAAATGTTTTTAGTTCACAAAAATTTATGAAATTATTTAATTATTATAAATCCGAACTGAATCAGTTCAGCTATATGATTTAGGCCAGGTTAAATTACATTAAGTTAAGCAAACGTGCGAAAAAGAATTCGTGCAATTTTCTTACTAGCGTATTTTTGTAGTAGCGTTGTCCGACATAGAGCGTAGTTGGGGGCAAACGCAGATCTGAAATAAGCGTCAGAATCTAAATCCGGTACACCTAATATCTTAAATTTTGAATATTGGCAAAAAAGCTTAACCGATACGTAAATATTTTGCAAATAGCGAGTTTAAAGACAAGTATGTATTCATTTTAATTTTTATATACTAATTATATTATTAAATATTATAATAATTTAACTCAGCGCCTCGAATATTCTAAGTCAATCTTAAATCTGTCGAGATTTCGGAATATTCATGATTGGGAAGTCTGTAAATATCTTTTAATGGATAAAAAGAGCGCCACTTTCCAACCATAAAGCTTTTCGATTGCACAGAAAAATTTGGCTAGCGCTATGAGGGGAAATATCTATTTATTATTTCATCTGTGAAAATTTTTGGATACCACCCTTCACATTCAGAAATTAGGTGCTGCCCATCTACGTTTAATATCAAAATCTTCCACAATGTTTTGTGTATCGCATAGACTTACTTCCATTTTTATTCTCGTAACAAACTTCTTTCAACCTATATCCATCAACTTGTAGGTTAACGATTTGAATCGTGCAGCCCTTGCAATAAGTTAGAGTGCTTAATCGAATTTCAAAGTTGTTGAAAACGATCTAAAAAAGCAATTTAGAATATAAGACGTACTCTCGAAAAATAGATGCAGAATACTGACATTCTAGGTCAGAAATACGAAATGTTTGAAAAAAAAGTTAAAAAACTTAAAATTAAAAAAAATAATAAAATTAACGCATTATGTTAATTTCATTTCGATGAGGATGATGGTTCAGCTTTGTTTTATTACTCCGTGGCCCTTTTTTATCAATTCTCAACATTCGAGATACGTTGTTTATGGCTTTATAATAATTACAATATTATTATTATTATTATTATTATTATTATTATTATAAATTTTGCTCACGCAAATTCCGACATTCTTATTATTCTGAGCCTAATTCTGGTTTTTAAACATAAATAGTAAAACGGTACGGATATAAGCGGCGCAAATCGTCAAAAAAATTGGTTGCACAAAACTATACAAAATGTCTTTATGCAGACGTATGATTTCTTGACGATTTCCCAAAATAATCCACGAACCTCTACTCAATTTGCCGGAAGATAATTAAACCATGTCTACTCACTCGCAAGACATTATTCAGGTTGAATAGTTGAACTTTGAGATCATTGTTATTAAGTAAGCCATAAAACGTGTGATGCGTTCTTTCCAACAAATCGCTCATTGCGCCTTTCTTCGAAACCTGACAATCGATATCCTAAAAGATAAATTCATTGTAAAATCGCAAAATAAGTCCATTTTTTACAATTTTTTCGATTAAAACATCATAAGGCTCACGTCGCTTAATGAATTTACATTTGAAGAACTTAAGAATATTTAAAAAGTGCTACGCTGTTTCTTCAAGCTAGATATTTGAGCGAATTAGCGAGCTGAATAAGAATAACGGGAAGAGCTTTTTTAATGATAAAAAATCAATATATTTTTTTGACGAAACTTGTGACGGAAGGATAGACAATCATTATTGTTACGTCAACAAACAGTGGACAATAAGCGATTTAACGATAAAACAACTATTCTACGATCGACGATTAATATTTTCGGTAGATTCCAATCACAAATGGGCGTAAGGTCTGGACTTCCCGGGAATCTGAAAGACAAAATCGATAGGCCTCAGAATTCAGCTTTTAGCGTTATTTTCAGATATTTTGCCCCCTCCTCAGAATTGGGCTGCTGCCCAACTATGGTGACAATTATTATGAATACGATAAATATTTACTGTCCATTGGAATACGAATGGACTATTTTGTGTATAAAACAGAAATTGGTGGCGGCGGTTGTTTAAAAATTTATCTAAAGTGCTTTTCCGGCCTAAGAGCGATAGATACACTTAATAGGACCATTTTTAATCGTTCTGCAGATGCATTTTCTTCCTAAAAGATGAAAACAAATAGAAAAATCTCAATGAAAACATTTATCGAAATTGAAAAAAATTATAAAAAAATATGAGTATTTGGTGCGATAGCCAAAAAATTTATAATTTTGTGTCGAGATTTCGGGAGAAGCAATTAAAATAGCACACGTTCATAGGTTTTCTGGAATAATAAAAAAATTGTGGGAGGTCAGCAAGTTCGTACAGTGGTAAACAGCTATTTTTAGAGTCAAACCCCTGAACACGTGCGAAATGAAGTATTAGTTTTGGGCAATTAAGTAGAAATGTGCTTTGTTGAATCATCGCTTTCTTGACTTTCGGAATTTATTCCCTTAAAAATAATAAGTTTCACATAAAATCGAATAAACAAATATAGATTTCGACATTTTTTTGAATTTTTTTTCATCTTGCATCAGAGCTTCGGCTATTGAGCATCCTTTACGAAATTCGGGTGAATTCTCAATTTCGCGTCGAAATTTTTAACTTGCCTTTCCATTTCGACTAGGAAGGGCTTCAAATACAAGTGAGAAGCAATCGTCTGCTGATCCGTTGCTTTGAACGCAAGCCAACAAATCCAATTTTACCGACCAAGTTTTATTGGTTGTCCCGAGAAAGGTCATTTGGTGATCTTCAGTAAAACTTTCGTTCATGCCAAATCGATACGATTTACGAGTATCACCTTTCTCCTATTTTGTATAATACCAAAATAAGAGTGAGCTCTCAATATTCCTTGTGATAAGCGAGGATTCATCAGGAAACGATAAATATATTCAGGTTTAAGAATTTGAATATTCCAAAAATTTCAAGTCAAGTCCGGTTTCAAAGCCTCTCTTATAACGTACTAAAAGCGGCTTAAGCCGGATCTGTGCTTAGCTTCATACGTTTGAACCCGGCTTAGGCGATATTATATCGATATCGCTCATTTTCGACATCACACGTCAATTTAGAAGATATAAATGGGATTTCTAAGCTTATTACTAATTCATTATTCTGTCCGCTTTGTGAAAAAAGAATAACTGGGCTGCGTAAAAGTAGCTTAATAGGGGCGAGTCAACCTATTAAGTAATGTAGCTTTTGACGCCGTCTTCTAATTTTCAATTTATTATGCCTCTTGCTCCTCTTATTTATCAATACTGACGAATTTACTATAAAAACATTAAAAAAATCGTATTCAATTTCTATAAAATTTTTGGTTATCATAAATTACTCCATAAATTCTCATTTGCGGCTTCTTCAAACATTAACTTCAAATTTTCATGAATTGCTAAAACCTCATTTTAACCCAACTTATTATTGCTATTGCTAGATTTAAAAGCAAATCCGCAAATTAAATGTGGTGCTTTAAAGGAAGGTCAATAATTTTGAAATAAGAAAAAAACAAGCAAGCAAGTGAGGTGCTATTAAGGTACCTGTCTTAAATCCTTGCATTGTTCAAGCTCCAAACGATGATAATCAGGTCCAGTCCAATCAAACATATTGACATATGACGGCAGCCAATAACAATGCTCCACAATTATTAAAACAATTTAATTCATTCTTACATATTTTATAAAGCATGGTGTAAAGAGTAAGTATATCAGGGAAAGCAGGTGAATTCTGCTGTAGCAACAAACTGCTAAACCTAATTCCATAAAAGCTTATGCCACGAATATGTTTTCTACAATTGAAATGGTATTAATTCGAAAAAAATATAAAATGCTAAATATATAATATAAAACATAAAATTGTCACAATATAAAAATATATAATAATGCTTATATAATATAATACATAATATAAAATACATCAAAATATCTATTTTGAAAATGTTCTTGTTCAGACGCATTCACTTCGAGATTTGTTTAAAGTTAAAACGCTAAGCCTTTAACCTGTGTTGTCAAAGTCAGCGTAGCATGCTCCTTCCAGCCGAACATTATTAAGTCGGAAATAAGCAAGCTTAATTATGCAGTTTGGGCAATAAAACAGATCGCTTGTTTGAATTTCAGCGTCGTTGGCAGTGATCTGGAACAAAGTGCCTCTGATCAGTCAAGTGAATCAAAAATATTGTCCAATGATGATCTGGCGATCTGACTGATGACCAGATAAGCAAGAAGGAAGGGGTTTCGCAGGTCTAGACCATAGATGGATGACATCATCCTAATTGTGGGGGTTCGATAGGGCGAAATCATCAACAATAGCAACAGAAGTTCAATTCGGGTATCTATATTAATTTTTAGAGGTCCGCTGAATTCGCAAAGAATACAGCAGGACCCCATACCTATCCGGCCAGAACGGTTAAATTGTGTAATTTCCTGCGAAAAAATTAGGCAAAAAGAAGAGGTAAAAACAGTTGAAAATAATAAATGTTAAATAAAAGTAATTGAAAATGATCAAAAAATGTCAATCAACATAATTTTTGCGCAATTGCAGTATTTAAACTTGTTTTTTATTTTTATCTTTCAGACTGTTCATGCTGTGCAGTGCATTTATTGATGACCATGTTCAACGATGTCCTCGGCATCGTCTTTATAATATCGTAAGACGCTTAAATGCAATTCTTTTTATCAGAGACAGATCCAGGATTTTCTGATGTGGAGGGGGAGGGCGGAACCCAAAATATTCCTAACAAATGTCAAACGTTGTCCGAAAATTCATATATTACGCTCAAAGTACCGGTTTCTTGTTGTCTTCTGATAGGCAGAATTATTTATCATGCGGGAAACTAAATAGTTCTAAATTTTCTAAAAATACTAATGAAACACTCGAAAAATTGATCCAGAAATCGACACAAATCGGCGAAAAAGACACGACAAATCATTGTAGGAGCAAGAAAATCTTTGTTTTGTTCAAAAACTAGTCTTCTAACGTAAATTTAACTCTTTTAGAGCGTCAAGAGAGTCAGTGAATGCAATGAATGAGTACTACCCGGCGCCGAGCGCCAGAAAAATTTGAAATATCTCGATGAAAATGGCTAAAATCATCAAAAAATACACATCTATTATTCATTGCGCCCAAACATTTTTTTACGACAGGCGGAGGCCGCCCTCCGCCTCCTCTAAACATACGCCAGTGCTAATCATCAATGACGCAGCTTACCTTACGGTATTTAAAGCTGGTGCAAAATTATTAAAACTTTATTAATCGTTGCACATTTTGGCAACTGATAGCAGATTAAAAACGTTAATGAATGAATGCAAAAAATTGTAAGAATGTGTTGCTGTTTCAATAGGGCTTAACCAATTAGAACAGGAATAAAGAAAACAGTAAACAAATGATTTTGGCTTCCTATAAAACAAAGCGTGTGTAATTATCTTATTCTTGGAGACTTATCGCTGTTGTAAAGATAGCATATTTCAGTCAAAAAATACTCAAAAAGATAGAAAAAAGACTTTAGCTAATTTATTGTAAACATACTGCAGCTTAACCAACATAATTGAGACTTTAGCACGTTCTTGCAAAACGTCAATATACTCTTAGATAAAGCTAACCGCATTGAATTTGTTAAGTGTTGTAGTAGTTATAGGGATCAACATGCTGTTTGTTTTTTAGTCATCCTGTCTTATACAGAATCTGCTAAAGAGCAAGATGGTAGAGGAGTTTATAAAACTCAGTATTTCACTAATTACGGAGAAGAAATTATGACGTAACAATCATGAATTTTAAGATTTGCCTTAATTTACTTGAAACTTTTACTGACGTTTATATGATTTTATGGCAATAGAGTAGTCGAGCAACATATTACTAACATTAATACGAGCTCAAGGGTTGAGGGATTTGCACATATGGGCATGGGGGTAAGACAGTTTTAGAACTCCGAGAATTCGGCGGAATCCACACCACCAGAATTTGACTCTTGACCATCTATGGATTTGATCACAGAATGCCAACTCATTCCCGCAAAAAGTCATTTGCCGCCCGAAAATTTTTTATTTTTTAGAAAAGCTAAAGACAGTAAGCTGTTTCAAGTATTTGCAGCGATTTTTTTACTCAAGAATGCCAATTTTCGGGGCACGCACCCAGCTGTCATTTTTCGACTATATGTTGTCCACCATTCTATGAATTTTTCAGACAATTTCTTATGTATTTATGTTTTAGAAAGCAGAAAGTCGTCAGAAACTTTAAAAATAGAGTTTTTGACGTACACATCATCGTTCTGCGGTCGTCATCTCATCCCCTGAAAGTTTAAAATTCAGACACCTCCCAATCTAGGCTGATTGCGTTTTTAGCCGTCTGCTTAATGTTTTTGAGTCCCTCCCCTTAAAATTCCGAACTGCTATACGTCTGACCGTATTGCACAAAATTTCACTGCAAAATTCGTCTGTTTTTGCATTTTCTCACTAATCACAACAAAGCATTCATCTATTCAATGAACGCACAAGAGGAAAGTTTCGGCTCGCCGAGTTCAGCTTCAATTCAAGCCAGCCATTCATCGCTACGTCAAGAGACCCTGGATGCGTCCTTTGAATACTGTCTATCGCACTTGACTTCCAAGCGCGAAAAACTCTGGTCTAAAATAATGAAAGACTGTACAAAAAACTTATTATAACAGTTATCGAAAAGAGTAGTTCAAATCATATAAATTATTGAAAAATATAACGAAATTCAGTGTGAACAACTTAGTTTTTTATATTAAAAAGTTATCATTATTGGGGTATCACTTAAACTCTCCGGCTGGATTAGTTCGAATAATTATTGAATAATTTTACATACTTACACAAAAATAACATGCGTAAACGTTTTAATGCTGCATTGACCTCTTTAAGCTTCCGTGGCGAAGACTTTACCAAAACGAAAATAATCTTTAAATAAATTTGTTCATTAAGAAGAGATTGTTACATTAATGCAAAGCCTATTTGATATTTGTTGCATCATCGTCGTGAATGTACAGGTGTTCAATACGTTTTTACGTAATAATTCTGTTGATTCTTATTATTTTTCATCGATTCTCGGACGTAGTTGAAAGATCTAATCGAAAACGAGCTCAAAAGGTTTGATAAATTTTTCTCAGTAACACGCAGTGACGATCATAATGATTACTTGATTCGTAATCTCAACTCAAATATTTAATTGTTTTCTACGATAAAATATTCATCCTGAGCAAGAAGGATTCTATGCCTATTTATTATTATGTCAAATGTACCAACGATTATCTGTTTAGTCCCGCCATAGCTTGCTTACCATTTAGTAATTCGAAAAACAAGTTGTCTGTTTGGTCTCGTTTATTCTAACTCAAAAATGAGTACAAGCTAACCTGTAAATACCCCGAAGCTAGTGCCCCTAGTAGTTATGCGTGGTACCCTGGATCTAACGCTATAAGATAGGCAATGGTTAAGCATAGGCAATTCTTAAGAATATACGATGTTATAACATGGGCTAATGCTATAGCATATACAATGGTTAAGGATAGGCGAGGGGGTGGAGCCTTGCTCCCTGGGATAAGGGTCAGGGAGCAATGGTTAAGGATAGACAATGGTTTAAGATAGGCAATGGTTAAGCATAGACTAACGCTTTAACATATGAGGACATAGTTGAGGAGTGGAAAGGGTCAAAATTGGCAGGGTGCCAACAAGATTAAACTAGGATTAAACTAAGACTAAGTGTAAACTAATTGTGAATGTAAACTAAGTGTAAAGTAAACCTAGCTGAACTAGGTGTAAACAAAGCCTGGCCACCCCTTTTGCCTGCGGGTCCTCAGCGAGGGAGGGGGAAGTCCCCCTAAAATGTAGCAGTGGGCCGCTCTTGCTACCACTGACACTTAGTCTAAAAATTGCCTTAAATTTGCCAAAGTATGGCAAAACTAAGCAGAAAGATTGTGTGCCAGGGGTCCGCTCTTGCTACCCCTGCCACTCAGTCTTAAATATATCTAAAATGTGCCAAAGTAAGACAAAACTAAGCCCAAGGATTGGATGTGAGTGTAAAGTAAGCCTAGTTGCGCTAGGGATTAAAGTGGACCTATGCACAAAAGGAGTGTGTATATATAGGTTTGACTTCCCGGTCCTTCGTCACTTCCCGGTCCTTCGAATTCCCGGTCCTTCGTCACTTCCCGGTCCTTCGAATTCCCGGTCCTTTGACTTCCCGGTCTTGCTTGAGCCGCAAAAAACGGTACCATTATATAGAAAAGATAGGACGACTTTTTCACACAATTTGAGAATTTTAGTACATTTAAGCGTATAACTTTCGATCAGCTGGTATTTGCTAATAAAATAAATACAATAAATGATCACAATTCATTCAGCTTGCTCAAAAAATAGTCCATCTTTTATGTTATAACATGCCTACAGTGTGACAGTCAGTCAAAGTTGATGAACCTGCTCACCATTGAATAACTCATTTCAGTGAAGTGAGGTTTTTTGAGATGAATTCAAGAACCACTGAACGGATTTTGATGAAATAAAGTGTTTTAGATATACAATCTTGGAATGAAAGTATTTTGCCAAAAAGTATAGCTAGCCTATGTCTACAGTATGCTAGACTCGAAAAAGTGCTCAAACTTTGCTTATGACACTGCAGTAAGTTTCATATTTTGGAAAATAGCAAAATAGTTAGATATTTTAGTGCTCTAAATTTCACTCTTTTTTGTTTTTTGTGTTTCTGCATAGTTCGTCCTGCAATTTCAATTGAATTTTTCCAATATGGCTGCCCCCCATAAGGTGTGCATTTTACTCGCGCTATTTTTTCATACTTTTTAATGTTTAAGCACATTTTAGAAACCCCCAAAAAAGCTCGTTCGAATGATAGCCTATTTGTCTGATTTACTAAAGAATTCCGGTTTTTCAATATGGCCGCCAGAAAGGCTGTCATACTGTAGCTTTTGATCTTTTCAGCTATTATTCTGTGAGTTTCTGACATATTTCAAAAATTCATTCAGTAAATAGCTAGAAAATTTAATGTTCTCAACGAGCTATGTCTCATGTTCTGAATCCTTCTAGTCCGTTTAGGAAAGTTCAAAAACCTCAAAATTATTCATTGTATTGTGAAAATGCCGTGCATTGCAAATAATGGACCAATTGAGCTAAAATCTTGGTTTTGGATTGAATCAAACATGTGCTGTAGAGATTGTTGATTATGGGTCATGGTCAAGAAAATCTAGTAGTTTTACTGTTTTTCGCTATTTTTACATCAAAATACACTGTTTTTGGCTCAAATAACTCAATGATAGGTTCTGCATGTGTCTTGCAAAGGAGATCAACATCAACTTATATACCTACTGTAAAACTGAATACATGAGGAAGAATAGCTCAAACTGATCATACACCTTTAACAAAGTGTGTACTATTTGTAGAGCTGAGCACAAAGCAACTCACACTATTATGATTAGTTAGGTCTCCGAGGCTATTCTTCTATGCGGAAGAGTTTAACAAAACCTTCCATTTCAATACAATTAATGCCTCAGAACCATAATTAACATGAATTATCAACTTTACTTGGTTCAAGTACTTCTTTTTTATTTGTGTAAGTTAAAGTAAAGTGTGCACTTAATTCAATTACATGTGAGAATTGAAAATGGCTCATAGGTTTTAGAACAATTAGAAAGAAAGTGTAGGCAAATTGAGCAGTTTAGAAAAAAGTGTGCAGAGTTTGGAAAAAAGTGTGCAGAGTTTCGGAAAAAGTGTGCAGAGTTTGGAACATGTTTTCACACGTTATAACATAGGAAGTGTGCAGAGTTTCGAAAAAAGTGTGCAGAGTTTCGAAAAAAGTGTGCAGAGTTTCGAAAAAGTGTGCAGAGTTTGGAAAAAAGTGTGCAGAGTTTGGAAAAAAGTGTGAAGAGTTTCGGAAAAAGTGTGCAGAGTTTGGAAAAATACCGAGAATATTAAAACATATTTTGGGGTTATTCAAAATGTCATTATCATTCAGCCAACTATAGTATAATAGAGACATGTAGTTTAACTGGGTGGGCCTGAGTTCAGCACTTATTCAGGGCTAAGACCGACAGACGAGAATGATTTGGTCAAAAACACTTTTTGCTTTGACATAGTTTTTAAATAGATTATACACGTATATTAGACTTAACATTTTGATGCCATAGGCATGTCTTCAAGATAGAAACACAAGAATAAGCATTTAGTGTGGCTTACTTGGGTAGTGTGGCTGTAAAGTAATTTATCAGTCAGCCAATTTTCATAGAGATAGATATTATTTGCATACATACTTGCTACATAATTGTCCAGGCTGTTTGTTGGCTAAAATATTCATTATTGCAACCCTTCATACATGTAGGAAAACAATGCATTTTCATGGACTAGAGACATAAAGATTACAATACTGTTAGGTAGTCTTAAACAATATACTACGTACAGTAGGCAAAGTCTGTTGAATTTATAAGAGTGCTTGTAAAGTTTAGAACATTTTTGTAAAGTTTGGAACATTTTTGTAAAGTTTGGAACATTTTTTGTAAAGTTTGGAACATTTTCTGTAAAGTTTGGAACATTTTTGTAAAGTTTGGAACATTTTTGTAAAGTTTGGAATATTTTTGTAAAGTTTGGAACATTTTTGTAAAGTTTGGAACATTTTTTGTAAACGTTATGGAACATTTTCTGTAAAGTTTGGAACATTTTTGTAAAGTTTGGAACATTTTTGTAAGGTTTGGAATATTTTTGTAAAGTTTGGAACATTTTTGTAAAGTTTGGAAGATTTTTGTAAAGTTTGGAACATTTTTGTAAAGTTTGGAACATATTTTGTAAAGTTTGGAACATTTTTTGTAAAGTTTGGAAAATTTTTGTAAAGTTTGAAACAAAGCTTGTAAAATTTGGAACAAAACTCGTAAAAGTCAGAAGAAAGTTATATAAATGTTCAAATATCCGAATTCAGCCACAATTAAAGGGGTATATTGCATCCAAAAACCTTGTTTCTATTGCTTAAGTTAATAAGGCAAGTAAAGCATAATGTGTACACGCTGTTAAGCATCTGTACAGAAATTTGTATTTGTGACACTGTGTTATCTGTCTTATTGTTAGGTGTAAGCATGATATTGCACAGAGTGCTTTAAATGTTGCTTGTTAATTGATAAAGAGGTAGTAGCCTAAGCACACAGAAATTTGGCAGAAATGCTCATATTGTATACACAATACTATTTAAATTCCACACCTTATTGGAAAGGTGTGTGTTAAGCTCACTTGCATTGCTGCTGCATGCTTTTGTCTATATTGTAAAATTATCATCTCAGTACTGCAAATCCTGATATTTGAGACCATCAATTTAGAGTTTTGTCTATACAAAAGCTAATTTGCGCAGAAAAGTGCTATTCTATTAATTCAATTCTGGCATCTTTTAAAGCTTATTTCAACTTCATTTTATAGGTAAAAGCAGAAATGTACTACTTGGTGTCGCTGAAATCATCTAAGAGTGTTGGACCCTGAGGAAGGGGGATCCCCCCACCCCTATAGGAACCTGTGCTTCTCCAGGTGCTGAAGGAGAGGGGAGTAGAGATGTGCTGGGCCGCCTTTTTAGCCGGGGTCACAGAGACATAACACTTACCAGGGTATATCATACAGTACATGTGTACTGACTTAACATGCAACAAATAACAAAATACTGTTTCTCAATCATTGACTCATTTGGCACACGTAGCTGGTTTGTGTATTTTTATTGTCATTAATTGTACTGATGTACTAGGTGGTTACCATATTTACTGTAACTCAATAGGAAACTTTAGTGGGGCAAGTGGCTGTCATTCTATCATTTGTAGAGCACTAAACCGGCCAAATAAACATAATTCAAGCATACAGTGGCTGGGGCATACTATAGTAAGTGAGCTATGTAAGTATTACTCAAGATTGAACTAATCTGGAAATCTTAGGATTCTAAAAAATAATGACATAAAAGGTTGATACTGCCCACATTCTATTCTTTGCTTGACTATTCATAATTTAGGAACCACTTATTTAGATAAGAAATCTTATTTTCGGCAAAATCAACAGAAAGAAGCCAGAAATGACAATGCTGCTTTGGCAGTAGTATCCTAGCTCAACCCTTCTTGGCACAAATTCCAACCCTGACTTACACAAAGTGCCGCACTTTAAGACCAATACACAAGGCTTACATTTGGGAAGACATTTGCCAGCAACCTACAGCATGGTGAAGAGCATATAGGCATCAAACACTACATGCAACATTATTGAAGCAAAAAGAGAACAAAAGTCATTTGCCTAGAACATTATCAATATTAAAATAATGTAAAAGCTATAATTAACATTAGTGAGCTACACCGATCCTATTATCTGCTGCAAAGCACCCAGCATAAACAACAATTTGTTATGCCCTAAAGTATGCATTGATTGTTAATACAGTATGTCCTCAAACATCTTTGTCCATTCAGCCAAATGTGATGCAAATGCTTTCAAAAATATGGTTTAATCTAATCATAGATACAACAAACCACAACCATATCACCAATCTAGGTTACTTTTTGTAAATATGTTGCAGAATCTGAGCAAAAGATTATATTATTTTTGTCAATTTTTTACAGACCCCGGCTAAAAAGGCGGCCCAGCACATCTCTACTCCCCTCTCCTTCTGCACCTGGAGAAGCACAGGTTCCTATAGGGGTGGGGGCATCCCCCTTCCTCAGGGTCTAACACTCTTAGATGATTTCAGCGACACCAAGTAGTACATTTCTGCTTTTACCTATAAAATCAAGTTGAAATAAGCTTTAAAAGATGCCAGAAGTGAATTGATAGAATAGCACTTTTCTGCGCAAATTAGCTTTTGTATAGACAAAACTCTAAATTGATGGTCTCAAATATCAGGATTTGCAGTACTGAGATGATAATTTTACAATATAGACAAAATCATGCAGCAGCAATGCAAGTGAGCTTAACACACACTTTTCCAATAAAGTGTGGAATCTAAATAGTATTGTGTATACAATATGAGCATTTCTGCCAAATTTCTGTGTGCTTAGGCTATTACCTCTTTATCAATTAACAAGCAACATTTAAAGCAATCTGTGCAATAGCATGCTTACACCTAACAATAAGACAGATAACACAGTGTCACAAATACAAATTTCTGTACAGATGCTTAACAGCGTGTACACATTATGCTTTACTTGCCTTATTAACTTAGGCAATTAGAAACAAGGTTTTTGGATGCAATATACCCCTTTAATTGTGGCTGAATTCGGATATTTGAACATTTATATAACTTTCTTCTGACTTTTACGAGTTTTGTTCCAAATTTTACAAGCTTTGTTCCAAACTTTACAAAAATTTTCAAAACTTTACAAAAAATGTTCCAAACTTTACAAAAAAAGTTCCAAACTATACAAAAATGTTCCTAACTTTACAAAAATGTTCCAAACTTTACAAAAAATGTTCCAAACTTTACAAAAATGTTCCAAACTTTACAAAAAATGTTCGAATTTTACAAACTTCCTATGTTATAACGTGTAAAATGTGTTCCAAACTTTACAAAAATGTTCCAAACTTTACAAAAATGTTCCAAACTTAACAGAAAATGTTCCAAACTTTACAAAAAATGTTCCAAACTTTACAAAAATGTTCTAAACTTTACATAAAATGTTTTTACAAAAATGTTCCAAACTTTACAAAAATGTACCAAACTTTACAAAAATGCTCCAAACTTTACAGAAAATGTTCGAAACTTTACAAACTTCCTATGTTATAACGTGTAAAATGTGTTCCAAACTTTACAAAAAATGTTCCAAACTTTACAAAAATATTCCAAACTTTACAAAAATGTTCCAAACTTTACAAAAATGTTCCAAATTTTACAGAAAATGTTCCAAACTTTACAAAAAATGTTCCAAACTTTACAAAAATGTTCTAAACTTTACAAAAATGTTCTAAACTTTACAAGCACTCTTATAAATTCAACAGACTTTGCCTACTGTACGTAGTATATTGTTTAAGACTACCTAACAGTATTGTAATCTTTATGTCTCTAGTCCATGAAAATGCGTTGTTTTCCTACATGTATGAAGGGTTGCAATAATGAATATTTTAGCCAACAAACAGCCTGGACAGTTATGTAGCAAGTATGTATGCAAATAATATTTATCTCTATGAAAATTGGCTGACTGATAAATTACTTTACAGCCACACTACCCAAGTAGGCCACACTAAATGCTTATTCTTGTGTTTCTATCTTGAAGACATGCCTATGGCATCAAATTGTTAAGTCTAACATACGTGTATAATCTATTTAAAAACTATGTCAAAGCAAAAAGTGTTTTTGACCAAAGCATTCTCGTCTGTTGGTCTTAGCCCTGAATAAGTGCTGAACTCAGGCCCACCCACTTAAACTACATGTCTCTATTATACTATAGTTGGCTGAATGATAATGACATTTTGAATAACCACTAAATATGTTTTAATATTCTCGGTATTTTTCCAAACTCTGCACACTTTTTCCGAAACTCTGCACACTTTTTTCCAAACTCTGCACACTTTTTTCAAAACTCTGCACACTTCCTATGTTATAACGTGTGAAAAATTTTCCAAACTCTGCACACTTTTTTCGAAACTCTGCACACTTTTTTCCAAACTCTGCACACTTTTTTCTAAACTGCTCAATTTGCCTTACTTTCTTTCTAATTGTTCTTAAACCTATGAGCCATTTTCAATGCTCACATGTAATTGAATTAAGTGCAGACTTTACTTCAACTTACACAAATAAAAAAGAAATGCTTGAACCAAGTAAGGTTGATAATTCATGTTAATTATGGTTCTGAGGCATTAATTGTTTTGAAATGGAAGGTTTTGTTAAACTCCTCCGCATAGAAGAATAGCCTCGGAGACCTAACTAATCATAATAGTGTGAGTTGCTTTGTGCTCAGCTCTACAAATAGTACACACTTTGTTAAAGGTGTATGATCAGTTTGAGCTATTCTTCCTCATGTATTCAGTTTTACAGTAGGTATATAAGTTGATGTTGATCTCCTTTGCAAGACACATGCAGAACCTATCATTGAGTTATTTGAGCCAAAAACAGTGTATTTTGATGTAAAAATAGCGAAAAACAGTAAAACTACTAGATTTTCTTGACCATGACCCATAATCAACAATCTCTACAGCACATGTTTGATTCAATCCAAAACCAAGATTTTAGCTCAATTGGTCCATTATTTGCAATGCACGACATTTTCACAATACAATGAATAATTTTGAGGTTTTTGAACTTTCCTAAACGGACTAGAAGGATTCAGAACATGAGACATAGCTCGTTGAGAACATTAAATTTTCTAGCTATTTACTGAATGAATTTTTGAAATATGTCAGAAACTCACAGAATAATAGCTGAAAAGATCAAAAGCTACAGTATGACAGCCTTTCTGGCGGCCATATTGAAAAACCGGAATTCTTCAGTAAATCAGACAAATAGGCTATCATTCGAACGAGCTTTTTTTGGGGGTTTCTAAAATGTGCTTAAACATTAAAAAGTATGAAAAAATAGCGCGAGTAAAATGCACACCTTATGGGGGGCAGCCATATTGGAAAAAATTCAATTGAAATTGCAGGACGAACTATGCAGAAACACGAAAAACAAAAAAGAGTGAAATTTAGAGCACTAAAATATCTAACTATTTTGCTATTTTCCAAAATATGAAAGCTTACTGCAGTGACTAAGCAAAGTTTGAGCACTTTTTCGAGTCTAGCATACTGTAGACATAGGCTAGCTATACTTTTTGGCAAAATAGTTTCATTCCAGGATTGTATATCTAAAACACTTTATTTCATCAAAATCCGTTCAGTGGTTCTTGAATTCATCTCAAAAAACCTCACTTCACTGAAATGAGTTATTCAATGGTGAGCAGGTTCATCAACTTTGACTGACTGTCACACTGTAGGCATGTTATAACATAAAAGATGGACTATTTTTTGAGCAAGCTGAATGAATTGTGATCATTTATTGTATTTATTTTATTAGCAAATACCAGCTGATCGAAAGTTATACGCTTAAATGTACTAAAATTCTCAAATTGTGTGAAAAAGTCGTCCTATCTTTTCTATATAATGGTACCGTTTTTTGCGGCTCAAGCAAGGACCGGGAAGTCAAAGGACCGGGAATTCGAAGGACCGGGAAGTGACGAAGGACCGGGAATTCGAAGGACCGGGAAGTGACGAAGGACCGGGAAGTCAAACCTATATACACACTCCTTTTGTGCATAGGTCCACTTTAATCCCTAGCGCAACTAGGCTTACTTTACACTCACATCCAATCCTTGGGCTTAGTTTTGTCTTACTTTGGCACATTTTAGATATATTTAAGACTGAGTGGCAGGGGTAGCAAGAGCGGACCCCTGGCACACAATCTTTTCTGCTTAGTTTTGCCATACTTTGGCAAATTTAAGGCAATTTTTAGACTAAGTGTCAGTGGTAGCAAGAGCGGCCCACTGCTACATTTTAGGGGGACTTCCCCCTCCCCCGCTGAGGACCCGCAGGCAAAAGGGGTGCAGGCTTTGTTTACACCTAGTTCAGCTAGGTTTACTTTACACTTAGTTTACATTCACAATTAGTTTACACTTAGTCTTAGTTTAATCCTAGTTTAATCTTGTTGGCACCCTGCCAATTTTGACCCCTTCCACTCCTCAACTATGTCCTCATATGTTATAGCGTTAGTCTATGCTTAACCATTGCCTATCTTAAACCATTGTCTATCCTTAACCATTGCTCCCTGACCCTTATCCCAGGGAGCAAGGCTTAACCCCTTCGCCTATCCTTAACCATTGTATATGCTATAGCATTAGCCTATGTTATAACATTGTATATTCTTAAGAATTGCCTATGCTTAACCATTGCCTATCTTATAGCGTTAGATCCAGGGTACCACGCATAACTACTGCCCCTAATACCATTCATAAAACATCGGATGAAAAAAATTATAATCTAATGTCCAATTACCTAAAAGTAAATGAGATCATAAAACTAATATTAGCGAACGGATGGCTTGCTACAATGAAATCGTAGCTAGGGCGTTAGCATGTAGCTTCAATATACTTATAACACAAGAGCACTAGTTGAGGGGCATTTACTCCATCTGAGCTTCTAAAAACTGATAGCTATTCACAGATTTTGGCCAAAAAAATATTGCTAGCCTTTTTTGGGCTCAGAAAATAAGCTATATAGCCTTTTTGGGCTCGGAAAACTAGCTATATAGCCTTTTCCAGACTCTGAAACACACCGTGTGAGCTCAAAAAATGCTATATAGTGGTCTTTTCTAAATTTCGAAAGGATATATAGCTAATTTCTTGATTTTAAAAGGGCTAAATAGCAATTTACAGTCCAAAAAGGCTACAAAGTATATTTGTGAGTCCAAAAAGGCTTATTTATTTACCGCAAATGCTAAAAAAAGATGGTTGTAAAGCGATATCATCGTTTTTTCGCTATTTAGCCGTTTATTGGAAAACAGCAAACTACCCATGCTTGGTTTTCACCTCCCTCTGAAAGTTTAGCCTCTCGCACCTATGATACTTGGCTACCCCTAAAAAGTGACTATCCATCTACAGCTATATCGGGACACACATCTGGGATGTGTAGTGCTTCCAAAAGATAGATAATAATAAACTTCATCGAGAGTGTGTTTTGTTTTTCTTCACACTCAATATTCAGTTTGTAATTAGTGTGTAAAATTTTTGCGTAGCGGCATAACATATAGGAATGCCACAAGCAATTTAATTGTATAGAAATTTAAAGGATACAATTCGTTAGATGCGAAATTTTTTGTTCTGTAAATTTCGTATTACTCCTCGAGAGAAGGGGATCAAAGAGTGTAAAAATCTGCGAGTGTAAAGATAGTTTGCGAACTTTGCCAATTATAAATCAAGAAGTGCAAAGTATTCTAAAAATAAAGCACGTCTCAGGAGTTGACACATTGCACTTAAAAGCGATTCCTCAAACTCGATACAGTTAGGTCGTAAGGTGCAAGTTTACTCTGGTTCAAAAAGACGTTTTTTGCAGATTTGCTCGTCAGCAAACTCCTCCGGGCATTAGCACACGTGGGCGTGGGGTGGGGGTTTAAGATGGGTATGCAGCCCCACATAAGTTGGAATACCCCCCAAAAATTAAAATACCCCACCCCCCAGAATTCAATTTTTGAATTTTTTTTGCTTTTTAGCAATTTTTTGATGCCATTGGCGAGTACATGCATGTGCGCAGTGCGAGTACATAAGTGAAATTCACTGTATACTCGCATTCCGCGGACTGCATCAAAGTTGCTCGGAGTGCGGAGCAAAAGTACATAAGGATTTTTCCTTATGTACTTTTGCTCCGCACTTCTTTACACCTTCGATACGTTTGATACGGTGTGCGCAGTGCGAGTACATATGCGAAATTCACCGTGTACTCGCATTCCGCGGACTGCATCAAAGTTTCACGGAGCGCGGAGCAAAAGTACATAAGGAATTTACACTGTGTACTCGTTGTCCGCGCTCCGCCCTACTTTTAGCTCTTGACTACGGAGTACGAGTACATAGTGAATTTTCCTATGTACTCGTGCTCAATTGTCTCTCGTTAAAACAGGAAATACAAGTCTGCAAGTGCGACACAGGCAACATGCGCTCCGCGGACCGAAAATTTCGAAATGCGGAGGTCCGTGCAGTATAAACGACAAATTTACTTGTATTTCATGTTTTAACGCGAGACAATTGAGCACGAGTACATAAGGAAAATCTACTGTGTACTCGTACTCCGTGGTCAAGAGCTTAAAGTAGGGCGGAGCGCGGACAACGAGTACACAGTGTAAATTCCTTATGTAATTTTGCTCCGCGCTCCGTGCATCTTTGATGCAGTCCGCGGAATGCGAGTACACAGTGAATTTCGCTTATGTACTCGCACTGCGCACACCGTGTCGAACGTATCAAAGGTGTAAAGAAGTGCGGAGCAAAAGTACATAAGGAAAAATCCTTATGTACTTTTGCTCCGCACTTGCTCGTCATTTTCTGTGTTGTAATCAAAGCAGTGCGGAGCGCGGACCTAAAGTACATCTCGGAAAAATAACAAAAAATTCGTACAGCATGAACAGTATTGATTTTATCTGATAATAATCTTGAGATAGAAAACAACGATTATTGATCTACTGTCATTAAAATTTGAGTCAAAAATTCTCCTTTTGTGACCATACAGCACGATCGGTAAGGTTAACGGGGTGGTCAGTGGTCACCATAGATATAAAGCATGGCCGATCTGGAGGGGTCAGGCAGTATGGGGGGACAAAAATTGAGCTTTTTAGGGTCAAAATGGCCTCAAAAATTGCTAAAAACGCTAAAATAGCGTTAAAAGCAGATAATTACATAGTTTCTGGTCGAAGTACTTTTCGATAAAATTTTCAATTTTTATCCGTTTTTGGCCTTCATTTTGTCAAACTTTCCCCACAAAGTTTCCATTTTGCCATTCTGGAAAGTGGCGTAAAAATGCTGCTAATGTAAAACTTTGGATTTTTATTCGTGTTTAGCTTTTATTTTAGAAATGCATCCTCAAAGAATTATCAACTTCTTTGGGGGTTCTTTCGACCCACCTTCCCCCAATCTCAAGTGTGTAAACATATGTATTCAGTCGCAAGCACACATGCCCGGGCAAAGGATGGTCTAGTAACCCAGAATGGAAAAATGGGAAATTTATCTAAAAAATGAGGCAAAAACGGATGAAAACTGAAGATTTTCTTCAAAAATGCTTTAAATTACCCAGAAACTGTATAGGAACGTAGTTTTCAATGCTATTTTCGATCTTAAACCGGTTTTTAAGGTCATAAATCGAAATTTCCTTCAAACCTGATTTAACTTTTCCAAAGCGTCAATTTATCATGTTTACAGTTGTTGAGATGATTCAGATCCAAAAGAACTCACTATTTGTTTTTCCGGACCAAACAACTTGTGTATATATGGTCTAGATTAAAGGTGGACAGCAACGAAATTCTGGAGGGCTGCAAGATTTTTTAAAGGTCAAAAAATGGTGTTATGGCGAAAAAACACCATTTTTCAACGTTTCTAAGCATTATCCATGAGCATCAAAAATTCCTAAAAAAACAAAAAAATTTCTCAGATTTGATTCTTGGGGGTATTTTGGTTTCTCGTGGGGGGAGGGCTGCATACTCCCTCAAACCCTCTCCTCCCACGCCCAGGTGTGCCCTAAATCCTCAGAGTGAACAAATGAAAAATTTTTAAAAGATTACTGGAAAAGCTTTAAAAAGCAGCTTTCTATACGAATTTCTATTTGATTTCTTGGAACTTTCGTCAAATCGCGAATTCTGAGAGGGGGGGGGTGAAAAAACATGTGGAAGGTGGAAGTTTTTTCTGAGCGTGAAACCCACACGTGGGCGTGGGCAGTTTAGGGGTATGCACCCTCCCCTCCAGAACTCAATTTTTTGATTTTTTTTAATTTTTTTCTCGCAATTTTTCGATGCTAATCGATAATGCTTGTTGAGAAACGTCGAAAAATAGTGTTTTTCGCCGTACCACAAATTTTAAAGCCATTTTTCGACCTTTTGAAGCTCTTGCATCACCCAGAATTTTGGTGTAGTGAAACCCTTCATATCATGTTTGTATGCCTACTAAGGTCTGTTTCATTTATCCGAGAGCTTTATCAGCAAGCATTTTCCGAGGCTACAGTTAGTATATTTTTCCTACTTACTGTAGGTCATTTAGAAATCATTATAGCGATGTACATAGGAAGAAAGTGTTTTTCAATAAAAATTTCTTATGGCATAATTTATTCTCGTTTTCAAGCACATCATGCAACATGCGGATGGAATTCACGCATTCAGCTTGTCATAAATCGACCGTAAAACACAATAGACTAGCATTTTAAACATCGCCGAAAAGTTTCGCTTAGCGTAGTGGTAGAACGCCTGATTATCGTCGAAGCAACACTGGTTCGATTCCCGGTCTAGGACGTTTTGGCGACGCCGTTTTGGCGACGCCGTTTTGGCGACGGCCGTTTTGGCGACGGCCGTTTTGGCGACGGCCGTTTTGGCGACGCCGTTTTGGCGACGGCCGTTTTGGCGACGGCCGTTTTGGCGACGGCCGTTTTGGCGACGGCCGTTTTGGCGCCGGTCGTTTTGGCGACGGCCGTTTTGGCGACGGCCGTTTTGGCGCCGGACTGAAAGTTTTCCTCAAAATTGCTGGAAATTAACGAGAAACTGTACCATAACTTATTTTTAAGCTCAAAGAACTAATGTTATCATTTTAATCAGATGTTGAATCAGTTTTACAGAATCAGAGCAGAAATTTTTCGCAGACCTATGTAATTACTTGTACATATGTAAATTTATTCATATGCATGCATGCACGCACCTATAGGTCTGTTTCATTTATTGGAGAGCTTGTTAAATGAATTTAGTTCGCATAAATTAGGCTGCAAAAGTGATATGTAAGCATGACGCAGACTTGCCTCTTAGCAATGTCAAAAAGTCATCATACAACTCGATATATGTACTGTAATCTTTTCTCTCTCATTAGTTTAAAACACTTTAGAAGCCAATTTAAACTTTTATAAAAGCTCTCGAACAAAATGAAACCGACAACACATTGCATAATCTGTTACATTTTTGCTTTGAGATCTTTGAAAAATTGAAAGTGACTACAAAAGTAACTTTAAGCTGATACTCATAAAAAGTAGAATTGATTCAGAAATTAGAATGCCCAGAGCAAGGTTAAGGATCATGTAACGTGTAGTACCTACTATACATAGATAGCGAATCGGATGAAACGCTTTACGTCGATTGGCTGGATTATTTTTGTCTACTTTCGAATCACTATTGTAAAAGAAGTCCAAAGAATTTTGAAACAGACCATTGTAGGTCCAAAGGATTTTGAAATAGACACCAAGCCAATCGCTCGCGTAACTATGGATAAGTAAAGTGCTGTGGTGCATACGTACATAGGTAAACCTATTCCTCATGCTTCCTTGGAAATCACACAATTGCCTCCGCGCTCTCTTGCATGGACAGCACCGAAATTTCTGGTGGTCCGCTGGGTCAAAATCGCCAAAATTGCAATTCGAAGCGCCAAAAATTTAATTCTGGGGGTCCAGAGCGTACCTGGGCGTGGGGGGTATGCACTCCCCAGAAGGCAAAATACCCAACGAAAAATGGCAAAAACCCAGCTACACTCCCCAGAATTTCATTTTTAAATTTTTTTGCTTTTTTCGGGTTTTTTTTGATGCCAATCGATAGAGCTCGACGAGAAACGTACAAAAATGGTGTTTTTTTCGCCATAGCACCATTTTTAGGGCCAATATTTGACTTTGAAAAAATTTCGCACCTCCCTGACCTTTAGAGCCGCCCACCTACGGTCCAGAGCACCTACGCCCATTCGTGATAACTACCTATGTATATATATGTTTAATAGGTACCTACCACCTATTATGAAACCGTAGTGTGCGAAATATGAACAGGCTCCTGTGCTCACATTATTCCAGCAGTTTACAGTCAATTTGAACACGTACATAAAGCTGAGGCGAATTAACACTAATTTTTGACACTTAATATCATCAATCAAGCAATATCCATTGGCTTATACCCCCAAACCCCCCAAGCCCATCTTGTATGTAGATCAGTCGTTAGCCTCATAATTCCTTAAATTTTTCCGGCGCTTTGCGCCGGATAATAAATATTAATGACATTTACTTACTTTTTGCATTTTTTGCTCACCAAATATGTATGGTCTGTTTCACATAACTTTGTGCTTTTATGTTCACGATTCTAAGTTGTTGTAAACCAGAATTTCATGCACCAAGTTATGTGAAACAGTCTATAGATATGCATGTGTATGTTAGCTCTCAAACTATTTCAATAGCAGAAACAGCTATGTATTTCAGCATATGTAGAATGCTAAAACAGTCTTTTTGAAGAAATTTCGAAGAAAAATTTAATTCGGCGCCAAAACGGCCGTCGCCAAAACGGCCGGCGCCAAAACGGCCGGCGCCAAAACGGCCGGCGCCAAAACGGCCGTCGCCAAAACGGCGTCGCCAAAACGGCAGTCGCCAAAACGGCGTCGCCAAAACGTCCCATTTCGTTCGATTCCTGCTGCAGGATTTTTATTCAGCGCACTTACTGTAGTATGTCACAACACCGTTTAGATGCTCGAATTAAGTCTATATGGACGGTTTAGTACATTAAAAATGAAAGAGTGTCGGCCACTCACCCCTACTCAGCTTTTCTGTCGAGTTACAGCAAATCACCTAATTATGCATACTGTAGCCTTCGAAAAAATTTATTGAAAAAGCTCTCAAATAAATGAAACAGACTATAGTCTCTCATGTCATTTTGGCCCGAAAAATCGGGATATGGATAACTGGTCCCCGACATTTCGCCTCGCACAATTCGCTCCCAACAACCAAAGGTGGGTGGCTCCAAAATTCTGGGGTGCAAGATTTTTCAAAGGTCAAAAAATTGCCTTAAAAAATGGTGGTATGGCGAAAAAAACACACCATTTTTCGACGTTTTCATCGAGCACTATCCATTGGCATCAAAAAAAATTGCGAAAAAACGATAAAAATTTTCAAAAATTGAATTCTGGGGGTATTTTTGATTTTTGGTGGGGTATTTTGGTTTCTGGGAGGGTGCATACCCCCAAAGCCCCGTACGCTCAGGTGTGGTATGCAACTCCAGAAACCAAAATACTCCCAAGAAATCAAAATACCCCCCCAGAATTCAATTTCTAGGATGTTTTTGTTTTTTCGCAATTTTTTTGATGCCAATGGATAGTGCTCGATGAGAAACGTTGAAAAATGGTGTTTTTTCACCACACCACAATTTTTAAAGCCATTTTTTGACCCTCGAAAAATCTTGCACCCCCAGAATTTTGGTGCTGCCCACGTTAGGTGACGGGGCTGCAAACCCCCCAATTCTTCCAACCACGCCCAGATATGAGCCACACATATGCAACGACCAGATGCACAACATGACCGAGCTGGGAGGAGTGGAGGTAAGCTGATCAAAGACGGATTCAAGAACTTAGATTTTTCGGCTGAAATGACCCTAAAAACCGGTGCAAGCTCGAAAATAGCATTGAAAACTACGTTCCTATACAGTGTGTGGGTAATTTAAAGCATTTCTTAAGAAAATGTTCAGTTTTCATCCGTTTTGCCTCATTTTGTCGATAAATTTCCCATTTTTAAAGTGTGGGGTACTAGACCATCCTTTGCCCGGACATGTCTGCTTGCGACTGGATACATATGTCTACACACTTGAGATTGGGGGAAGGTGGGTCGAAAGAACCCCCAAAGAAGTGGATAATTCTTTGATGATGCATATGTAAAATAAAAGCTAAACACGAATAAAAATCCAAAATTTTACATTAGCTGCATTTTTACGCCACTTTCCAGAATGGCAAAATGGAAAATTTGTGGGGAAAGTTTGACAAAATGAAGGCCAAAAACGGATAAAAATTGAAAATTTTATCGAAAAGTACTTCGACCAGAAACTGTGTAATTATCTTCTTTTAACGCTATTTTAGCGCTTTTAGCAATTTTTGAGGCCATTTTGACCCTAAAAAGCTCAATTTTTGTCCCCCCCATACTGGCTGACCCCTCCAGATCGGCCATGCTTTATATCTATGGTGACCACTGACCACCCGTTAACCTTACCGATCGTGCTGTATGGTCACAAAAGGAGAATTTTTGACTCAAATTTTAATGATAATAGATCAATAATCGTTGTTTTCTATCTCACGATTATTATCAGATAAAATCAATACTGTTCATGCTGTACGAATTTTTCTGTTATTTTTCTGAGATGTACTTTAGGTCCGCGCTCCGCACTGCTTTGATTACAACACAGAAAATGACGAGCAAGTGCGGAGCAAAAGTACATAAGGATTTTTCCTTATGTACTTTTGCTCCGCACTGCTTTACACCTTTGATACGTTTGACACGGTGTGCGCAGTGCAAGTACATAAGCGAAAATCACTGTGTACTCGCATTCCGCGGACTGCATCAAAGTTGCCCGGAGCGCGGAGCAAAAGTACATAAGGATTTTTCCTTATGTACTTTTGCTCCGCACTTCTTTACACCTTTGATACGTTTGATACGGAGTGCGCAGTGCGAGTACATAAGCGAAATTCACTGTGTACTCGCATTCCGCGGACTGCATCAAAGTTGCACGGAGCGCGGAGCAAAAGTACATAAGGAATTTACACTGTGTACTCGTTGTCCGCGCTCCGCCCTACTTTTAGCTCTTGACCACGGAGTACGAGTACACAGTGGATTTTCCTTATGTACTCGTGCTCAATTGTCTCGCGTTAAAACATGAAATACAAGTCTGCAAGTGCGACACAGGCAACATGCGCACCGCGGACCGAAAATTTCGAAATGCGGAGGTTCGTGCAGTAAAAACAACAAATTTTAAAAATGGCGGCCGCATACACGTTATCGCAACAAATAAATCATACTCAAATTACCGTGTTTTCACGATTAGCGCCGATATCTAAACCGATTTGAGGGCAATCCGACAATCCCAATTCCTCTCTTTTGGCGCACTGTATCAATTCTACTTTGACAAACCAATCAGTGGCGTTGATAATTTCTCCACGAACAACCAGTGTTCGGTTTCGTTCAAAGGCTCTTCCAGTGAAGCCCCAAAACACGTTTTCATCATCATTCAACTGAAAGATTCGGATTTTTCAAGTTGCATAGATTCGATCAAAATGAAATCGGAAACCTATGCGAGCAGACATGAATAGGAGAGATAAGAGGATCTCCCATTCAAAGTTTGTCGTCGCCTATCGGCCAGAATAGAAAATTTTGTCCCCCTTCCGGTTAAAACTCCTGTTTTTTGTCCATTTTTAAATTTTTGCAATTTTTGGCCCAAAATTGAAGGTCACATAATGGTCGGAGACCTAAACCATATATTCGAACCTTTAATGTATGGATGCGGGCATAAATGTTGCTCACTAGTAACAGTGAAACCCTGTTACAGCAGATGTAAGTAGTTGCTCGTCCTTTTGGTGTCCCGAATTAATTTTAGAGGGGGCGACAGGTATCGGGATTTTTGAATATGGATATAAAACATAATTGATGATTTAAGCGAAAATTAAATAAGAATCATACGTTGGTTCTTAGCATGTACCTATAATATACTTAGGTATAAAGCGACACCCTCCGGAACACTCCTGTATTGAGCGGTCTAAAAAAGATAGATAATCAAACAATATTTGGTACCCATTTTTCTTTTTTTGTACGTTTGCTTGATTAGTAGAGAGCGTGGATAGTTTTACTGCAACGTTATATGGTATAGTTTTTTTAAATATTGGTCGATCACCGGACTTATCTAAATCAGGTTTGTATTCTGTTTCGTCTGGTTATTTTAAATATACACAATTGAGTAAGCTCGATGGCGCTTTTTAATTTCTTTGAAAAATGACTTATTCTCGGATGGGCAGTGTAAAGGGCGTAAAAATCTTCTAATGAAAAACACAGTTCGGCCCTTTTTTGTCTTGTCTGCAAACAGCTCCAGTTATGAATTTCAAGAAATTTTCCCTATAAAAAACATACTATGATTCGGAAACTACTTTCGGTTTACCAGCAAACTTTTTACCGAGTTGGATTCAGGGCTCAAAGTTTGCAATGTATTAGATGGTGCAAAAAAGGTTTGATTTTGATTTCTCAGCCAACTTCTCCTGGTATAAGTCCGGACAAATTGAATAAAACAAAAATAAATTACAGAAAGCACGTTTCAAGGGCTACACGTAGCAGCAAATTGCGTTCTAAAACGCAATATTCATTTACTTCAGGAGGTGTAGGTTCGAAATCACGGGTATAAGAAGGAATGTAAAAATCACGTTTTCTTCCCTTGTAGAGCAATAGTTCTTCATACACAAAAACGTACTACGACTCAAGGGCTAGAAAATGGCCTCAGCCAAATTCCTTAGCATTCGATGGGGAGTTATTTTTAGATTTTAAAAATTCAAAGTCTGGTGGATGGTGTAAAAATATGTTTCTGTCCATTTTTTCAATCGTAAATTCCTCCGATTAGAAGTCGGGATAAATCAAATAGAATAAAAGTAAAGCAGATGTACCCGCCACAGAAAATTGTATTTATTCACGTATGAAGCCACTTCGGGGGATGTAAACCTAAAAATCGGAGGTGTAAGACATGTTTCTGTCTTGTTTTTTTCTACCACCTTCTCTGCTTATGATTCTGGACATAATCTCATGTTCGAAAATGTATTAGGAGTCAAAGCCAAATATCATGCGTCAGTTGGGCGCATTTGTTTCAATTAAACTGTGGTGTAATGTGGTTTACATGTAACATTCATTTCTCTTCAGACCATTGTGGAGAGTCAATTTTTTCATAAACATTGATCGTAATATCAAGGTTACAAATCCGACTATAATCTGTTTAACACTCGTGGTTGTGTAAAATTTAACTAAAAAATTAACATTTCCTCTAGAGCGTTATGGATGGCTGAATTTTTTCAAAATGTTCTCCGTTTTGTCAAAATTACGAATCTGGTCCTAAAGTTTTTTTAATATTCGTTGATTGTTGAGATTTTTTGAAGTGAAGTTTAGATAACACGCATGTGTTATGACACGTATTGTACAAGATGCTAGTTAACACATAAAGGATAAAGATGTCAATATAATCTACATAAATAAGGGTATTAATGGAATTTTTAACGTACAAACATTGATACTTTGACATTAGGCACATTTATGTGGTGATGATCTTTTATAAATGCATAATTATATTATTTTACGCCCGGTGCTTATTCTATGTGATTTAAAGCTCGTCTTTGGTTCACACGTGCGCGGGTTTGCACATTATTACTTATTCTTCGTTTTTTGCTCACTGGTTACCGGTCAGAGCGCCCAATGTCGTTTTCCTTATTGTGGGGTTTTAATAATAAATTTTTTCTGCAAAAACTCTTAGGTAGGTAGAAGCAAGAAGATTTTTAAATTCAATTTTTCAACGCATATTTTTTAAATTTTTTGCCAAGAGAAATCAGGGGACTAGCTACCAAAAATGCTTCGATAGAACAAAAGTGACGAATATACTCCGAATTACGCATAATTAAGGACATAAAGGAGGGGACTTGAGAAAACTTAACTAATTATACCACTGAAATTAGTAAGAATCTACTAAAACTTAGACTTCCGTTGAAGGGCTAAACTTAAGAATATGGTACTTCTAGAAAAGGAGCAGAACGAATGCGGAATGCCAAATTTTTTGCCAGAATGGTAGAACATGACAAATTTGAGTGCGGAAAAAATTTGGTGAAAATCTGAGCCATACTTGCAAAGTTGCAGGCAAATCTCGATTTCAGTGTCGGGTGGGACGATAAAACGGCTCGATCCGAAGACTTACACATTTGTCAAAAATAAATAACATGGGCTGAAATTAGGGAAGGAAGCATAGCAATGAAGGAGAAAAAAGAAAAAAGGCGCGGAAAGCTCTTTGAAATTTAAAAAAACTTAAAAAAATTTCATATTTTTTGCATGTTTTTTCGGTTTTACTTGATAAGATATACGTAAATCTTAGTTTTTGCTTGTTATACTTAGGCCTAGGCTTAGTATATCTGAAAAGGTGTTTTAAGCTGCTTAGGTCGAGGTCGCTCCCGCTCAGGTCGATGTATAGATGCTTAGATCGATGTAGAAATGCTTAGGTCGATGTATAGATGCTTAGGTCAATCATAGGTAGCGCGTTAGCGCGTACCTATAATATACTTGGGTACCCCTAACACCTGTGCACCCCCTACAGCTATAACGGGACACTTCTGGAAGGTGCGGTTTTTTTAAAAGAAAGATAATAAAAAAATTCGCTGCCCGTGTTTTTTTTTCTTGAAACTCAAAACTGACTGTGTAAAGAAGGTGTAAAGTTTTTGTGTAACGTTATAACATAGGACAAATTTTGGGACCTTTTTACTGCGGCATGTGAACAACTGAGTATTGATGACTCGAAGAATTGAACAGCATAGGATAATAGAGGGATGAATTCTACAGATGGCACTTTTTTTGTTTTTTGAAATTCGCATTAGTTATCGAATGGCAGTGTAAAGAGATGCGAAAATCTGGGGATGAAAAAGCACTTTCTGGTCGAGTTTTTAACCTGCTTATGTCCGATACTAACTCCGGTTATGAGTTTTTTAAAATGCTTTCTGACAGAAATGTAGAGCGGATCAAGGGCTACATTCCGCATATAAGCAAAGTCTTATATGCTCTATGGTGAGTTAGATCCTGGGGTTTAAAGTTTACACTCTAGTGGATGGTGTAAAAAACGGATTTTAACTAAGATTTCTCTGCCAAATTTTCCCGCTTATGAGTCAGGGTGAATTGAATACAGCAGTAATAAAGTGCCTCTCAAGGGCTACACATCGTAGCAAACCGCATTTAAAAAAACGCAATATTGAGTTATTTATGGGGGTGTAAAGTTCGAAATCAGAGGTAAAAATGGGCGAAAAAACACGTTTTTTCCGAATTTTGATTAATAAATCATACCAAATAATTTTTGCAAGAGAATTTTGGCACACAGGAATGTACTACGATTTAAAAGCTACAAATTGTACCAAACCGAATTTCTTTAAACTCAATGGGGAGTTCGGTACGGAATTTTAAAGTTTACAGTGTACTAAATGATGGAAAATACGTTTTTGTTGCGTTTTTTGTTCGCCACTTTCTCCGTCCAGAAGTCAGGATAAGTCTAATAGAATAAAAATAAAGTGCTTTATATCGGGTGCATGTCAAAGCAAATTGTCTATACATTAATATTTAGCGAGTGTAAAGTCAAAAATTTGGTGTTTAAAATGCGTTTCTGTCTTGTTTTTTCTGCCTGCTTCTCCGGTTATGAGTCAGGGACACGATTATCAAGTCTAGAAATGGACCAGGAACCAAATTTGATATGCCAGTCTGGCGCATATGTTTACATTCTACAGTGTTGTAAAGTGGTTTACACGACACCAATTGTTAGTTTGCCTATAGAACATTATGGAGACTTAATTTCTTTCATAAATATTAATCGTAATATCGGAACAATATCAAAATTACGAATCTGACCAAAATTTTCTTTACACTAGGTGTTTACATGAAGTTTACACTATACATGTATTTATCTTCGTTTCTGAGCATTACAGAAACCTAATTTTTTCCTGGAGTCTAAAACTTTTAAAAGGATCAAATGTGAGACGTCACTTAGGCGCGTTTGTTTACATCCAACAGTGATGTTAAAGTAGTTTACACTCATTGTTTATTTGTCCTCAGACCATTGTAGAGATATAATTTTTTCATGAATTTAGATCATAATATCCGAGTAATTTTTTACACTGCATGTTAGCCTTTGTTCTAGAGCATTGCAAAAACCGAAATTTTTTCCTGAGATCTAAAAATTTACAGGGAATGAAATATATACGTCAGTTGGGCGCGCTTGCTTACACTCAGCAGTATTGCAAAGTGGTTTAAACCTAATGTTTATTTGTCTTTAAAACATTATGGAGACTCATTTTTTCATAAATATTGAAAGTAATATCGGAGCAATATCAAAATTACGAATCCGACTTAAATATTCTTTACGCTATGTGTTTGTGTAAAGTTTACATTACGTGTTAACCTTAATTCAATAGACTTGCAGAGACTTTGTAACTGAAGTCAAGAAATTTTCAATGATTCATATGTGAGACATCAATTAAGTGAGATTGTTTACCCTCAAAAGTAATCTAAAGTGATTTAAAAATTATGTTCAAGTGTCCTTAGATCATTGAAGAGATGTAATTTTGTCTTAAATGGGTTGCATTAAAGTTAAATCCTTCTTAGCCGTGTTTATAATATGTTTCACGAAATCTTGCACATGGAGAGCAATCGTTTAATTGGTGTAAATTGCCTGCAAAAGCGGTTTAAAATGAACCAGCAATCACACTACTGTGCACAGAAGTCGACAAAGATATGCGGCTTTATTGTAATCATGTACATTAATAAGCCGTAAATCGGAAATACACCATTTGGAATGGAAAAGACTGCACTTAATGAATACATATGTTAAACTTATTATCATAGGTAGCGCGATAGCGCTACCTATAATATACTTGGCCATCCTTTTTCTTATATGTTTATCACAGCGAGTGCGAAATTTGTGTCCCCCTCACAGCAACGACGGCACACACCTGGGAGGTGCGGTTTTTTTAATCGATGGATAATTAAAAAATTCGATGCCCGTGTTTTTTTCTTTTGTTTACACTCAATACTGAGTTAGCAATGAGCGTGTAAAGTGTAAAGCAAAAATCAAATAATTTGCGGAGGGCCAATGTTTTTTAAAAATGTTGCCCCCAGCTGTAGATTACGAATCTGACCTTAAAATTACTTTACACTCAATGGTTGTTGCACAAAAGTGTAAAGTATACGTGTTTTTTACTCTTTGCGTGTCCTTCAGCTTATCTAACTCAATTTTGGTTTCTGTGCAGTCCAATCGGTTCTATAATGTAGAGGGTTGCAAAATCTCAAATCGATTTTTTTTCTTTCTTATAACGCAATATTTCTTGATCTGTGATCGTTTTAGTGTAAAGGGTTCGAGACGAAAAACGATATCTCTTCAACTACTTCGCTAAGTAGGCGGAACATGCTAATTATGCTTAAAAGGTGCCCTGACCTTAGCGTTACAGATCCCAGTTTATTTTGTTTCTATACACCCAATATTGCGGTATTAGCACAAGTGTAAAGTTTACACCGAGAAGCATTTTTGCGCCCAGAGCGTCGTGGATGATGAATTTTTTTAAAATGTTCTCCATAAGGTCAGAATAACGAATCTGACCTTTAAACTTTTCTACAGCCAGTGTTTGTTGAGGTATAAAGAGGTGAACTTTGAGTTATACCTACATCTATTTTCTAATGCCGATAGATAACTCTGTATTGCATATTTTTGATCAGATTTTTCGTATTTCAGAGGTTTTTGACTCGTCTTTAATAAAAAATTATTTTTGTCATCATAAATGCACTATTCTTAAACTTCAGTAGAATGATGAATATCTTTCAAAATAGGATATTCAAGCTGAAATCTGCTGATATGTCGAGTTGGCGCAGTGGCTGACAACTCCGTTCTCGGATGCGGTATTAAACAAAGAATGATGGGTTCGAATCTTCTGAATGCTGACTTTTTACATTTTTTTCAATTGTTTTGGCAAAACCATGTACTTCATTTGACTCATATATCTATTTAGGTTCTGCAGATAACACTTTTTTTGTTTTTTTTGAATTTTGCCTCAGTTCTCGAATGGGAGTGTAAAGAGTGCGAAAATCTGGGGGCGAAAAGACACATTTTGGCCGAGTTTTCGACATGTTTATGTCTGCCAACAACTCCAGTTATAGTTTTAGGAAATTTTTTCTGACACAAATGTACTTCGGATCAAGGGCTATCTTGTGCTTACCAGCAAACTTTTGTACAATCAATACGCAGTTAGTACCAGGGTTTTAAACTTTACTCTCTAGTGGATGAGTAAAAAAACAGATTCTGTCCAAGATTTCTCTGCCAAAAGTTGGGGTTAATTAAATAAAATAGAAATAAAGTAACTTCTAATGGCTACACGTCGAAGCGAGCCGCGTTCAAAAAAACGTTGTATTGAGTTGTTTATGGGGTGTAAAGTTCGAAATCTGAGGTGTAAAGTGGGCGAAAAAAACAGGTTTTTTCGTATTTTGATTGATAAATCATATCAAATATTTTGCGGAACATAAGTTTGGCACGTACAAACCTACTACAATCAAAGGGCAACAAACTGGCCCGAACCGAATTTATTTACATTCAATGGGCGTTAGGTTCAGATTTTTAAAGTTTACAATGTGGTGGACAGTGGGAAATACGTGTTTGTACATTTTTTGTTCACCACTTTCTCTGTTCAGAAGTCGGGCGAGGTCGAATAGGATAAAAATAAAGTAAAATTCTAGGTTTTTTATCTACGTAAAATCAGAATTGGGAATCTGACTGTTAGTATTCTCTACACTTAGTAGTTTTGTAAAGTTTGCACAATTCATTTGTTGTTAATATGTAGTTTATACTACAAATTTATTTTACTACCGAATCTGAGCGTTAGTGTTCCTTACACTTGATATTTGCGTGAAATTTCGGAATTTTTGCCGAAAAACTTTGTTATTTCAATTTACCAACATCCCACCTTTTCAAATTTCTCAAAGTTTAAAATCTTTTACAATTCTCTTCATAATTTAATGGTAGGTTTAAACTTTAAGTTTCTCTTGGTTTACAACTCTCGCTTAGCAAGCTCATTTTTCAATACTTTTTCATAGTGATCAATCGCGTTTAGTTCATAATTGGTGGACGGCCCTTATTTTATTACTCGGCTTAAATAATCCAAGTGACTATCTTTTGATTATTTTCTTTATCGCAAATTCAAACACCCAAATTTCAATTTAAAAATCATAAAAATTATTTCATAATTTTTATGTAAGATGACTGGGTGGTTGAGAGCTCTTTTTTGTTGTTTTCATTGTTCATTGTGCTCGTAGAAACCAGAAAAGAAATAGTTTTTCGCCATAGGTATTCTCTGGCGAAAGCAAGTTAACAAAGCTTTTTGCGTTAATTATTATTTTGGTCCAAAATAGGTCAACTCACCTAGGGCAAAATTCCGGGATTACTTAATTACTACTGCGTTAGGTTTTTAGGGCATAGCTGCCAATAGCTCCGTAGGTACGGACGAATTAAGGTCCGAGGAGTTTGAGACCGTAGTTATTGAGGGTCCTGTGGTTGAGTCCGGCGTTTCGCCCTAGCAACCTGACCAGCGCTAAGTGTAGCCAGGTACTTAAGTAAGTCCCGTAGGTACGTTATATGTCGTTTCCAAGTTAATTTAAATGTGGAACGACCTCTATAACTTACAGGACTGTTTAGAATGTAACATATATTTACTATAGCTAATAAAAAATAGTAAACTTTATACTTCCGACAATCAAGAGCATATCTAACTCAGTTTTAAATTCTATGCAGTCTGATTGATTTCAAAAGGTAGACGGTTATAAAATCTAGGGAGTCTTTCTTTTAAAACAATATTTTTTAAATTTAGAGGCAATTAATTTATGTTAAGAACAATAATGTTTTCCGCGTTCTTGGACTGCTGTCATTATTGTGGTATGTTACTGTATGTGTTTGCTGACTGATGCACTGAAATCATGCTAATTAAAAGTAGGGTACTAGCAAAGAAAAATGCTCCGATGGAACAAAAAAGATGAATATACTTGGAATTGTGGATTATTAAGGATGTAAAAGGAGGGGACTAGGGAGAATCTACCTAAAGTCGCAAAATCTGCTAAAAATCACACTTTCTCTAAGCAACGCAAAAAATCGAAGTATATTCTGCGGTCAACACATTAGAATATATATTTAAACCATAAAAATGATTGAAAAAGCAGCACGTTAGCTATGCAGCAGCTATGGGAAATGATATCGAGTAACAGTCTTTCAAAGCCAATTGAATGAAATAGCAAACATCGATGCATCCAAAACAATTGCAAGAATTGTTGGTTCAAAACAGTAGGAAACGCGTGAGTTGACTTGAAACAGACTAAATGTAGGTACACTAGCATGCCCGTAACGATTGTGTGCACTAATCAATCGGCCCCTGCTTTGCTTGCTATAATGCTCATAGCAAAATAAAACAACTCTAAATACAATACCACTAAGTTTTCTTTCAATCAGGATACGAAGCTAGTCAGTGTTGCTACTTGCAAGCAATTTAAAAAAAGGAAACATTATAGATTTCGTTTATTATCTGAAATTTTGAAAATTATTTAAAAAAGACACTTTTTAGAGGCCGCAGAATATACTTCGATTTTTTGCGTTGCTTAGAGAAAGTGTGAATTTTAGCAGATTTTGCGTGTTTAGGTAGATTCTTCCTAGTCCCCTCCTTTTACATCCTTAATAATCCACAATTCCAAGTATATTCATCTATTTTGTTTTTTTCGGAGCATTTTTCTTTGCTAGTGTATAAATGCTTAGGTCGATGTGTAGATGCTTAGATCGACGTAAATTGGGTATCTACATGTTATTCTGCATTCTGTTGTTTAATCTTTAAATATTTAGGTCGAGAAGAGGCTAATTAACGAAACCCATAGCTTTTGTAATATTGATCATAGACGGATGAAATTTTTTTCGCGCTTTCTTTTAACATGTTCTAAGTACTGAGCGAAAAAAATCCGCTCTTCTGAAGTTTATTTATTAGTATTCTGAAAGAACCATATTTATTCCATCGGAACATTTTTGGTTTCTAGTAGTAATCCTGTCCTGACCCGAACTTCCAAAAAGCAAAAGATGAATTTTTAAGCGTGATAGAATCCCGAACAAATAGTCATATTTCAAAATGCTTAATGCTTATTTCCGTCTTTATTGTATGATTGTGCAACTACATGCATTGCACCTTATAAATTCCCCGAAAAATGTTTTTTCGTCTATAATTGGCCTGTGAAAAAATGACAATTCCTTGCCGTACTTGAGGTAAAATTATGAAAAGTACTTTACATACGTACGACGGAAAATTTGAGGATTTTCTAATAAATAGATGCATTTTTTATCTTTCCGTGCATTATCTTAACCCTCCGAAAATTGACCAAACAGGCGGATTAAAGGGTGGTCGTTCCATCCATTGACAAAAAAATCATTGGAGAGATAATGAATTAAAATATAGTATGCAATGATTTTTGACCATCAGTGACCAAAATTTTTCAAATTTTTTTGGCTCCTCGCGCCTGATAATGCTATTAATTACATTTATTTGCTTCTTGGTGGCCCGGAAGTCATAGTTTTTCTCAGAGAATAAGTTTTAAAACGATTCATAGGGCAGAAACAACTTTTTCAACATGTTTTCTTCTATTTTCAAGCATAACTTTCAAGAATTTTCGATATACCACGTCAAATGCTTCAAGGTTAGGAAATGGAGCAGCAATTCAAGATTTTAATTGTTCCTCGGCTTCCATTTCACGAATTTTCCATTGCATCGCGCCAAATTTTCGCTGAAGTAAAAGTAATTTAATGATTTTTTGAGCGAAACTTCCGAAAATTAAAAAATTTTATCAGTAAAACGTTGCGCCAAAGCAATTTAAAATAAAAGTAGACAACGCAAACGTCGAAAAATGCGATTTCACATGTGAAGAGCAAATGTCTTGACCGATTTTCGACTGATTTTAGAAAAGTTGGGGCACTGCCTCTCATCTCACCCGAGGAAATTCTTCGACAGACCACTGCGTACAGATACAGGTAAGAATATATATATATATATATATATATATATATATATATATATATATATATATATATATATATATATATATATATATATATATATATATATATATATATATATATATATATATATATATATATATATATATATATATATATATATATATATATATATATATATATATATATATATATATATATATATATATATATATATATATATATATATATATATATATATATATATATATATATATATATATATATATATATATATATATATATATATATATATATATATATATATATATATATATATATATGCAGCTTACTTGTTGTAATGCGCCTTCGCACCTTGTGGCAGTATCGGTTGCAAAAGCACCTGAAATCAGGAAAAAACTTTATTTACTGCGTAGGACCTTAACACATATTCAAATGTGGACCGAATGGTCGACCTTCAATTAAGTAAATCCAAGCGGATATATATCTGTTAATCATGATGATATAGATAAAAGCTCTTATGCACAATTTTTATTATAAATCTAAAGAAAAGTCGAGCGCTTACGTATTCTAAATATATGAAGTCTTATTGAATGCGCACGATTTACGAAGATATTGAGGCAAATTATACTCACTATTTCGGAGAATTGTTGCCATTATAACGATCGATCGTAAGATTTCGACCATGTTATTCAAAGAAATAGCGCAGAAATAAGATTTTGCCAACTAAACCGATCCTTGTGTTGTGACTCTTTAAAATGTATACATGAGAAAATAACCCGTTTTTCTTCAAATTCGATGAATAAAGGTAAAAATGCAGATGAAATAAGGTTAACCAGGAAGCCCGGGTTAGAGTCCCGGCAAGCCAAATGATTTCGCTATTCATTCTCACGAATATGATGTAGAGCCAAACCTCATCCCCAGACATGCACGTGTGCTAGAAGGGGTTTTAGAGACCTCTTGAACCTCGCGAAAGGAGAAAAAATATTGAGAGAAAAATGGCGAAAAATGAAGGCTTAAAATTAAGAAGAATCTAAGCGAGAGTTGTAAACCATCTGATATTGACAAGCTGAAGCCGACTCTACTGCAAAATGAGTATCCGCTTAGCTTGATTTATAAGGTCATATCAGACTTTATGACAAAGGTTAATAGTAAGAGTGATGACATAAAAGTTGGGTGTGATAAACTATGATATTCTCTTGTTTTGCCTTACACTGGTGTGCATGGCTACAATGTACGCAGCAGAATTCTAAAGCTTATATCTGCAATTTACCCTCAGATTAGAGTAAGGTTCGTTTACAGACCTGTCATATGCATCAGCCGGTTTTTCAAGAACAAGGATGCTATACCTGCTAAGCTACTCTCAAATTTAGTATATAAGTATAATTTTTCTAGCTGTATGGCTAGTTATATCGGTGAAACTCACCGACATTTTGGGAGTAGAATTGCAGAGCATACTGGCATCTCATTTGCTACAGGAAAGCCATTCCAGGGCAATAGCTTATCTGCTATTCACAGACAAATCTTAAATAGCAATCATCCGTTTACATCAGATTGCTTCAAGGTTATTAGTCGAGCATCCTACTCTTTTGATCTTTTAATCAGAGAGTCATTATACATAGCACGTGATCGTCCTATTCTCAACAATAATGTTTCATCATATCCTCTGAATTTGGTTTAATTTACAACATTTTTCTGTTTCTTAAAGCTTTAAATTTTTTATAATTATCCTCATAATTTAATAATTGGTTTAAACTTTAAGTTCCTCTTGGTTTACTACTCTCGCTTAGCAAGCTCTTTTTTCAAAACTATTCTATGGTGATCAGTCGCGTTTAAGAAGAATCTACATTTCTCGCATATGTGCCTTAAATTGACTACACAAAAGTATCGATTATGCTATTTTACTTTTTCGCTATATCAACTTCAATGGCAAGCATTAGCTCAGAAAAGCTCTCAGCTGGCCGCCTCCAGAGCAAAGCGAGCCGCAGGCCAGCCATGCTGTTCATCTGTGGTAGTAGACGTGCTCTTCCAGAATTCTCAGAATAAAGGGAAACTTTTTCGAGAAAAATGGGCGAAATGATCGCTAGAAGTAGATAAAAATCTGAAATTTCCAACTAAAATTCTCGAAATTAAGCAGAGGCCATATAATAAAATAATTTTAAGGCAGCTTTACCAATCATAAAAATTTTTAACGTCATTTCGACTCAAAACCGTTTGCTAAATGACTCCTCCCTCAGACCGATTGATCCCCTGGATCGGTCATGTTGGGTGCCCATGATACCTTCAAGTTGTATTTCAATGCTTCAGGACCTGACCACCAAATCCGAGAAAAAGTGTTTCACTAGAATCGTGATATCTTTATTTCTAAAAAACTGTGCAAAAATTCAAGGCGAGTATAAACGTTCAATTTATGGATAATTTTTTACTTAATCTGGATACTAGCTCAGAATAGTGTTAGGGGCTTTGTTCTACGTCGACTGTGATAGATTCGCTGTCAAATTCGGTACAAAATGAACTATTACCAGTAGAAATCGGTCGATTATTGAAATTTTTATCAATTTTTGTTTTTTTTCGCAACAGGTAGCGTCGCTCGCACGGGATGCAAGCAGGTCGAAACTACATCTTTTTTGTATTTATCTTCTTATCGATTAATTTTTTTAAATTTCGTCTTTCATCTCAAGTTAAAATTTTGGGTTACAGAAAACAAAAACGGGCATTTCTGTTGAAAATTACCAGGTTTTCAGAACCTAGGCTTTTTAAATTTATTTGCATCTAATAAATCAAATTTCAAAAGATTATGGGTTTTATGGTTTTAATAATAATTTTTTCTACCTTTTTTTCTGATTCACATTGCACATAAAATGACAATAAGTGAATTTACAGGAACGTAAAAACAGATTGGGTGGCAAAAACTATAAGGATTTAGCCTGTTTGACATAACTTCCTGCATAAATTTTGAGAATTTTCATCGACTGTGAGCCCAAGGTTACGATAGTCAGACACGTAGCTGACCCTCCTATTTTGGGGGACCAACACTAATTTTGGGGGTCTAAGCTGAAAATAGCACAAAATAATGTGTAAAATGTCCTATTTTCCGGTTTTTTCTGAATTTCGGAGGGTCCAGATCCCACAAACCCCCCAGAGCTACGTGCCTCACGATAGTTATATATCATATCAATGTTATAACCACACTATGTCAGCTTATTGTCGGGGATGGTTTAAAAATTTATGCACGGTTATGTGAAACACACTATCTATGAGTTTTCATAAGTGTAACTTACTGCTAAATATTTCACAGCGGACGAACGTTTTAAATTTGTTAAGCTCCCTTCAACAATCAGAGGCTAAGCCTTGCAAACAGATTAGATTATGGCGAATCCAAATTTTTACCAATTTCTAGTCAAACCTATTTCAGTTTAAAAATACCGATGAGACGCGTCGTACAAAAAACGGTAATTGTGACGCGAAAATCTAAAAATACCGACGAGGCGCGACGTACAAAAAAACGATAATTATGACTTGAAAATCTTTTATACCCATCAAATGAGATAAGATTGATACTGTGTCACGCAAGATAATTTTTCGAAATATTCATCTCCCGACTTCACAAAGGTTCGTATTCAACTATTTGAAATTGGCTGTTGATGTAAGATTTATCTGATTTCAGAATGGAGAAGCGACAGTAGTGAAAAAAGAGGAATAATAAGTTTAAATACTAAAATATTCGTTGAACAAGCTATTGAGAAAACAAAAAGCTTATCTATCTAAAACAAAAGATGTACAGATTCTCGCTTACGAACCCGAAGTCAAATAAGTGAGCAGAGTAGGCACATGATTAATCTACGATTTTTTGCAATTTGTACTTTTTTATCAAAATATTTTTATATCAATGTTTCCGCCGAATCCCCATCTTTAGTTTTAAAGAACAGCAAAACCGTAACTGTTAATAATGAAAAGTTGTAATGAAAATCGCGAAATATTGCGCTAAAGCTGACAACAGGACAATTCACTCAGTGTACGTACATATATACACATACATACCAACCTATATCATGTGGAAAACTATTATCAAACCATTTGAACTACATATACCTATGCATGTAAGGCGCACGTATATGCACAGCTGCTTTTAAATAAAAAGAATTATTTCAAACAAATAAAAACAGCAAAACCAGCTTTTCCTGTCGTTGTTTGAAATCCGGGTTAATTAATTAGCATATTTCTTCGTATAAGGAAGTCATGCAAATCAACCTATCAATCGACTGTGGAGAACACATTTTTCACATTTTTCAGCCTGATTAGCGAGGGTTTCTGAGTTTACGTGCTTATCATAGTAGCGCGTACCTATAATATACTTAAGTACCCCTAACATATGTGTCCATCTCTTCTACAGCTAAAGCGTGATGATGTGCGGTTTTTGAAAGATAGATAACAGAAAGGATTATGCACCTTTTTTGTTCATGATC
The DNA here is from genome assembly GCA_036768485.1 of Mermis nigrescens. Taxonomy (NCBI): domain Eukaryota; kingdom Metazoa; phylum Nematoda; class Enoplea; order Mermithida; family Mermithidae; genus Mermis; species Mermis nigrescens. The sequence goes on along the minus strand of JAVLUZ010000025.1, from coordinate 79,854 downwards.
AACTTTAAGTTTGCAATAAGAGTGCAAATTTTAGGTGCAACGTTATAACATATACAAACCTTCGACGGTTTTTTAGCCACATTGTAAACAACTGAGCGTAAATGCTTCAGACAATTTAACGACATAGATCTGTAGAGGATTAAACTTTCTAGATGGTTAATTTCCAAAAATTGAATTCTGGGGGTATTTTTATTTCTGGGGGAAGGTTTATTTTGGTTTTGGGTGGTGCATACCCCCAATCCCCCACGCTCAGGTGTGTTTAGGACACGCTAACAGTAAAAAACCCGTATCCTTTACACTTTTGTGCAACAAACATTGAATGTAAAGAAATTTAAGGTCATATTCATAATCTACAACTCAAGAGCAACATTTTTAAAGAAAAATTTGCCCTCCACGATTTCTTTGTAACCAATGCTCTGGGGGGTGGAAAAGTGTTTCTCAGTGTAAACTTTACACTTTTCCTAATGACGCAATGTTGGGTGTATAGAAACAAAATAAACTGGGATCTGTAACGCTAAGGTCAATCCACATTTTACGCATAATTAGCATGTTCCGCCTACTTAGCGGAGTAACTGAAGAAATTTCGTTTTTCGTCCCGAACCCTTCACCCTAAAACGAGCACAGATCGAGAAATATTGCGTTAGAAGGGGAAAAAATTTTACATTTCGAGATATTCCCTCTACATTATAAATCCAACTGGATTGCACAGAAACCGAGATCGAGCTAGATAAGCTTTAGGACATGCTAACAGTACAAAACCCGAATACTTTACACTTTTGTGCAACAATCATTGAGTGTAGAGGAATTTTAAGGTAAAATTCAAAATCTCCAACTCAGGAGCAACATTTTAAAAGAAATTGGTCCTCCGAAAATTGTTTGATACCCAATGCTCTGGGCGGAAATGTGCTTCTCAGTGTAAAGTATACACTTGTGCTAGTTACGCAATATTGGGTGTATGGAAACAAAATAAACTAGAATCTGTAACGCTATGATCAGGGCACATTTTAAGCATAATAGCATGTTCCGCCTACTTAGCTTAGTAGCTGGAGAAATTCCGTTTTAGCTTCGATCTCTTTACACTAAAACGATCACAGATCTAGAAATATCGCGTTAAAGGAAAAAATTGGCTTCTGAGATATTGCAACCCTCTATATTATAAAACTAATTGGACTGCACAGAAAGCAAAATTGAGTTAGATTCGCTAAAGGACACGCAAAGAGTGAAAAACCCGTATACTTTTAACTTTTGTGCAACAATAATTTAGTGTAAAGGAATTTCAAGGTCAGATTCGTAATCTACAACTCATAGGCAACATTTTAAAAAAACAAATTGGCTCTCCGCAGATTATTTGATTTTTTGGTTTTACACTTTACATACTCATTGCTAACTAGCGTAAACAAACATGAACAAAAATCAAAATCGAGTTTTTTAATTATCTATCGATAAAAAAACGCACCTACCAGGTGCGTGCCCTTGTTGCTGTGAGGGGGGACACAAATTTCGCACTCGCTGTGATAAACATATAAGAAAAAAAGGTGGCCAAGTATAAGGGATGCAGCGGGTGCACAGTGCACATTTTTTGGAATAGCGGGTGCGGGTGCTAAAATTTAGCTTTATCGGGTGCGGGTGCGGGTGTCGCACCTTAAAAATAGCGAGTACGGGTGGCGGGTTTAGCATTGAGATATAGCATAAAATGAATAAGGCTAAAAATACTTCATTTTTTCGTCCGCTCAATGTAGTTATTTACTGTGTGTAAAATTCATATTAATCTTTAGGCTGGTTGTCTTTTTATATGCAGACTGCACTCTCAATGAATTAAATTTACAGATTGAAGATAAGTAAATTGTCAATGATTGAACTATTGACCAAAATGAGTACTATATTTCCACTTTGCAGAATAAAATGTTATAACACTTGTTGTTGTCATTCTCTTCTTAAAAGGGTTTACGACGTTTTGGCGCCAGCAACTTATGAATTAATCTAATTAAATTAATTTTTAAGCAATTTCAAAGTAAATTTTATATTTTCAATAAGCAGGTTTCACAAGCTGAAAAATAGCACATTGTACTTTTAGATTCGATGAGTATTCGTCTGTGTACGACTGAAAGACTGTAGAAAATCCAGTGTATTTATAAATGCGTTTAATTATCCCACTAAATTCGAAGATATTTTAAAAGTAATTTGTACCATCACGTAGAGAAATGAATGGGCTTTCATAATCTGTATTATACTTTAATCATAAATGTAATATAAATAATTAATAATGTTACAAAGAGTATGGCGCCAAACGGCGGCGCCAAACCGGCAACGCCAAACTGGCGGCGCCAAAACGTCGCAGACTCGACTTCTTAGGTAGAGTAATATAGTAGATGCATGTAGATGTATATTTCGCCTGAAAAAAGCAGTGTATAATACATTGCTGCATAATATCTCTGCGCACGCTAGAGTGATTAAACTGATGCACGTAAAGACTGGCACGTAGACCTATCTTTTTTAAAAAGCATAATGCGCTTAATTGGAATTAACCATAAGGGAGCTTGAACACGCATTTTCAGTCCAGTGGGTAAACTAAAAATATGACTCATTACAAGTAGATGTTCGCTTTTCCCATTTATACTGGTACGTTAGAACTCAATGCTATACATTTTGGGTTTTTCATTCATGTGCCACTGTCTCAGAATCGTTTTGTCTTTTCGTAAATTTTAATTATTATTATCCGCCACCCGCTGTTTTATCACAATATTTTTAGCGGGTGCGGGTATCCGTAGCCCAACTCTAGCGCTTTGTACACTTCAAGCTTCACCCATGCAAACCAAATCGCACGTTCTTCATCATTGTCAACAATATTTCGCGTCATCACGACGAAAACATTTCACAACTTGACGAAAATATTTCACATTTTTACACAAGAACTATGCTTAAACATGTAAAACATTTTCACAACTTGACAAAAAATTTTCACAGCTTGACAAAAATATTTCACAACTTGACAAAAATATTTCACAACTTTACGAAAATATATCAATAATTGTTTTTAAAAAGGGAAAGTTCTCGGAAGTATGCAAATATTAGATACCTACGCATACGCGTGGCAGACAAGACATGCACCTATGCAGAGTTTTTTCAACGGAATGGAAAAATTCCAGGGAAAACCCGAGAATTGATGAAAATTAAGATTTTTTGCCGCAATGACTGTCAATTGATGCAGCTTTTAGGCTACATTTCAGCGTGTATATACTATGCCCATTTTTGAGGCTAAAAAGAAGTTCTCTGGCTGCCTCTAAAAGCCGTCATTCTTTGATGGATTAGATGCTCAAAATGAGCAGAAATCCTCAAAAAACACTTGAAATTGTGTGATGACTGCGAATTTTTTCATGCTATCTTCGCGATTTTAAATTAGCCTTTGTTGATTTGTCATATCATATTTCTCTGTATCATTGCATAGGAAACATGCGAAACACATCACATTTCGCAGTGGTTTAGCATATCCAATATATATTTCCTGATCTAAATTGCTGCCTTTCATTTTTTACTATAATTGTAGAATTTTAGCAACTTTTCGCGAATCAATACCTTAGTATTCTACTCAACTTTCCTTAGCTGATGCAAAATTAGTTGTCATGAACATCAGAACATCCTGGTTTTAGAACTTTTTTCAGTTCTTAGTGAATTCTACGGAATCAAAAACTTTAGTCATTCTTCATCTTCAATTTTGTAATTTCCTACTGCTTTGAAACCATAATCAGCCGAATTTTAACAGCGGAATCACTTTTTTATACAAAATTCAACAAAATCAGCAGGTTTTCTTAGAAAAACCAATGAGAATGTATTAAATTTGTAAGTAAAGCCGCCCGTCATTGTACCTAAAGTACATGGAACTACCTAGACAGAACGGAATGACGTACCCAAGGGCTTACTTAAGTACCTAGCTAACCTTAGCGCTGGTCAGGTAGGTAGGGCGAGACGCCAAACTCAACCTATGGACCCTTACAGAACTTAAGACCTAAGTCTCTATGGTCCTAGAATTGCTGACCGATAGCTATCGGAGATTTCGGCAGCTACGCTCTAGGTACCTATCGCAGGAGTAATTAAGTAGCTCTGGACTCAAGCACGAGGTCAGTTGACCTTTTGGGATTGAAAATCCAATAAATTTTTCAAGTTATATTTTTAACTTATTTTCCAACGTAAACCAGTCTTGAAATGTTTTTAGGTACCCAGTACACATTGAACATTGAACATTGAAAACAACAACACAGAGCACTAGGCCAGTCAGGCATCTTAAAAAAATTATAAAAATTTTTTTAAAATTTTTGAAAAAGGATTATGAATTTTAACCGAAAGAAATAACATTAAAAGTATTCATCTGAAGAAGCAGGGCTGTAGAAATTATCAAGGGCCGGCCACCGATTCCTCTACCTGCGGTATAATGCACCATTAGGTAGGTAGCTGCTAATTTTTATATACACGGAATAAAACAAAACACTTAAAGCCAAAATCGATGTCACGAACTGTACAGTCAACGAGCCCAAACCGATAATGACTAATGAAAGAAAATTCTAGAGCCTATTACGCTGGTTGAATATTGATATAAGAATTTAACTTTAATTTACGGGAAGATCAAGATTAACCAATAAAATTACGATAGACGGCGTATATGTACCATATTGATTTTTTCAATCTCAACGCAGGCTTAACGTGAACAGTCACGTCGCCTGTTCTTGATATGAGAGAAAAGGGATATTGATTGAGTCTACAGGCGAGCTTTCGTTACGTACCTCGAAGGTGCGAACGGGACTGTGCAAGTGGGACCAATGGCGGCGAGGCAGCTGAATCGCCTCCGCTTTTCGAGGTACTGTCTCGATGGTCCAGAAGCGAATGTTCGTAGCTTTTCGGCTAAGACGTTGGATTCGATACGGCCAACGTAAACGTTCATAACTTTGCGATTATTTGGTCTTTTTCGAAACGGTAAAGGACGTACCGTTCAAAATCGCATAACGCGTTTAGATCACACGTGGGCGTAGGGAAGGGTTCGCGGGGCGGGGTATGCAATGCATTCCCCCAGAAGTTGGAATACCCATCCCACAGAAATCAAAATAACCCTCAGAATTCAATTTTTGAAATTTTTTTACTTTTCTAGCGATTTTTTGATGCCATTGATAGTGCTCGATGAGAAACGTCGAAAAATAGTGTTTTTTCGCCATGCGACCACTTTTAAGACCATTTTCGACCTTTGAAAATCTTTCCACTCCTTAGAAATCTCCCCTCAGAATTTCGGTGCTGTGTTAGGTTCGATCGCAGTGCTCCTATTCCTCAGACTATTTTCTATCTTATCTCAGGGGCCGAGATATGGGGTGATCCCGCTCATAAGACAACTGCGTGAGACAAACTGATAAATGTACTTACAATTCAATATGTAAATGATATTCAGTCCAAGAATATGGTTGACGACTGGAATAAGAAAAGGTGCTGTACAGCGAAAATCTTCTAACAAATCAAAAACGAGAAAAAAATGATAGCACTGCCGAATTCTGAGCAAACACCAAGGAACTGAAGCCGTTTTGTAGATTAAGCCGTTTTTTATATTTTTTCAGACAATGAAAGCTTTAATTCTTTTTTTGTTCTCCTGATTCTCCGTTTTTGCTTTGTAGTGGAATTAAGGCCAGTCGTTGGACTTTACATGCACGTTTCCGTGTTGTATCTATTACATGTTGGCGGTTGGTAGATAAATTACGATTGTTATATCATTTGCATGTTAGTATTTTAGACACGTGTGCGTAGCTGACCTTATGAACTTATGCCCTTTACCTTATGAAGCGCAAGTAGTTTCACACCTTGCGTCGGCATGTTCTTTTATCCACATGGTTGTACTTTCTTACTACAGCGGCGCCTCTCATTTATAGCTCGCTTGCTCTTTTTACGGCTGGTCGTTATGCATGTGAATACGCCTACAGTATTGCTTTACAATAAGGTAACAAAAGTTTAAGTAGTTCTGGCTTGTGACACCCTCGAGGGAAACTGGGTCATGTTTCTCGGTTAATCTGTCGCGACTTAATCTGCACTTGAAAATATATTTCATATTTTCGTTATATCTCCTGTGCTAACTCGATTTCGTTCGTTCCCAGCACTCATTTTTTAGCTTTTCGCTCTTCCTTTGATGTTGGCTCAGCAGACGATTCCTTACATATTAAACGATATACTACACTAAATATTAAATTCATATAAACTCGCTTTACACGCCTGAACATTGAAATATGGTACCTATCGTTGTCCATCATTAATGTATCTTAAATATACCTACATACATATATTTATATACTCGTTCATAAAATAACGTAATTCTTTTGATCATGCGTGCAATATTTTCGCTGAAATTTGTAATAAAGAAACGAAACATTTAAATATTTTTTGAAAGAATTATAGTTTTATACAGACCATAATTCGTATCTGACACGCCTCCCCTTGGGGTCAGACGTCCTCGGCTGACGGTCGTCGTCGGCTTCTCAAAAAGTATTGATGTTGAATTGTTGGCGTGTCTTTTTGGGTTATGTTTTCGAGGCTTGAGGTGAATCTTTTCCTAACTGGGCGAAATTCGTTTGTGATATCTTCTATTCCATTTGTTGGCATATTAAGTGCTTTCGGTTTCTCAATCGGTGGAGATTCATATTTTTTGATTCGATTAACATGCACGACGACTTCGGTTCCCCCTGAATCAATACTGATGTTGGGGTAATTTACACGTATGACTTGGTAGGGGCCAGTATAAACTGGCTGTAATTTTTTCGGTATACCGCGTTTTATGGCTTCATTTTCTAGCAACACTAAGTCACCTATTTTGCATTCTGGGTCTTTTGCTCTTATATTTCGGTCTTCTATGTATTTTTGTTGTGATATTTCTATCTGCTGCTGTACTGCCGTTTGTTTCTTAATCTCTTCTTCGTAGGTTTTTAGGTCAATTAGATAGAAGGGGCGTTTGTACTGAAGAACTTTATCTATTGGCAGTTGAGGTGTTCGTCCATACATGAGAAAAAAGGACTACATCCAGTTGTTTCGTTGTCCTGTATATTTGTTGCAAAGACGGCGTATGGCAGATGCTCGTCCCAATCTATTTCGTTTTTGTTTAAATACATTCTTACTCTAGCGATTAGCGTTTGATTAGCTCTTTCTACCTCCCCGTTGGCTATAGGTTGGTAAGCAGTAGTAAAAATCCGATGCGTTTTGAATAAGGCAGTTATTTCCTGCATGAGCTTTGATGTAAAATCAGAGCCTTGGTCTGATTGCAAAATTTGGAGGGCGCCGTGTCTGCAGGTTATTTGCGTGACAAAAATTTTTGCTACTGTTTGTGCACTTATGTCAGGCGTCGCAAACGCCTCTATGTACTTTGTGAAGTAATCTATAAAAAGTATTATATATTTGTTTCCATTTTCGGTGAGGTTAAGTGGTCCTACACAGTCGAGTGTGACTCTTTCGAATGACCTTGAAGATGAGATAGATAGGAGACTAGCTGTAATTCTCTGACGCGCTGGTTTGTTACGCTGGCACGTGTCACACGTGTTACAGTATGCTGTAATTTCCTTTGTCATGTGTTTCCAGAAGTATTTCTTAGTGATGAGTCGTAGAGTTTTGCGTGCACCAAAATGCCCTGCAAATTCATTATCATGGTGGGTTTGAATAATAAGGGGTATGATTAAGGTTGGAATTACCATTCTTTTCGTTTTCTCATCAATGTTGTAAATTATTTCGTTCTCGATTAGGAAACCCTCTGGGCATTTTCCTTCTTGGAAAAAATCTTGTAAGTTCGGTAAGCGAGATAACGAATCCGCATTTTGATTCGTCATGCCTTTTCTTGGCATTACAGAGATTTTTATTCCTGCAATTGCCAGTCCCCAGCGTGCAATTCTAGCCGAAGCATTTGGTTTTTCGAGAATATATTCTACTGCGGTGTGGTCGGTCTCTACAGTCACTTCCTGTTGGTATAGATAAGGTCGGAACTATTTGATGAATTCAACGACTGCTAGTGTCTCAAGTTCTGTCACTGCATAATTTTTCTCCGCCTTTTTCAAGGTGCGACTAGCATACGTTATTGGATATTCTTTACCATCCTCATGAATTTGTGATAAAACGGCTCCAATCCCCGTATATGATGCGTCTGTCTGTAATATGAAAGGCCTGGAAAAATCAGAATGGGCCAAAATAGGCGATTCAGTCAGTTTTTCTTTCAGATGCTGAAAACAATTTTCTTGCTCATCTTTCCAATCAAAAGTTCTATCTTTTTCTAAGTTAACGTGATAAAGGCTCAGCAATTTTTGAACAGTTTTCGATAAATTTTCTGTAGTACGAAAAAACGCTTAGAAAAGATTTGTTGGTCTGGGCATCAATTTGACGGCCTCAATTTTTTGGGGTCCGGCAGAATTCCCTGTCCTGAAATAAGGTATCCCAGATACAACGTTTCTTTATAGGAAAACTTGCATTTAGACAGCTTTAATTTTATGTGCGCATCATTTAATCTGTCGAGCAGAATTTTAAGTCGCTTAAGCATTTCTCCGTGTGTGGGCGCAAAGATTAACACATCATCTAAATACACGAGGCATATGTTCCACTGTAGTTCGGAGAGAACTCTCCACTAGCCTTGAGAAAGACGCCGGTGCATTACACAAGCCGAAAGGTAAATAATCAAATTCGTATAGGCCCACGGGGCTATTGAATGCGGTCTTTTCTTTGTCAGTCTCCTCGATAGGAATACTTTAGTACGCGTCTGATTGGTCTAAGGTGGTGAAGTATTCCATGCCATTCAGAGTATCTAATATATCGTCATTCTAGGTAGAGGATAAACGTTTTTCTTTGTAATGTTGTTTATTCCTCTAAAGTCTATACACATTCGATGTTTTACATCTTTTTTTCTGTACTAAAACAATGTTCGTAGACCAAGGCGAAATGCTGGGCCGAATGATGTTTCTAGATTCAAGTGCTTTTATCTCCTCTATGATAATTTCTTTTTCTGCAGGCGAAGTACGGTAGGGATGTTTATGAACTGGTAGATTTCTTTCTGTGTCTATCGCATGTTTAACTAAATCGGTTTTTCCCGAGTCTTTGTCATTAGTGGCGTACAGATTTGGATATTTGGAAAGCAAATTTATTATCTCGGTCTGCTCACTTTTATTTAGCGACGATGAAATATCTACGTTTTCTTCTATCCATTGCACAAATTGGTTTGTGTCGTCATTATTTACAACTGTACTTATTTTTGCATTCTCTTGATTATGCGTACGAGATGTGTATTTATTGTGCCTAAACGCGTTTTGGCGTATAATTTTACCTCCATACGCATTAAGATTCATGACTTGCACAGGCATTACCCCATTTTCTAGCACGGTACATATAGAGTGAGCGTAAAAAACCTCCTCATTGTGTTGAGTGTTTTTGGGCGAGAAAACGACATGCATTCCCGGTCGGTAATCGTCTGGCACTCTAGTCATTATTATTTGAATTGTTCGCGGCGAAATGATTTCGTCTGTGTCTAGGATTATTGTACTCCTTGTTTCTGGTGGGCGATAGGTGAGTCCTTCATAAGGCATAGAAAAATTTCGAAATCTTATAGTTGATTTTTCCAAATCTAAATTTATCTTTTCCAAATCTGGAAATAAAATTCGAGCCTAACAGTAATTCTGCTGCACAGTTCTTTTGAAATGAACTAGAATCGTTTCATCCACATCATGAACCGAAACCGTTATTACTGCTGACCCCAAAATTTCATTTTCTCTTCCATTTGCTGCAATTGGGCGGACGGAACTTTTATACGCCCGTAAATTCTGTAATTTTTCAACAATTTTGCTATCCAGAAGATTGTGTCCCGGGTGACCGACAGTCCCGAGTGACCGACAGTCCCGGGTGACCGACAGTCCCGGGTGACCGACAGTCCCGGTGACCGACAAATGGTTTTAAGAATAGATCTGTCAATCAAAAAATTCCCGTCTGGCCGACAGTCCCGGGTGACCGGCTATACCGGGTGGCCGACAGTCCCGGGTGGCCGACTGTACCGGGTGGCCGACAGTCCCGGGTGACCGACAAGTGGTATAATAATAAAATTGTCATGAAAATTCTTAACTGACTAATGATTTCGGAAAATTAATGCCTTTTCAAGTAGGTACGTATTTATGCACATAAATAGTTTTACCAATGCAATAAAATTGCCTATATGAATTCATAGCAAATTTAAAACATGCAGGATTTGGTAAAAAAGGCCTATTATTTACGTTTCGTAATATTTTAGTGCTATCCTACTTAAACTTATTTTGGCTGCAAAATTACAGCTACATATTTGTGTAACTTCAGTGCTGCGAAAGTGCCATCAAATGATTTACTCGCCATTTAGCCAAAAACAGAGGCGTAGCCAAGACTTTTGTGCAGCCAGTTTCTCAGTTTTCGAAAATACTGTGCAACGCTCCACTTAAAAATGTTTATTTTGACAAAAAAGGATTAAGTATCCGCCCGATTTGAAATGCAAATGAGGTTTTATTTTTAAAATTTTTTGATTCTGAAAACGCGATTTATTGCTTATGCATTCCATAGCGCATGTGAAACTACGCTGTAGGCCGAATTTAACGCGCACAAAAATATAAGTAAATCAAGATCTTTAAGACAACTGGACAAAAATGAATATTTGATATTTGATACAAAATTGTTAGTAAATATGCACATTTAATAAGTTTATGTACAATTTATGTACAACATGCAAGTGCAAACTTTATTGCTATTCTAAGAGAATGGAAAAATTACGTATTTTGATTTTGAAAAATATTTATTCATAGTTATAGTCACACATGGGCGTGGGGGAGTTTAGGGGTATGCACCCCCAGAAGTTGAAATACCCCCCCCCAGAATTTAAATTTTGAAAATTTTTTTTTGCTTTTTTAGCGATTTTTTGATGCCATTGGATAGTGCTTGATGAGAAACGTCGAAAAATAGTGTTTTTTCGCCATACGACCACTGTTAGGACCATTTTTCGACTTTTGAAAATTTTTTCACCCCCCCCCTAGAATTTCGGTGCTGCCCACCTATGGTGATAGTACAACCGGGTCATTTGGGAATTTTCATGTCATCTATCGATCACCCGGTACAGTGTCGGCCACTCGGGACTGTCGGCCAACCGGTACAGTCGGCCACCCGGGACTGTCGGCCATTCGGAACAGTCGGCCAGTAGGTACTGTCGGTCACTCGGGAATTTTTTGATTGACAGATCTATTTTTATACTATTTGTCGGTGACCCGGGACTGTCGGTCACCCGGGACTGTCGGTGACCCGGGACTGTCGGTCACCCGGGACTGTCGGTCACCCGGGACGTTACCATCCAGAAGGGAGTAGACTGCCCCCGTGTTGCTAATACAATTATCTCGTCGTTTTTCATTACATCAACCTGTAATGTATACTTTTGTATTTTGCTTGCCGTTGCCACTATTGCTATGCTGGCCGAGGATTCTTCGGGTGTCCCGGGAGTCCTTGTCCATGTAATTTTTCGTCGATCTGGCTTAAACGGCCGTATTCGCTGTGGTTTTATTATACGTCTTAATGCTTCGCCTAATCCACTGGGGGTAGGTGTGGATATATAGGGAGACGCATTAATTATTGGTGAACGCCTTCTACTTATGCACAAATAAGCGAAGTAGGCGACGATCGTAGATATCAGCACAATTATAAAGAGGTTTATTAATAATTGTACTGGCCCTTTCAGTAAAGAGTTAAAATTAGCGGAAAAATTATTTTGGCTCGCAGTAATTAATTTCTCCATTACATTTTCAGTACTTTGCACAGCGGTTTTGACCCCCGTCCCAGCCCCTATTAATGTTTCTCGAATTGCAATCGGACTAAGTGACATTTGTGCTGAGTAGTCTAAGAGTCGATGTACTGTTTTTTCTAGCTTTTGGGTTTTATAAAGATAATTTTGGAAAAGTCCAAAAGTGGGTTCTCCAGCTGATAAGTGGTCATGGAAAACTACGGGTGCATTAAACTGAAAAAGACAAAAATTTGTTTTCCAGTTTAACTCTTATGGTACGTCTGGAACATGAATTAAACCATGTTCTGTGGCCCACTTATTTTTGTATCGAAATATCGCAATTTTCTTATGTAAGCAATTTACCGTTTCGGAAAAATGCACCAAGTCTCTACTCCCTGGAATGACAAACCATACATTTCCATTGTGTTCTACAGATAAGTACTTATAACATGTGTCATTTATTTTATGATCGAAATGAATTTTAGTCACATTGACTGTTCGGCAGCCCCAAATGGTTAGGGGCGTCGCCAGTAAAATCAGCTACCAAATTGTCTCGCTGGAAAAAGGCACGAGCCCCGACAGTGGAGTCTAGGTATAGAAGCTGCCAGATTACATCTAAAGTTCGCTAAAGTTGATGACACAGTTCGAGCCAAATCCTCCGAAAACTCGAAATCTCTTCTTGAAAAATTCGGATCTCGAGATAATTTAATTTTAAATTTACAGGATCAAGATCTTGTTTTTCAATTTTAATGATTTTTGGCGCGTCTAATTTATTATTGGAAAAAATGCCAAATTTCCGGTCTGAGTTAAATCTAACAACAACTCCCTGCTCTGAAATGAATGCATTTTGTATGTCAGGACACTTTTTGTACTCCTCCTTAATCAAAAAGGCCGCCTGGAGATCGTCTATGATGACGTACCTATCACTTATTAAGGCTGGAAAACGCCTCAGTGGATAAAAGGACAAATTTCTCGGAACGATTCGCCCTGCCAAAGGTAAGTGGCTTCTAAATTTTTGCATTTTCCATACATGGGAGGGCATAAGGTTACGTCCCCCAGATCTGAAATAATACTCCGTCCAATCCAACTGGCAACCTGACCTTCCTCGATAACAAAATTGGTGATCGAGGTGCACATATCTCGACAACACCATGAAAATCGAATTACGAGTTTTAAGTCGGTCGTCCAAGAACCATTTTTATCCTTTTTTATATGAATCTCTTGAAATTCTTTATTTCCGTTCGAAGTTTGACAAGTTTCGTAAGAAACCGGTCCATTTTCCGTTTTATCTGAGATTAAGCCTTTTCCACCAAAAACCAAGTATTAGTACACACTGTTCTAGTGATTTTCATGCATTTTACAGCAGAACTATTTTTGGGCTCGGTTCTCGGGACAAAAATTGTGACATTTTGCTTTTCTGGTCTTAAGAGTTCTCCTCCAGGTAAAATGCACTGGACAGCACGGGGTAAATTTACGGGGTGCCCACTGCGACTTGTTCCGCAAATTTGAAATTTCCGATTTCCCATAACACACTGCAAAAGACTTGCCAGCAAAAAAGTCATAAGAGTCTTTCCAATCAAATTGTTTTCGTTCATTTTTGGAATTTTAATTTGTTTACTAGATTTTATAAGTGCGACATCAGATAACCCGACTGTAAGATAATAAAGGCGACAAGGAATCAAAATAACTTTAGATAAGCACGATTTAAATAGATTATAAATAAGAGACGCGAAATTTACGAAAATTACTTCAAACGACTTATATAAATACGTAGCATGCAAATGATAAGGGCAACTTAAATATATTTAAAATATTAAGCGTATTGGATAGAATGTAAGTAACTGAGAAATTTGAAAAATTGCACGAATTTAGACAATTTATTTCGCGGCTTTTACAGATCGACGGCCTTTTTGTTGCTGACGATTTCTTCTCTAGCCTTGTTGCTATCGTCTTCGACGAGCTCGGAAAATCCCAGATCGTCGCTGCCTCTTTGGGTTTCGTCCTCAGAGGCCAACTCGGACACGTCTGTAAAGAGAGTGTCGTTTGTAAATAAGTTTTTGTCAGACTTTCAAAGTTTAAGTTTTGCCAGCATATTTTTATCATTGAAAAACGAAGTCTCGAGTCTTTTCCCACAAGAGTGAAAAACTGGTCAGTTTTTGAAGTAAAATTGCTGATAATAAGACTTATTTTTGGACTCTTAGCAATTTAGCTTTTACTAAGTTTACCAAAGCTTTGGATAATTTGACCATATTCTTGTTTATTCTTGTTTGAGAATTCGCCAAAAATGGCTAAATGCAAAACTCTGTCTATTCGCAAAAACTTATGGTTATTCTTGTTGGGCGTGAAATAATAAACAAGGCTACTTAAGACTTGACGAACTTTTCGGTCTTCAATGTACAAAAATTTACCTCTGAGAATTGTTATTATCAACTTATTGGCCTTTTCAACCGCCGCTATTTTCTCGAAATTTTCATATTTCTGTTTGCTTTCTGCTTGTTTTAACTCAACTTTATAAACATAAATCGTAAACACCCAAATATTTATAGACATAGCTAAGCAAAACTGCATGCAACTCACTATAAGACACAATAAAGACAACAGCATGCACACAACAAAAATAAGGAGGGTGACTGCATTAGTATACAGAACCGATCTGGGGAGCCCCCACTTTTGATCAAAGATAATTTTCTTTCGACCATTTCTTTTCCCCAGAAAATAAAAATTATGTGTGACAATCGGAAAAGCTGTAAAACTGTCCAACACAACAAAATAACTTTCAGATACGTGTACATTCGCATTGACATTGAAAAAGTAATTTATGATAGGTAGAATTTTCATATTGTAAATATATAAATGTATTAATTTAATGATACTTTAAGATACTTTAAGCAAATAGTCTTACCCGAGTAATGTCCCCAACGGATGTAGGTAGGTCCGATGTCTGGCGAAGCTGGGCTTGATGTTTCGGACGGGCGTGATGAGGTGGCCGATAACAATGGCTTCAAGGGAAAACGGTGCGGCTTCTTCAACGTACGGGGTGGCTTGGGCGAACGCGGGCAATGGCGAGGGCAGTGACGACACACACTTCCGCGACGGCGTTGATGATTGCGTCGGACGGGGCGACGTTGATTTTGACGAGGCATCCCACGGTTACCGCCGCCTAAAAAACATTGACATCTTCAGATCGTAGATCGTTGATTTCATTTTGCTCCGTGGGTTGGACGGGAAATGGAAAGAGTTGACCACGGTAATACCAAAAAAAGTGGTTGTCTGCACGCCATTCTTTGTAGTAACGATTCAGATTTACTGCTTCCAGAGCAGCATAATCTGTTTCGGACTCGTAGTCATCATCCGATGACGAGTCCCACAACTCGCCTTCCGGCTCCGGTTCGTCGAATAAGAAGCGAATATCTTCTAACGCCGCATCGGCGTTAAAATCGAGGGGCAACTCAAACCCGTTTTGTCCGAAAGGGCCATCTGGATTTTAAGCAGAATTTGAATTAATTTGCCCAAAAGTCGGAGTCTGAGGAATCAACCCTTCATCCTCTATGTCGAGCAACTGAGAATTAGCAGGCCCATGTAATTCCGAATCTTCGCCAAAAATATTATTATTTGTTGACCTTTTTGAGTTATCCGAAAATTGGACCCTTCTTTCATTATTTCTCGATAATTCGGGGTTTCGGGGGCGAGGCCCAGGGCTCATTACTTCCGGTCTCTGTCCCGAAAAACCCTGACTGTTTTGGCGGTCCATAGAACAAGGCCGTTTATATTTTCGCGAAAACTTCCATAAACATAATTTCTCGTGTCTGTCGGACGATCCTCCCGCCTTGCATAATATCCAAAATTCGACCTTTCATCTAGATTTCTTCTGTTGTAATTGTTACTTCCGAAATTTGCATTTTGATTGAAATTCCGTCTGTTATAATTCATATTATCATTGTTTAAATTATTGCTATTTAAGGGTCGATTACGATAATTATTATCATGGAAATTGTTATTACCGAAGGCTGCCCGACGATTGTTTCCATTCAAAATTCGATCGGCGCGGAAATGGCAATTTGCCGCCCAATGGCCGAAACGACCGCAATTATTGCAGATAGCGCGGCCATTGTATTGCTGCCTCGCTTCGTCGATCAATCCGCGAAGTTCGTTTATCTGCTCATCCATTTTCGCTGAAGATAGAACGGATAGATTAGAATTACTTTTTAACTCCGAAGAGATTGGGTAATCCTGTATTTGCTCACGAAATACTTATTGTTCTGTGTAGACAGCTTTTTCCAGGGCATCTTTTAAACTTTCAGTTTTCTGATATTTTAACCCCTGATAGATTTTAGGTAAAAGCCCCCGTATAAATATCGGCTTTATGATGGATTCCCGGTCTCCTTCTGAAAATTGGGGATAAGCTGATTTTGCAAGCTTTTTTAACCTCTCAGAGAATTCCAGGACGGCTTCAGTCCTTTTTTGTGTTGCGTCATAAATTAGTCCCTGATAAACATCAGAGTCCCGTCCTTCTGGAAACGCCTGCTTAAGCTCATATATGACATCATCAAAAACTGATTCTTCGAGTGTTTTTAAAATATCCGTAAGGGTGGAAAAAAGAAGTTCCCGTGAAATTCGATTCCAAAAGTGTTATTTTGTAGGCATTATCGGCATTTGAAACTCCGTGAAGAACCTTAAATTTTTGGAATTGTTTCAACCATTCTTCAAAATTTTCTCCAAAAGCTCCAGAAAATGGTTTAAGTGGCTTTGCATTCATTAGGGCACCCAACCGGAGAAAAGGGTCCCCTACTGTGGCTGGAGCAGCAAAACTACCTTGTCCCACAGCATCTTTCAGCTCTCTCATTTGTTGATTCAGTGGGGCGCCGTAAACTTCAAAAGCACGTCTAAAAGCATTTTCTAATTGCTGATCGTCATTTGCCATTTTTCTCGTCAAAGGTCTTCCAGATCTTTCAACCAAAATTCTTTTAATTATTGGGATATCCGACTAGCGTTGTTATAGTCTGACTAAGACTAAGACTCAGACTAATGAGACTAGGGCCTTTTGTTAGTCTTAGTCTGACTTAGACTAGGACTATATCTTTTTAAAAGACTAGTCAAAGACTAGGACTACACCTAGAGACTATAGTCAGATATGGTCTTTTTTGCAAAAGCAGGCTGTTATGATTACTACATTAGTTCCATCTTCTATTACTGTATCAGACAATCGTAATCGAATATGTGCTTCAGCAGAGAGATCAGCAAAATTGTTTAAAAGCGGATGGAAATCAGGGTTAAGTTAGATTGGGTGATGGGTTAGGTAGGGCGAAACGCAGATTACCTCACTTGCAGCTTGGAAGGTTGAGATTTTTCGAGCTTCAAATTAAGTCAGAAAATGCTCATTTTAAAAAAAATATGCGGCCTGAATTGCAAAATAAATTTGCACTTTGCCGCTACTTTGCTTGAAAATATCTTTATATCTACAGCTGTAGACAGTTATTCTCCGGAAAAATAACCTGAGAAGGCAGTAGGTATGCACTGCTTTGGCAATGGCCATCGTATCCTTGATTTTCAGTTCACAGAATGCCCAAAATGCGAAAAAACGGTGCTTAATTTTAAATAGGTATACGACCTAGCTTTTGCATTGGCTTCTGGAATGATAGGTGCTAATTCGAATGGAATGCTTCGAAAAAATAGGAATTTCTCATCAGATGCTATAAGGATACCTAAAGATTTAGATAATTAGGTTTTTTTGGTCATTTGCATGAAATATAAAGGGAAAATTTCGAGTTAATGAAAATCAAAGAATTGAAACAAATAATGTTATAGGTAGGAAATGCAGTAATCATGCAGATGGAACCCTTCCTGTCTAGATGACATGACCGCTTAATTTGAACGCATACAACGGATGTCGTGAGAAAAAGCCCTGGCTGTAATGTATCTCAAACCTCTGTGCATATAAAAGGTAAAAGGTAGGATCCATTTGAGTCGCCTATCATTTTTGATAATTTGAAGTGTGCGTTGTATATTCATGCATACCTTTTTCGACTAGTTTTGTAAATCTACAAGAGACCTGAGGATGCGAAAATCGCAGTCTTTCATATCTTTATGAAATATACGCACTTTCATTCATTTCCTAATTATGTACGAAAAAGTTCTGCGTAAGATTATATGCTGTGTATCTGCATAGGCGGATTCGTTTGAAGATGATTATGTTGACAAAGATCCGTCCGGTAGTATATTTGCTGAAGACTTGGAGTTAGAGCCTAGAAGCGAATGGCTATCAGAGTGCCACTCTGCAATTAATCGCAGCATGCACGCTCGTCTTTCTGTTGGCAGTAAAGGCATGATTCGGTTGGTCGAATCGGAAATAGCCAAATATTTTGCTGATTTAGGATCCACTTCGCAAATCACACCACTCGCTTATTGGAGCAATCTGCAGGGCAAGTATCCAACTTTGGCGGCTATCGCTATGAACATATTAGCAGTACCAGCTACTTCGGCACCGAATTGAGCGCGTATTTAGCCGAGCCAGCATTGTGTTAGATAAAAATCGTCATAATTTGTCCGACTATAAGCTTGAGTTAGAAGTGTCTTTTAGCATGAATCGCGAATTTATTGATCTATTGTGAAACGTGAATTTGCATGCTGATGTACGTAAATATATTTCGCATATTGTACATATTCATAAGTCACATGTGAGGCAGGCAGCAAAACGACTGAGTAGGTAGGATGAATAGGGGTTTGGCTTGACTGGTTCAGGAAAAATTGGAAAAAATGTAAAAAAAATTCATTTTGGGGAATCTGATGGAATGAAGATCTGTAAATCCTGACTTATATGTGCGATTTTCTGTTGTAGTATTTATAAACAAAAAGCTTCTACAGTAATCTGTTCTATTCCAAATGGCCTCGTAATAGAAACTTTGATAGGCTACAAAAGAGCAATAGCATGAATTTAGAGTCATATTGTCTTGCTTATATATTCATGGTACTCGTACTATTGGCATCTTCAGTTATATACATAAGTATGTACCTACCAAAGATTGATTTTGAAGTGGAAGGTTCTATAGTTGAGTGAAGAAGCGTCATTTTTTAAATAGTTCATATGCATGAATTGCGGAAGAAATCGAAAGGGTAATAGGTGTGCTTTTTTGTCGCATTATCAAGATATTGAGTTCGTACTATAAAACGTTCAAAGACTATATCTTGGGACTAGGACTACTAGTCTTTTGATAACGTAGTCCTAGTCAGACTTAGGACTAGTCATTTCGAAAGTCTAGTCAGACTAAGACTAGGACTATATCTTTTTGGGACTATAACAACGCTATATCCAACTGGGGAAACGCTGACCCCCTTTCTCGCAACAGTTCCGAGATATTAAAATGCGAATCGGAATTTTTGATTTATGGGGGTACTCTGGACTGCTGGTGGTCCTAGATCACTTTCAAACAGCGAATTAAGAAATGTTTGATGGGCTTCGAGTATATTTTCAGGAGTCTCGGTGGAAACTGATTTTAAAAACCTCTGATGAGCCTGAAGAGTAGTTTGAAATTCAGGATCAGAAATTTCGGAATTTCCAACACTTTTTTGCCCACTTTCTATTTCTGCTGAATTTTCTGAACTAGAATCCGTATTTTAAGCTTATTCGTTGCATTTTCTTGTCTTCTTTTCCGTCCGTTAGAAAACACGATAATTCGAAACCTTGGAAATGGGTTTGCTGAAAACGCCGGCCGGACGAATATCAGCAGAGGAAATCTGTGAAATCTGTGGTACCACCTTCTGACCGAAATTACGAAAAGGGTCAGGAAAAAAATAAAATAATTCAAAATATCAAATATTAATCGGCTTTTCTACGCCGTTTAGATTTATCAATTTCAATGATTTAGAGCCTGCGCTTCACCCGGTTTCTCCAGAGATTTATCGCAGCTCGCAATAAAATAGTAATAATTGCTTTAGCTAGGTCTTTTCTGATCCTTAACTGGCCTACCAAAGCAAATTTCAGCTCCTAAGAGTACCTCGGGAGGCAGAAAAATATTAGCTGAAAAGTTTTCCTGTTCTTCACTGGACTACCGGCCCAACCCGTAAATCCTACTAATGAAAAAGATAGGGAGAAAGAAAAAGCATGATAAGCATAGGTAACCACACACGGAGCCTGGACCATGACAATCATTAGTAACAAAACCCGGAGCCTGGGAGAAACGGGAGAAACGGCGAAACCGTGATACGCATGGGTAACCGCACCCGGAGCCTGGGAGAAACGACGAAACCATGATAAGCATAGGTAACCACACCCGGAGCCTGGGAGAAACGGGAGAAACGGCGAAACCATGATAAGCATAGGTAACCACACCGGGAGCCTGGGAGAAACGGGAGAAACGGAGAAACCATGGTAAGTATAGGTGACCACACCCGGAAACTGGGAGAAACGGGAGAAACATCGAAACCATGATAAGCATAGGTAACAACACCCGGAGCCTGGGAGAAACGGGAGAAACGGCGAAACCATGATAAGCATAGGTAACCACACCGGGAGCCTGGGAGAAATGGCGAAACCATGGTAAGTATAGGTAACCACACCCGGAGACTAGGAGAAACGGGAGAAACGGCGAAACCATGATAAGCATAGGTAACCGCACCCGGAGCCTGGGAGAAACGGGAGAAACGGCGAAACCAGGATAAGCATGGAGAAACGTTTCTCGCGGAGAAACGTTTCTCCGGGTGTGGTTACCTATGCTTATCATGGTTTCGCCGTTTCTCCCGTTTCTCCCAGTCTCCGGGTGTGGTTACCTATATTTATCATGGTTTACCCGGAGACTGGGAGAAACGGGAGAAACGGCGAAACCATGAAAAGCATAGGCAACCACACTCGGAGAAACGTTTCTCCCGGGAGAAACGTTTCTCCCACCGGGGAAAATTTTGATGGGAGAAACGGGAGAAACGTTTCTCTCTCCGGGGAAATTTTGATGGGAGAAACGTTTCTCCCACCGGGGGAAACACTAGTAGGATTTACGGGTTGGCCCGGACTATCAAGGCAATTTTCGGCCCCTAAGAGTACCTCCGAAGCAGAAAAATACAATTATTCTCGTGATTCAAAAATAATTCGAAATCAATTCAAATTCTTCACAATATCGGAACGTTTTTTTCATAAGTCGATTCGAAGGAAAAAATATTTCAACCGAGTGGAAATCCTACTTTCTGCGCCAAATGTTAGGTTCGATCGCAGTGCTCCTATTCCTCAGACTATTTTCTATCTTATATCAGGGGCCGAGATATAGGGTGAATATCGCTTATAAGACAACTGCGTGAGACAAACTGATAAATTTACTTACAATTCAATATGTAAATGATATTCAGTCCAAGAATATGATTGACGACTGGAATAAGAAAAGGTGTTGTACAGCGAATATCTTCTAACAAATCAAAAACGAGAAAAAAATGATAGCACTGCCGAATTCTGAGAAAACACCAAGGAACTGAAGCCGTTTTGTAGATTAAGCCGTTTTTTATATTTTTTCAGACAATGAAAGCTTTAATTCTTTTTTTGTCTTTAGATTCTCCGTTTTTGCTTTGTAGTGGAATTAAGGCCAGTCGTTGGATTTTACATGCACGTTTCCGTGTTGTATCTATTACATGTTGGCGGTTGGTAGATAAATGACGATTTTTATATCATTTGCATGTTGGTATTTTAGACACGTGTGCGTAGCTGACCTTATGAACTTATGCCCTTTACCTCATGAAGCGCAAGTAGTTTCATACCTTGCGTCGGCATGTTCTTTTATCCACATGGTTGTACTTTCTTACTTCAGCGGCGCCTCTCATTTATAGCTCGCTTGCTCTTTTTACGGCTGGTCGTTATGCATGTGAATACGCCTACTGTATCGCTTTACAATAAGGTAACAAAAGTTCAAGTAGTTCTGGCTTGTGACACCCTCGAGGGAAACTGGGTCATGTTTCTCGGTTAACCTGTCGCGACTTAATCTGCACTTGAAAATATATTTCATATTTTTGTTATATTTCCTGTGCTAACTCGATTTCGTTCGTTCCCAGCACTCATTTTTTGGCTTTTCGCTCTTCCTTTGATGTTGGCTCAACAGACGATTCCTTACATATTAAACGATATACTACACTAAATATTAAATTCACATAAACTCGCTTTACACGCCTGAACATTGAAATATGGTACCTATCGTTGTCCATCATTATTGTATCATAGGTAGCGCGTTAGCGTGTACCTATAATATACTTGGGTACCCCTAACTCCTGTGCACCCCCTACAGCTATAACAGGACACTTCTGGAAGGTGCGGTTTTTTTATAAAGGAAGATAATAAAAAAATTCGCTGCCGGTGTTTTTTTTGTATTTCTTGAAACTTAAAACTGGCTGTGTAAAGAAGGTGTAAAGTTTTTGTGTAACGTTATAACATAGGACAAATTTTGGGACCTTTTTACTGCGGCATGTCGACAACTGAGTATTAATGACTCAAACAATTAAACCGCATAGGATTATAGAGAAATGAATTCTCCAGAAAAGCATTTTTTTGTTTTTTTAAATTCGCATTATTTCTTGAATGGCAGTGTAAAGAGTGCGAAAATCTGGGCATGAAAAAGCACTTTTTGGTCGAGTTTTAAAGCTGCTTATGTCTGATACTAACTCCAGTTATGAGTTTTTTAAAATGTTTTCTGACAGAAATCTAGAGCGGATCAAGGGCTACATTCTGCATATAAGCAATGTCTTCTACGCTCTATGGTGAGTTAGATCCTGGGGTTTAAAGTTTACACTTTAGTGGATGGTGTAAAAAACGGATTTTGACTAAGATTTCTCCGCCAAATTTTTCCGCTTATGAGTCAGGGTACATTAAATACAGCAGTAATAAAGTGCCTCTCAGGGGCTACAGATCGCAGCAAACCGCATTTTAAAAAACGCAATATTGAGTTATTTATGGGGTGTAAAGTTCGAAATCAGACGTGTAAAATGGGCGAAAAAACACATTTTTTCCCCAATTTTGATTGGTAAATCATATCAAATAATTTTTGCAAAAGACTTTTTGCACATAGAAACGTACTACGACTGAAAAGCTACAAACTGTACCAAACCGAATTTCTTTACACTCAATGGGGAATACGGTACGGATTTTTAAAGTTTACAATGTTCTGAATGATGGAAAATATGTCTTTGTTTGGGTTTTGTTCGCCACTTTCTCCTTTCAGAAGTCAGGATAGGTCCAATAGAATAAAAATAAAGTGCCTTATATGGGGTGTATTTCATAGCGAATCGCGTATATCTAAACCAATATCAAGCGAGTGTAAAGTCAAGAATGATGTGCTTTAAACAGGTTTCTGTCTTGTTTCTTTCTGCCAGCTTCTCCGGTTATGAGTTAGGGACATGATTCTCAAGTCTGTAAATGAACCTGAAACCAAATTCGATACGCAATTTTGGCGCGTATGTTTACACTCAACAGATCAGTAAAGTGGTTTAAACCAATGTTAATTTATCCTTACGACATTATGGAGACTTACTATTTTCATAAAAGTTGGTCCTAATATAGAAGCAATATTGAAATTACGATTCTGACTAAAATCTTCTTTACACTACTTGTTAACATATCGTTTACACTTTATATTATTCTTTGTTTTAGAGCCTTGCGGAAAGCTAATTTTTTCCTTATGACTAAGAATTTTCAAGGAATCAGGTGTGAGAAGTCGCTTAGACACATTTTTTACACAACAGTGGTGTAAACTGTTTTACACCTAATGTTAATTTGTCATCAGACCATTGTTGAGACGTGATGTCTTTATAAATGTTGATTGTAATATCCGCGTAATATCAGATTTACGAATCCGACTAAAATCTTCTGTGCATTCTGTGTATGTAAGTAAACACTGCATATGAACTTTTGACCTAGAGCCTTGCAAAAACATAATATTTTTCTCAAATTCAAAAAAAACAATAAAATAGAATATGTATACATAAAAGTATAGACCACACAAAAAGCTTAAAAAACGCGTTTTTGTGCAAAGAGCACATTTTTGACATGTTCTAGGTGGTTTTTGTAAAAGTTAGGTTGAAAATCCTAGATCCAGTACCTAACATGTCGTACCTAATACGTTAGTGCTTTCCAACATTATTCATACACGTAATGTGATAAATATCATTTAAAAATTTACTGAAACAAGCACGTAATAACATGCAAGAAATTTTCCACATATGTATATGTAT
Source organism: Mermis nigrescens (assembly GCA_036768485.1). NCBI lineage: Eukaryota > Metazoa > Nematoda > Enoplea > Mermithida > Mermithidae > Mermis > Mermis nigrescens. The sequence goes on along the minus strand of JAVLUZ010000025.1, from coordinate 55,895 downwards.
TTAGCTATCTTCAATCATAGCGATTGGGCAAAAATCATTGCGCCCCGTTTGCTACGCAATCTACCCAACTGTAAAGAAATGTCCACTTGAACGACGCATGCATTTCACTTTGAAATGCGTGTTTCTTAGGTCGATTAGCAGTGCATTGCTGCGGGCAGTCAACTTTATCGGACTAAATAAGAGTCAGCGAGAAGTAAAATGACAAAACGTGCGATTATTTGTTGAAGTTGCATCATGGTCGAAGTAAGCAACGATCAGAAGCGATAAGTGAATTCCAGCTTGAGAACAGAAAATGATGCTGCTTGTTCCAAGTATATTCTACCTTTTTTGTTCCATCGGAGCATTTTTTCTTGCTAGTATTACATATGTATATATAAATATATATATATATATATATATATATATATATATATATATATATATATATATATATATATATATATATATATATATATTTATTTATATATATATATATATATATATATATATATACTAGCAAAGAGAAATGCTCCGATGGAACAAAAAAGATGAATATACTTGGAATTGTGGATTATTAAAGATGTAAAAGGAGGGGACTTGGAAAACTCTACCTAAAGTCGCAAAATCTGCTAGAAATCAGACTTTCTCTAAGCAACGCAAAAATCGAAGTATATTCCGCGGCCTCTAAAAAAGTGTCTTTTTTAAATAATGTTCGAAGTTTCAGATAAGAGTGTATAAACGAAATCTATCAAGGTTACTTTTTTAAATTGCTGGCACCTGATTGATAGAAAACTAAGTGGTATTGTATTTAAATTTATTGTATTTTGTTAAAAGCATTCTAGCAAGCAAAGCAGGGGCCGATCAATTAGTGCACACAATCGTTACGGGCATGCTAGTGTATCTACATTTAGTCTGTTTCAAGTCAACTTACGCGTTTCTTACTGTTTTCAACCAACCATGTCTCCGATTGTCTTCGATGTTTGCTATTTCATTCAATTGGCTTAGAAGACTGTTAGTTTACTCAATATCATTTCCCATAGCTACTGCATAGCTAACGTTATGCTTTTTCAATCATTTTTATGGTTAAATATTTATCGCAGAATATACTTCGATTTTTTGCGTTGCTTAGAGAAAGTCTGATTTTTAGCAGATTTTGCGACTTTATGTAGATTTTTCCTAGTCCCCTCCTTTTACATCCTTAATAATCCACAATTCCAAGTATATTCATCTTTTTTGTTCCATCGGAGCATTTTTCTTTGCTAGTACCCTACTGTTAATTAGCATGATTTATGTACACCAGTCAGTAAACACATACAGTAACATGCCATAATAATGACAGCAGTCCAAGTACACGGAAAACAATATTGTTCTTAACATCAGCATTATCCTTTTCAAACAAGACAACCTTATATTATTTTAACAGATCAAAGTTTTTCTCAGCATTACGCAAATATCAAGTGTAAGGAACTAACGCTCATATTTGGAAAAAATAAATTTGTAGTATAAACTACATTTTAACATCAAATGATTAGTGCAAACTTCACACAACTACTAGGTATAGAGAAAACTAACAGTCAGATTCTCAATTCTGATTTTACGTAGAACAATCTGAAAAAAGTTAAGCTTCCGCAAGGCTCTAGAACAAGAGTTAATATGCAGTGTAAACTTTACACAACCACAGAGTTCAAAGAAAATTTCAGTCGGATTCATAATTCTGATATTACGATCAACAATTATGAAAAAATTAAGTCTCCATAATCCCTCAAGGACAAATAAATATCAGATGTGTAAACGTAGACTCAAGCTACGTTCACTTCGCTTACTTGACCCGAATCTGAAGCTTATGCGCTCACACGGGGTTTCTCGCCCTTTTTAGGGGGTCGATCACCAGCCGGCGATTCGGGGGTAAGCGGCCCGGCCTGTTCAAGGTAGCCTGGCACTCTACGCACGCCCCTAGTGAAACTTACTTACTTAACCCCTTTGAGATTAAGTACCTAATTAAAGTAGGTTCCCCAGAAACTAATATATATATATATATATATATATATATATATATATATATATATATATATATATATATATATATATATATATATATATATATATATATATATATATTTATATAAATAAATAAATAAATAAATAAATATATATATATATATATATATATATATATATATATATATATATATATATATATATATATATATATATATATATATATATATATATATATATATATATATATATATATATATATATATATATATATATATATATATATATATATATATATATATATATATATATATATAGTTGTGTTGTCATGAGGCGAGTTGTCTGCATCGAGTTGTCTTGATGTGAGCTGGCTTTGTGTCGACTTGTGTCTGTGTCTAGTTGCCGTGCTTCAAATTGTCTTAGTGTCAAGAAGTCCACGTCCAGTTGTCTTGAGGCGAGTTCTCTTGCGTCAAGTTGCCATAGCGCCATGTAAAACACGAACCTATACAGCATGTATGTCACCGATGGTGACCAGACAACTGGACTCAGACTTCTCGACTCGAGACAACTGGACTCAGACTTCGACTCGAAGACTACTCGACGCAAGGATAACTCGACCCAAGACAACTCGACTCAAAGACAACTCAACGCAGACAACTCGCCGTGGGACAACTCACCTCAAGATAACTCGACGCAGACAACTGTCTTCAAAACAACTCGCATTCGTATAACTTGACGCAGACAACTCAACGCAGACAACTTGCCTCGAGCTAACTTGACGCAGATAGACAACTCGCCTTGGATAACTCGCCGCAGACAATCCTGCGCATCAAGCAAATTCATGTTTTCTATTAAAAATCCCATTTAGACGCATTTTTAACCATTTTTAGACACTTATCGGTAAAAAACGCAATTTTTTCCAACGATCTTAGGCTAATGCCCCTTCAGGACCAACTGCCCTACCGTCAATCTTCCACAGAGCATGAGGATATATGTTTAGAATAGACCTAAAGTGCTCAAAAAGTTACAAACAACGGGAAAAAGTGAAATCCGGAAACAGAGGTTGAAACGGAAACGATCAGTAAAAAGCGGAAAAGGAAAGATGTCAAGAACATCCCTAACCCCTATTTTTGCAAAATAGAACCCACTAAGCTGGGATCGGGATGTCCGAAACGGGTTTAACAAAATGAAGCTAAGACTGGTTCTGTCGTGGGTTTCTCTGCCCCGGGGTGGTCCAAAGTGCTGAGACCAGGGTTTGTAACTACGAGAGTTACACAGTAGGCGAACTTGCCTTAGCACTTCGCAATAGCCATAACATAGCCAATACTAGTAGCTATCTACAATAGTGTACTGTGGGCTATGCCTTCGGTCTTCCCACTTTTTCCCCCAATTTCCAATAATAAAAAACATTTAGATACTTGTCCGGTAGCATAGAGTTAAGTGTATGATAATAGTAATTGTTTCTTGCTTACCGCTTATATTAATCTAGAACATTCGATCTGAGATGAAAGTGTATCAGTATTACGTTAATTTGATTTTTGTTTAATTTTACTGTAATGGTCCTTGGAGGCCAGTGGAGAGAGAGTGGCGAGCAGTCGTTTTTGCTTTTGGTACGATTGTACAGTTGCATTTGCTTCCGTTTTTCGTTTTTGCTTAGTTGTTGTCCGGCTATAGGCTGTGGATTCTTCGTTGGAAATAAAATAGAGAAAATCCTACCCAGAGGTCTTCGGATATACCGAGGGATAGGACGGAAGCTCCTTTCGTCGAGGATCTTGGCTCACCTACGTGGACGGATAGGTAATGTCCGTATGATTACTATTTTCATTTGAAAGTCTAATATCTTTTCTCAAACCAAAAACTAATCGAAAATATTATTCAATCTTTAGAGATGATTGATCAGCGTAGAGCTCAATGTTGTTGTTTTCATAGTCCATTGTGCTACACATATTAGGAACCAAAAAACATTTCTGTTGGAATCGAACTTTAAAAATAAGCTAAATATTCAACTTGAGCCTTGAGATAGGTCAACTGACCTCCGCGGCAAATTCCGAGATTAGGTAAGTAGTCTTAGGTCTTAGGGCGTAGCCGCTGAGATCACCCAACATAAAGGCGGCCAGCAATATTAGGGCTGAGGGGATCGAAGCCGTAAGGTCTGTAAGAGCCCAAAGATCGAAAGCTATCCAGGGCTGCGCGATCAGGGCAGCGCTAAGCGAAGACTTATGTACCTACGTACCTAAGTAATTCTCGAAGGCAAATACACCCGTCCTGTGTCGATTTGTGTAGACATAGGGCGGCCCTGTATTTACAGGTTTCCCGAGCAGCCCCTATCAAGGTTAAAATACCCAAGCAAGTTTCCAGCGAGATGTCTGCCGCAGGATTCAGCAGCCTGAAAACGAGGTACATATACCCCATTATTCACTATATCAGACGTTCCGTTGGGGGTTTCTTTACCCTGGGGGTGGTCCAGATCTGACATGCACTTGGGGGTCCTGACCCCCAGAATGGGGAAATTGAAAATTTTGTCGGGAAAATGAAGCAAAATGAAGGCCAAAAACGGATGAAAAAAAGGGTTTCAAATTGACAAGAAACTGTGTAATAACGTAGTTTTAACGCTATTTTAGCGTTTATGCACGTTTTTGAGTTCATTTTGGCCCAAAAAAGCTCCATTTTTGACCCCCCCTCCCCAGACCGATTGACCCCCCAGATAGGCCATGCTCTGCAATGGTCCAGACCGCCGGAACCTGGGTTTTCCAAGAGGGCAGATCCCATCAAGATAGAGATATCTAACCTCGATTCTGACAAAGCATCTCCTGCTTTAGGAGGGCTCAGGGGCTCTAAAACGGGGTATTCATTATTTACAATGTTAAGCTAACAACGAGTCTCGTTGGGAGCTTCTCCATCCTGTAGGGTGGTCCACATTGTCTAAACCAGGGTTCCCGAGCAGACCCCATCAAGATGGACGTACCTAAGGCCGTTTAAAATATCTCCCGCTTAAGAAGGGTTCGTGACTCGAAAACCCATCGTTTTTGTTTCCGGATTATACCCATCGTTTCCGTTTCAGGATTTTACCAATCCCCCTAGAACAACACTCGGCACCAGCTGACTGACGCAACCCAATGAATGCTCTGCTAATAAATCTAATTGTCATGACAGGCGCACGGACAGCACCAAAATTCTGCGGGTGTAAAATACTTTAAAGGTAAAATTGTCTTTTTAAAATGATGCAATAGCAAAAAAACTATTTTTTAACGTTTCTTGTCGAGCGCTACCCACTGGCATCAAAAAATCGTAAAAAGCAAAAAAGAATTTTCAAAACGTTCATTTTGGGTATATTGCAGGTATTTTCATTATGACGTTGGGTATAAGGTATTCTCGGAGGTGCAAACTTTCCTAACCCCCACCCCAATGCCCAGATATAATTGTCAATGCATATCCTATGTCGTAGAGTAATTTTATTGTTAAATAACACATGAGATTCAAAAAGTAAAAAAGAAATCTGTCAAAAAAAGTAGAGTCATAACAAGAACTGTCCAGCAAAAAGCATCACAGTCTAAAACATCAACAACGAAATGCAAGCGATGAAGGACTTGGTAAAGCAAATGTCACATAAGTCATAAAAAATACAAATAAAAAGATAAAAAGTCACGTAAACTAAAATTCGTAATTATACGAACAGCCGCGCAAAAAATTCAGCCAAGCTCTGTCGTCATAATCAGTGATTAATGCTTGCAGACGATCGTTTGCCTGCCGGTAAACCCTCTTCTGATACAGGGGCACCACTTCACCAGCGTCTATTCTAGCGCGACGCGTCTCCATAAGCGACTGTTCAGTCCGCAGAGCATCAACAAGGCGGTATACTCTGGGATGCTGCAGACCTACTGTTCCCTCAAAACAAATTTTTTCAGCCTTAGCAAGCATGACAAAGCATAGGTGGATGGGGTTTTTAGCACACACGGGCGTAGGGGTTGGGGCATACGTTGGCAGCAAGAAAATTCTGAGGGGGGTGCAAGATTTTTTGAAGGTCGAAAAATGGTCCTAAAAATGGTGGTATGGCAATAAAAACACCAATTTTCGACGTTTCTCATCCAGCACTATCCATTGGCACCAAAAAATTGCGAAGAAACGAAAAAAACATTCTCAAAAATTGAATTCGGGGGGGGGGTATTTTGATACCCAATTTACGTCGACCTAAGCATCTATACATCGACCTAAGCATCTATACATCGACCTAAGCATCTATACATCGACCTGAGCATCTATACATCGATCTAAGCATCTAAACATTGACCTATGCATCTATACCTACATCGACCTGAGCGGGAGCGACCTCGACCTAAGCAGCTTAAAACACTTTTTCAGATATACTAAGCCTAAGCCTAAGTATGATACATTCAAAAACTTAGATTTTCGTAATCTTATTGAGTAAAACCGAAAAAACATGCGAAAATCTATGAAAATTTTTAAAAATTCCAAACAGCTTTCCGCGCCTTTTTTTCTTTTTTCTCCTTCATTGCTCATTTTACTTATTTTTGACAAATGTATAAGTCCTTGAATCGAGCCGTTTAATCGTCCCACGCAACACTCAAATCGAGAGTTGCCTGCAACTTTGCAAGTATGGCTCAGATTTTCACCAAATTTTTTTCCGCGCTTCAATTTATCATGTTCTACCATTTTCACAAGAAATTGGCATTCCGAATTCGTTTTGCACCTTTTCCAAAAGTACCATATTCTTAAGTTTAGCCCAAAATGTAATTTAGGAAGTTAAAGAGGATAGAATTGCAATTAAAAGCTAGCATACCTTAACATACAGATATCCTGCATGAGCTAACTTTGCCCTGCCTCTCTGTGAGTCGACAGACAGGCATGTTTGCCATTAGCCTGAAAGTAAACATGTGTCATGTGCTTATTAAGCATTGTCTACATCAAATTTTGAAAAATTAGGTCCAGGCCTACTTTCAAATTTTCTGGAGACTCAGAGAAAAAGTGACAAAAATTTTTTAAGACGTAAAATCGAAATTCTTGAGTCGTTGGTATGTAATTATAATTCAAAATTGATTCACTAGATTTAGATTTTAACAATTTGATGTATCTAACGATAAATTGATTTTGTCGTTTTCTGAAATAGGTAGGTAGGCAGTTAATGTAGGTATAAAAAGGACTTGACCTCCTTTTAACGTTTTAGGATTAGAAAACATGCGAAAAATAAAATTATCTTAATGTAGCAAAACCTTCAACACAACTGAAATTCATATCTGATCGCAGATGAAGCGCTGCAGAAGAATGACAAAGACAAGACGACAACAAAACTAGGAAAAGAGAGATGATCGCACCCACCGCCACGTCATTTGTTGCTAGCCATTCCTCTAGATAATTGTTCTGCTACAGTACATAAACGAAACAGCAAAGTCATCCACTTGTAAATCCAAATTGATCAAAAGTAATCTCTGACGGCCAACATCCGTGGTTCAATATCTGTCAAGTACCTACATAGACTATACCTATACATACATATGTATCTACACTACATGTCGTGCATATTGCACATAACTACGTAGGAAGGTATAGGTAACCTACCTAGCCAAGAATAGTGTTGCATCGAGTTGTCTGTGTCGAGTTGTCTACGTCGAGTTGTCTGCATCGAGTTGTCTGCGTCGAGTTGTATTGAATAGAGTTGTCTGCATTGAGTTGTCTGCCTCGAGTTATCTTGAAGCGAGTTGTCTGGAGGCGAGTTATCTTGAGGTGAGCTGGCTTTGCATCGACTTGTCTTTGTGTCTAGTTGTCTTGCGTCGGTCGATTTGTCTTAGTGTTGAGAAGTCTGCGTCCAGTTGTCTTGAGGCCAGTTGTCTTGCGTCGAGTTGCCATAGCGCCGTCACCGATACTCATGCATGTAGCGTACATGGAGAAATAGCCTTTTGAGAATAAGGTAGCAGATTTTTGCCATAAACGATATGCGTGCCAGAACAAAAGTTGAATCTAAATCAACAATTGTGTCCAGAAACAGACAAAAATCCATCGGTGCATTTTATAAGTGACAGTCATACACGTATATAGCTGTAGCTGTCTGAGTCTTGCGCGGCACTGCAATGTAGGTGCTCATATGGATGTAGGCTTATGGGTTTACTATATAAATGTCGTTTTAATCTATTTTTATCGATAAAGCTCCTCTCATATTACAGTGTTTCTCTCTATGCGCCTGATCTTATGTGAATCTGTACATATTCCGAAAATCCTAGATTTAATGAATAATTTTGATTTTGTTCTATTGATTTTAACCTTGTTTAATAAGAATAATTTAGATTCGTATGAACATCAAACGTTTTCAGTTACCCTGATGTAGAAGCTTTATGAAATGCAAACAAAAATCCCATCTTATAATTGCCTTTGATGAATTCGAATCATATTTTATTATTTTGAAATACATTATTTCTTATTAAAAAGTTGATTTAAAATCCTTTATGATTGTGCTTAATCTGACTATAATCCGTTTTTTCTCTTTAATACTAATATTAATAATAAGTGTGTACTGCGAAATATCAATCGTTTTCCATAAAGTTTCTTATTCTCCCTGTTTGTCTTTATCTGCGTTTATCCTTGCAAAACTGCTATAAGAGTTCAGATTTGCGATATTTCAGACGTTTTTGATTTTTTCGTTACATCAATATCCTTCTAGATGTTTTTGTTTTGTAATAGATGCTGTTTATTTCTGTTGAACACCATGAAAATGGATCTTGAATTAATTAATATATTTATTGAATTCAAAATTCGGAAACCTCATTTTCAGAATGTCAATCTGCTAAATTCAGAATTTTACTTCCAATACCTACATATTACTGTGTGGCCTCAGCAGAACGCTCCTTCTTGTAATTGGAAATAATAAAGATAAATTTGCGGTTAACTATGACGATTCTCGTCTAACTGCAATAGAGATTATTTCAATTGCAGATGATTTATCATCTACGTTAGATTTTTTGCAATTGATTGACCAGTTTGCCGCTCAGATAGCTACACGTCATCACTCACGAAATGGGTAAATTATTTGAGAAAAAACATACGACCTACTTAAAATAATGTAGCACAATATTTTATTAGTAAATTTACAGTAGGATGCTAACTGCGATCATATAGGTACATATGTAAAGGAGATACATAAATGATAATTATGATGCTTATAATACCACTTTAAAAAATTATGGGGGCCTCCAAAATTAGTTTTGCCCAGGGCCGCTGAAATCCTAAGCACCACCCTGACTGTAGCAACTCGAAATGTGACTTTTAGGCAGCTTACAATAGTACGGTTTTGCATAGTTTTGAATGAAACTTCACACCCCCTCTCATTTGCTAGGCAAAGCATAATAAATTGCTGCTTTAGTTCAGGCCACTTTTGTAATCGATTCACATCAACTAAAGACTGAAACTATAATTTGTTCCATTTATTTAATAGCGTTTTCAGTAAATTTTTCTGAAGGCTTCAGTATGCCTAAGTAGGCGATTTACTGTAACTCGACAGTAAAAAATTGAGTGGGGGCGAGCGGCTGCCATTCTTTCATTTTTAATGCACTAAACTGTCCATTAAGAGTTAATTCAAGCATCTAAAGAGTGCTGTGACATACTACAGTGAATGCGCTAAACAAAAATCTTGCAGTAGGAATCGAACCCGTGTTGCTTGGACGACAATCAGACGTTCTACGACTACGCTTATGCGGAAGTTTTTGGAGATGTTTAAATAGCTAGTCTATTGAGTTCAGCGGTCGATTTAGGACAAGCTGAATGCAAGAATTCCATCCGCATATTGCATGAATTGCTGCAAGACAAGAGTAAATTATGCTGTAAGAACTTCTATTGAAAAGCCCTTCCTTCAAATGAAGCTACAATGACCTCTAAATGACACAGTAAGTAAGGGAAATAGAGTTACTGTAGCCTTGGAAAAAATTTGCTGAAAATGCTCTCGGTTAGTGAAACAGGCTCTAGAGTCTGTTTCGTTAAACTAAAAGGCTTTTATTCAAATTAAAGCCGCATAAATCGGGTTCCGGAAATAATTTTCAATTCCGATGCAGTAATGAGGCTTGAAAATGTCTTAAGTTTGAGCATAAGTAATTATTTTGTACAATACCACAACTGTGGCGTTAGTTTTAAATATTTTTATTTGCACCTTGAATTTCTTCAAAGATCTCAAAGTTGAATGATACGGACTATAGGACTATATCTTTTTTCTGGGACTATAACAACGCTGTTTGGGAAGACGAGCTTTACTACTTTGCAGTTATTTACGGTGCTGTCATATACATACATATGTACCTACGTAAAATTTGAACAGAATTAGAAGGCGAAGCACACATTTTAAAAATAAAACCGATAACGGCGCCTAAGATCTGAAAAAATAATAGTGCAGTATTTTCATCTAACACCATTTCACATTTACTTCGAGAAACACTCAATTAGAATAAATAATTTTCATAGCCGTCACCACGTAAAGGCGAGCCATTAATCAAACCATTGCCATGAATTTCTAAATGATGCGGTTAGCCAAGGCGGACTGTATCCTGCCTAGCGCGAGGCTTTCAATGATGTGTACCTAAATGAAGAAATTTTGTGCAATCGCTTGTTTGCATTTATGATAGAAACTCAATTCAAAACTAAGCAGATTAGAAGTAAGCTTAAAGTTTTTGAGTGCACACAGGAGTGGCAATTTTCTGATCCGAAATTCGCAACGCAGGTTTGTGGTGTATTACACATATTCCTGCAATCATCGAAGTTATACACAATTTACAAAAAGGCATCACTGATGAATGTTTGATCTTTTTTAATCATGAGTTTCAGTGCTTTAATTCTGAGATCATAAAATAGAACACACGGGTAACATTAAAATATATTGTACTAGCTGAGCTGCCCAGCCTTGCCCGGGCTGTACTTGGGCCTGATAGCTGTATGGGATTGAGATTTCCCTTGTATTTTTTTATTTTTCGGGACTTTTGATGTTTTTGGGATATTTCTAAAAAAATTGTTGATAAAAACCATATTGTATTTTTTAAATTTTTTAAAACTGTCTTTTGTCAACCATTTCTTCGATTAAATCCATATTTTTGACGTTATAGAATGGTTCAGAGAATTCTTTATCCTAGATCATATTTTTGATGTTCTGGGATGTTCTGGAAATTATACCATTAGATGGTTTGGGATGTGCAAAAATTTTGTTTGATCATAAGCATATTTTTAACGTTTTATAATATTAAAAAGCTTTTTTTTGTTCCAAAACCATACTTTTGATGTTTTTGGAGCTTAAAATATTTTTTTGGTCAAACCATATTTTTGATGTTCTGGGGTGTTTAAAAATTTTTTAGGTCAAAACCATTTTTTTGATGTTTTGGGATGTTTAAAGGTTTTTTGGTGCAAACCATATTTTTGATGTTTTGGGATATCTATCTTACAGCACAGGATATGTTATAGCACTTTTACATTATCGACACATCCATGCTCTGAAGCACTTTTGATGTTCTGGGATGTTTTGGAAAATTTTTTTGGTCAAACCATATTTTTGATGTTTTAAAAATGTCTCTTGTATTTTTTTATTTTTCAGGACTTTTGATGTTCTTGAGATATTTCTAAAAAAATTGTTGGTAAAAACCATATTGTAATTTTTCAAGTTTTTTAAAACTGTCTTTTGTCAACCATTCCTTTGATTAAATCCATATTTTTGACGTTTTAGAATGGTTTTGAGAATTCTTCATAATAAATCATATTTTTGATGTTCTGGGATATTCTGGAAATGATACCATTAGATGGTTTGGGATGTTCGAAAAATTTTGTTTTATCATAACCATATTTTTAACGTTTTGGAATATTAAAAAGCTTTTTTGGTCCAAAACCATACCTTTGATATTTTTGGAGATTTAAAAATTTTTTTTTTGGTCAAAACCTGATTTTTGATGTTTAAGGGTGTTTAAAAATTTTTTTTGGTGAAAACCTTTCTTTTTATGTCTTGGGATGTTTAAAGATTTTTTGGTGCAAATCATATTTTTGATGTTTTGGGACACCTATTTTACAGCACAGGATATGTTATAGCACTTTTACATTATCGACACATCCATGCTTTGAAGCACTTTTGATGTTCTGGGATGTTCTGGAAATTTTTTTGATCAAACCTATATTTTTGATGTTTTGGAAAATTTTTTCCGTCAAACCATATTTTTGATGTTTTAGGATGTTTTGGAAAATTTGTTTGGTCAAACCATATTTTTGATGTTTCAAAAATTTTTTGTTTGTTGTAGCAAAGGTTGTCATATATCACGTGATATCTCATATCACTCATATGTTATAGCTGATGGTATCTCCTATATTATATCACTGCATGTTATGGCACAGACAGGGTATCAATATCAGACCTATCTTATAGCATTGCCTATCTTGTAGCACGGGGTATCTTATATCACACCTATCTTATAGCATTGCCTATCTCGTAGCACAGGGTATCTTATATCCCATCTTATCTTATAGCATTGCCTATCTTGCAGCTCGGGGTATCTTATATCACTTCCTGTCTTATAGCATTGCCTATCTTGTAGCACGGGGTATCTTTTATCACGTTCTATCTTATAGTATTGCCTATCTTGTAGCACGGGGTATCTTACATCACGTCCTATCTTATAGTATTGCCTATCCTGTAGCACAGGGTATCTTATATCCCATCCTATCTTATAGCATTGCCTATCTTGTAGCACGGGGTATCTTGTATCACGTCCTATCTAATAGCATTGCCTATCTTGTAGCACGGGTGTCTTTTATCACGTCCTATCTTATAGCATTGCCTATCCTGTAGCACAGGTATCTATCACATCCTATTGTATAGCATTGCTTATCTTGTAGCACATGATATCTTATTTCATGTCCTATCTTATAGCCAGGCACGTAGCTGTGGGGGGACTGGGGGGGTCTGGACCCGCCCAAAATTCAGAAAAACCATAACCCAGAAATAGTATAAACCGAGTTTTGTTCCTTTTTTAAAATTTTGCGAAAAATCGGCCATGTCTCAAAAAATGCTATGCTTAAGCATAAGGCTGCTCTCCCGCTCCACCCCTGTATAGGGTGACTGGGTGGGGCTGATCAAATTTTAATGTCGCTATGTATCCTTTCCCCGGTAGGTCGACCTCGGGCTAAAACGTCAGCCCACCAACTTTTATAGAGCCGGAGCCAACCCCGAACAAACAAACAAACTTTCACAAATATATAGTAGACTAGCAAAGAAAAATGCTCCGATGGAACAAAAAAGGGGAATATACTTGGGATTGTGAATTATCGAGGATGTTAAAGGAGAGGACTAGGAAAAATCTCCCTATGTTATATGCCAAAAATCGCAGAATATGTAAAAAATCAGACTTTCTCTAAACAATGCAAAAAATCGAAGTATATTCTGCGGTCTCTGAAAAAACGTATTATTTCAAAATAATTTTCTCTGATTGACATAATATCTTAAAAGCATATTACGTAATGCAACTTTTTGCAGACTTCATTCAACTTTGAGATGCTTAATAATGTAACTGAAAGTGAAATGCTATTAACAAATCATAATTAAGTTGTTCGTATCTAATTATTACTAAGCATGTCACTTAGCAGATACAGCCATTCTTAGTGTCAAAGTGCAAACAATATTCAAATTACCAAAAAATTGATTGAAAAAAGCAGTGAATTAGCAATGCAGTAGCTAAGCGAATTGAATGAAATAGTACATATCGATGCATTCAAGACAATCGATGATATTGTTGGTTCAAAGCGGTAGGAAACACGGAAGCTGACGTGCAACAGACCTTATGTAGATACTCTTTTACACATGTCTACAACAATTGTTTACTAAACTTTTACATTTTTCAAAGGCCGCAGAATATACCTCGATTTTTTGCATTGTTTAGAGAAAGTCTGATTTTTAACATATTTTGCGATTTTTGGCATATAACATAGAGAAATTTTTCCTAGTCCCCTCCTTTTACATCCTCGATAATTCACAATCCCAAGTATATTCCCCTTTTTTGTTCCATCGGAGCATTTTTCTTTGCTAATACCCTACTTTTAATTAGCATGATTTGGAAATACAATGCTAGATTTCATTTACTGTGCGGTTCTTCTAATAATTGAATGGTTTAAACTTTACAAAGCTACTAGTTGTAGAAAAAACAAACATTCTGATTAGTAATTCTCATGTTAGGTAGAACCTAGAGCTCAACTTAATTTACATTTTAAACTTTACATAAGAGTGTAAAGAATTTTAGTGGGATTAATAATTTCGATATTGCTCTGATATAACGATCAGCATTTATCAAGAAATGAAACCTCTATAATGTTCTAAGAACAAATTAAGATTAGGCGTTAATCACTTTACACTACTCTTCATGCGCCCCTAGCAGACGTATCACATCTGTTTCCATATATATTTTACGACTTTAGAGAAAAAATAAGTTACCGTGAGGCTCTAGAATGAAGCTTATTATATAGTGTAAACCTTACACTAGCAACGAGTGTAAAGAAGATTTTAGTCGGATTTGTAAATTCGATATTACTTGGAAATTACGATCAACATTCATGAAAAAATTACGTCTCCATAACGGTTTATTGACAAATAGACACAGATGTAAACCACTTTACATCACTGTTGAGTGTACAGAAACGCGCCCAGCTGACGTCCCTTATTTGATTCCATGTAAATTTTGAGATTTCGGCGAAAAATTTAGGTTTTTGCAAAGCTCTAGAACGAAGATAAACCACTTTACATCACTGTTGAGTGTAAACAAACGCGCCTAGCTGACGTCCCTTATTTGATTCCATGTAAAATTTCAGATTTCGACAAAAAATTCAGGTTTTCGCAAAGCTCTAGAACGAAGATTAATTAGCAGTGTAAACTTTACACAACCAACTAGTGTAAAGAGGATTTTATTCCGATTTGTAAATCTGATATTACTCGGATATTATTATCAACATTTATGAAAAAATTGCATGTCTACAATGGTCTGAGGACAAATAAACAATGAGTGTACACTACTTTACATCACTGTTGGATGTAAATAAACGCGCCTACGTGACGTCTCATATTAAATTCTTTGAAAATTTCTGGACTCTAGGAAAAAATTAGGTTTCTGGAATACTCAAAAACGAAGATAAATACATATGTAGTGTAAACTTCATGTAAACACCTAGTGTAAAGAAGATTTTAGACAGATTCGTAATTTTGATATTGTTCCGATATTACGATTAATATTTATAAAAAAATTAAGTCTCCATAATGTTCTATGGGCAAACTAAGAATAGGTGTAAACCACTTCACAACACTGTAGAGTGTAAATATATGCGCCAGACTTGCATATCAAATTTGGTTCCTGGTCCATTTCTAGACTTGATAAACGTGTCCCTGACTCGTAACCGGAGAAGCCGGCAGAAAAAACAAGACAGAAACGCATTTTAAACACCAAATTTTTGACTTTACACTCGCTAAATATTAATGTATAGACAATTTGCTTTGACATGCACCCTATATAAAGCACTTTACTTTTATTCTATTGGACTTATCCTGACTTCTGGACGGAGAAAGTGGCGAACAAAAAACGCAACAAAAACGTATTTTCCATCATTTAGAACACTGTAAACTTTAAAATTCCGTACCAAACTCCCCATTGAGTTTAAAGAAATTCGGTTTGGTACAATTTGTAACTTTTAAATCTTAGTACATTCCTGTGTGCCAAAATTCTCTTGCAAAAATTATTTGGTATGATTTATTAATCAAAATTCGGAAAAAAACGTGTTTTTTTCGCCCATTTTTTACCTCTGATTTTGAACTTTACACCCCCATAAATAACTCAATATTGCGTTTTTTTAAATGCGGATTGCTGCGATGTGTAGCCTCTGAAAGGCACTTTATTACTGCTGTATTAAATTTACCTGACTCAGAAGCGGAAAAATTTGGCAGAGAAATCTTAGTTAAAATCCGTTTTTTACACCATCAACTAGAGTGTAAACTTTAAACCCCAGGATCTAACACATTATAGAGCGTAAAAGACTTTGCTTATATGCAGAATGTAGCCCTTGATCCGTTCTACATTTCTGTCAGAAAACATTTTAAAAAACTCCTAACCGGAGTTAGTATCAGACATAAGCAGGTTGAAAACTCGACCAAAATGTGCTTTTTCACCCTCAGATTTTCGCACTCTTTACACTCCCATTCGAGAACTTATGCGATTTTCAACAGACAAAAACAAAATTAATTTGGAGCATCCCTTCTTCTATAAATCTGTGCCATTAATTTATCTGAGGAGTCAATACTGAGTTATCCACATGCCGTCTAAAAACCCTCCCAAAATTCATCCTATGTTATAACATTACACAAAAACTTTGCACCTTATTTACACAGTCAGTTTTGAGTTTCAAGAAAAACAAAGAAACACGGGCCACGAATTTTTTTATTATCTATCTTTTAAAAAAAACCGCACCTTCTAGATGTGTCCTGTTATCGCTGTAGGGGGTGCACAGGTGCTAGGGGTACCCAAGTATATTATAGGTATGCGCTAACGCGCTACCTATGATTTTAAAACAGGCGAACCAGCTCCGACTTTGCGGCTTTTGGCGCCTTGCCATCTTTGTAGCAGACTGTTTCAACAATGACGTCACCATACATTTTATAATAAGCTACAGATAGGTCGGTATTATTCTTCAGCGAAAATGTAGCAAGCCGATAATCGTTGGAAAATATCTGTAAAGAAACAAAAGTTTTTGAAAGAAGAAGCGTTTTTGAGCGTTTACTCGACGAGCTCTATGCAACGGTGAAGAAAAGATTTTGAAAAATTCAAAATTCTTTTCGATTGTTTTGCATATAAAATCTATTGTTTAAATTGTTCGCAAGGTTAAATTTCAGTGTCCCGGGAAAGCTCAAATGCTTCTGATTATACAATACCTAATTTTGTACTGTTTAAAACGCGTGTATGGGGATAGTTATTGATATCAACTATAATATTCATCTCTGATGCCGGGAATTTTTTTTGTAATTTTGCTAGAAAATAGGTTAAAATGTCTTAAAATTTAGTACTTTTGCACGAAAATCTCTGTACTGATTAGGACGTAGTGCTAATGGCCAAGCTGCTAAGTCACACCACCGAAATTATAGTTAAAACCGGGCGTTTCGGTCAATTTTCGTTACTTTCAAGCATAGGAATTGATAAATTGATCATTTAAGCTGGTAATTCAAAAAAGGCTATACATATATTATGCCTACGTGACATCTGATCTTCATAGATGACAGGCATTATAGAAAATTAAGACAACCGAGCGCGAAGTGCCCTAAAATTCTGAATTGACTAGCTCGAGAGTATGATAAAACTTCTTTTGGTAGTCTCCTAGTCCACTTCGGGAATTAACGAGTTTTTTTCTTTTTAGGACCTATTTGTGAAGAAAATTGTTGTTTTTTTGGAGATGAGGCCACCCTCTGCTCCTCTGCTTACGGGTCTGTGTATATTAGCATTTTTAGACATTTTTTCAAGGATGAAACTAATGATAAATCTAAGCGTGCTAGCAATGATTTGTGGCTTCAAATGGCAATTGCAAACACAATGCCCAATACGCGAAAACGGTATGCAATAAGATTTTAAAAAAGTGTCCGTTTTGATTTTTCATGAATGAAACGGTCTTCCTCGGCTACCTTCTTCGATAGTGAGGAATAAATAGCGATTGATAAAGTGATCGAGATCAGAAAGAAAAACGATCGAGATTCAAGAGTATTGTAATTCGATAACTTGTTGCAATTTGTAAATCAACATATAAGTCCCCTCTACAACTATAACGGGACCCGTCTGGGAGGGGCGGTTTATATTAAAAAATATCTAATAAAAAATTCGCTGCCGGTCTTTTTTGTTTTTCTTTACACTTAATAATGAGCTCGTAATGAGCGTGTAAAGTTTTGGCATAACGTTATAAGATAATCAAGCTTTTGATGGATTTTTTAGACAGCGTATACACATCTCAGTGAAATTGCCAGATACAATTTAATAGTATACAACTGTAGAAAATGAAATTATCTGAAAGCAATTTTTTTTGTTTTTTGAATGTTGGTTGCATTAGTTCTTGCGGGAGAGTGTAAAGAGTAAAAATTTGCTCTTTAAAGACAAATGTTGGATGCGTTCTTGCCTTATAGATGTCTGTTAACAAGTCCGGTTAGGAGTCCCAAAAATTTTTTCTGACAGAAAGGTACTACGGCTCAAGGGCTACTTCTGTTTATAAGAAAACTTTTATACACTCAATAGAGAGTTTGATCTAGAGGGTTTAAGCTTCAACACAAGTAGATGATACAAAAAACAGATTTTGTCAAGGATTTCTCTGCCAAGTTTTCCGCTAATAAATGGAGGGCTACACGTCGCAGCAAACCGTATTTAAAAAACGCAATATTGAATTATTTATGGCGGTGTAAACTTCGAAATAAATGGTGTAAAATAAGCGAAAAACATGCCTATTTTGATTGGTTAATATCTCAAATATTATGCGGAACAGAACTTTTCCATATACAAACGTACTATGATCCAAAGTCTACAAACTGGCCCAAACTGAATTTCTTTGCACTCACGGATCAGTTAAGTTCAGATTTTTATGTTTTTCGTTCACCACTATCCCCGTTAAAAAGTCGGGACAGGTCGAATATAATTAAATAAAGTACTTCCTAACAGGTACATACCAAAGCAAATTGAATTTATTTACATCAATATTTAGCTTTTTTGGGAGGTGTTAAGTCAAGAATCAGGTGTCTTAAACGTGCTTTTGTCTTGTTTTTGGTGCAACTTCGCCGGCTATGAGTCTTGACATGATCTGTAGTCTGCAAGTGTACAGGAATCAAGCTTCATACGTCAATTAGGTGCGTTTGCTTTCACTAAACAGTGGTGTAAAAAGTTTTGCATCTAATATTTATTTGTCAGTAAGCCATCGTGAGATTTACCATTTTCACAAATGTTGATCGCAATATCAGAGTAATATCAGAATTATAAACTCGACTTTCATCTTCTTTACACCCTGTGGTTGTGTAAAGTTCACTCAGCAGATTTATTTAAGTTGTAGAACTTGCGGGAGCTTAATTTTCTCAAAATGTTATACATAAAGACGAAATCAAGAATATGACTGTAAGTTTTCTCAACAAACCTGTTGTGTAATGTTTCCACTATTCATTTATTGTTGATGTTTAGTTTACACTACAAATTTATTTTACTTCCAGAGCATTGCAAAACGCTAATTTTTTACAAAATATATTCCGTAAGGTCAAGATTATGAATCTAAGTGTTTGTTTTCTTTACACATAGTATTTATGTAAAGTTTACACTGCTAATTAAATATAATTCTAGAGCCTTGCGGAAGCTTAATTCTTTTTCAAAATATTCTACTAACGTCAAAATTACGACGCTGACTGTTAGTTTCTCTACACCCAGTAGTTGTGTGAAGTTCGCACTATTCATCGATTGTTAATGAGTGGTTAACTCACCAGATTTATTTTGCTTTCAGAGCGTTTAAAGACTTCATTTTTTAAAAAATATGTTAAGTAAGGTCAGAATTACGAATACGACTGTATATTTTCTTTACTCTTAGGAAGTAGTTATGAAAAGTTTACACTAAATTCAGTTTCACAGGTTTGCAGAAGCTTAATTTTTTTCAAAGATGTCCCATGTAAAGTCAGGATTACGAATCTGAGCTAAGGTATTGTTTACACCCAATATTTGCGTACAGTGTATGCGGATAACCTTTCAAATGTTCAAATAAGGTGAGGTTGTCTTGTTTAAATAAGATGCTGCTGATGTTCAGAACAATATTATTTTCCGCGTTGTTGTACTGCTGTCACTATTGTGGCTTGTTAGTAAGTGTTTACTGACGGATGTACTCAAATCATGCTAATTAAAAGTAGGCTACTAGCAAAAAATGCTCAGTTGGATCGAAAAAGAAGAATATAATTGGGATTGTGGATTATTAAGGATGTGAAAGGAGGAGAGTAGGAAAGAGCTACCTATTTAAAGTCGCGAGATTCGCTAAAAATCATACTTTCTCTAAGCAATGCAGAAAAACCAAAGTATGTTCTCTGGCCTCTGAAAAAAGGCACCTTCTTTTAAGAGTGTATAAACATAAGTTAATTGTTGACTTCATGTAAAATGATTGTAAGTTGCAACGCTGACTCTCTCGTATCGTGATTGATAAAAAACAAATTGCAATTGTATTTAAAGGTGTGTTATTTTGTTATCAAGACCATTATAGCAAGCAAACCTGGCGTCAATTGATTAGTGTACACAATTGTTGCGGGCATGCAAGTGTGCCTACGTGTGGTCTGTTTCACGTGAGCTTATGCGTTTTTTACTGTCTTAAACCAATGATCTCCTTGATTGTCTTGAATGCATTGATGTTTGTTATTTCATTTATTTTTTTACAAAGTTGCTCCTACTTTAATCCATCTGCTTTTCCATAGCTACTGCATAGCTAAGTTGCTGTTTTTTCAATCGTTTTTAATTCAATAATCTATTTCAATCTGTAGGCAGCAGAATATACTTCGATTTTTTGCGTTGCTTAGAGAAAGTCTGATATTTATTAGAATTGCAACTTTAGGCTTACACATAGGTGACGTTTTCCTAGTTCCCGCCTTTTATATTATTAATATTCTACAATCCCAGGTATATTCGTCTTTTTTGTTCCATCGGAGCACTTTTCTTTGCTGTTACTTAATAATAGTGCAAGGTTGATATTGATTTTTATGGCTCTCAAAAACACCAAACCTTTCATCAGACTTTTTTACAACATTCAAAAACTCTATGTACAAGCGACAAAACAAGAACTTTTGCCAGAGGAGGGCCCGATACTTTCTATGCTACATGCACAGCATAGTCGGTCTGGAAAACGGAAAGAGGTTATGTTCGTCAGGACTTGATACGTAAGACAGCCCTGCAACAAAATAGAAACAATTGCTCTTTTTGCAACTCTGTGATGCGTTATTTTTCCCGCAAACTTTTCATTTATTTTTTAGCGGTAAAAAGCCTAAATCTCCTTCAGCGGATTATCTGATCCCAATTCTTGCTAAAAAATAATTCCGTAAGTTTGCTATTTTAGGGAGAAAAATTGCTGTGTTCATCGTTGAATAGCGTAGTACATTTTAATTAATCTAGAATATTCATCGAAACATTAGAATGTCCGTGTACAAAGCCGCCATTCTATTTTTTTCTAGAAAAAATATTAGATAAAACAAACGTTTTATCCAAGTTTGCTTTTGTTCATCAGAAAGTTTATTTGATACGACGAACGACGAATTCGTATTTTTGTTGCTACGTGGTTTTCACTTCAAAACGAAACAACGAACGTCAAACGAACTTTCGTTTTTCGTTTCGTTTTTCGAAAAATAAAACGACGAACGAGAAACGAAGTTCGTTCGTCGTTCTTCGTTTCATATTTACTTTTATTAAAAACAGCGACCAAACACGTAGTTTTACACGCCCGGCTATAAATAGACTTGCGTTCAAAAGCCCGACGTCATTCACAACAAGGCGCGAGGGTATCCACAAGCGAGAACAGTGGCCACCACACATGGGCGTGGGGGGATCTGGGGGGTTCCGGACTCCCCCAGAAACCAAAAGACCCCCCCAGAAATCAAAAGACCCCCCCCAGAAATCAATTTTTGAAATTTTTTTTCGTTTTTTTCGCAATTTTTTGATGCCAATGGATAGTGCTTGATGAGAAACGTCGAAAAATGGTGTTTTTATCGCCATATCACCATTTTTAAGGCCGTTTTTTGACCTTCAAAAAATCTTGGACCCCCCTAGAATTTTCTTGCTGCCCACGTATGGTGGCCACGCGTGAAATGTACTGTGGATAAAAATTTATTTTTCGTGCACTTTCGAGAATAGTCAGGAAAAGCTCAATTTTTGACGCCACAGACTGACTGACCCATAGATCTGTCATCATGCTTTTCAATGCACCTATCCGCAGCATTAGAGATGAAAAGCATGAGCGGTCTGGGGTCAAGAAATTTGCTTTTTTAGGGTCAAAATAACCTCAAAAACTAGTGTAAGCACTAAAATAGCGTAAAAACGATGTACGTTATTACGCAGTTTCCAGCCAATTTGAAGCTCTTCGGAACAAAATTTCAATTCGTTTTTAGCCTTCATTTTTCCTCGTTTTCCAAAAAAAAATTTCCAATTTCTACATTCTGGGGGCTCTAGACTACAACCCTTTCCCCACATGCATTTCGGACCGGACTCCTGAGAATCTTAAAGACCCCCAAAAATTGATACTCTTAGAAATGAATTTTCAGTGCACAGAATTCTACAGAATTTGGTTGCTGCTGCCTCTCGTATGAATGCGCCTTGTATAGTCAGATCCAGAATCTTTTTAATTGGTACTTCCCCAAATTTTCACTGTCTGACCATATAAAAGTCAGAACCGTATGTATTTCACTTCGGGCCGCAACCTACATAATTCTGGGGTAATTTGTCTTCGGGCCGCAACCCTACATAATTCTGGAGTAATCGCGGAATATAACCGCCGATAATTCATTTCTGAATTTTTCCTGATTCGGGGAGGGCTTTTAATTCTGAAATGGTTTGAGGCCTCTACACCATACGTGGGCAGCAAGAGAATTCTGGGGGGAGAGTTGCAAGATTTTTTGAAGGTTAAAAAATGGCCTTAAAAATGGTGGTATGGCGAAAAAAACACCATTTTTCGACGTTTCTCATCAAGCACTATCCAGACATCAAAAAATTGCGAAAAATGAAAAAAATTTTCAAAAATTGAATTCTGGGGCGTATTTTGATTTCTGGGGGGTATTTTGGTTTCTGGATGGTGCATACCCCACAAACCCCCCTACGCCCAGGTGTGCTCCACACACAAGTGTGGTCCAGCCAGACAAGCACGTGGGAGGGGCTTTCAGGTCAGTGGCGTGTTTGAGGCAGCCGCGTCTCTGTCGTCAAAAAATATTTGGGCACAACGAAGACTAGCTGTATATATTTTTTTGATAATTTTAGCCGTTTTAACATGATTTTTCAAATTTTTTCGTCGCTTGGCCCCGGGTAGTAGTCAAAAATAGCACTGACTTTCTGAACACTCTAAAAAACTACTTTCACGTCAGAGTATTTTTAGTTGTAGCAATGATTTATCGAGAATATTCTGACGCTTCGTGTGGACTTTTGCATTAATTTCGCGACTTTTTCATTGAAAAATTCGGAAAAGAAACTTCCTCTTGGTTTGTTCGTGCAAATTATGAGCCAATGGTGGATATCACAGCAGGGGCATGTATAATCAAGAAATGGAGCATAAGTTTTTATCCTATGCAGACCTAAATCTTCCGAATTTGTTTCTTTCAATATATTTTGAGAAATCCACGATGATTCTGATTTTTGGATCAAACGACGGCGGAAACATGTTATTCTGGGCATAATCGTAGACAAAATCTCGTGTGGGTATTTTATGTCACGATTATTTAGTATTTTGTTGTCAGTTATGATCATTGATGCACAGCATGGCCTATCTGGGGAAGGGGTCTTATATTAAGCTTTTCTGGGTCAAACTGACCTAAACTGGTAGAAACACCAATACGGTTAAAACTACGCGTTACTCATTCCCGGTTCATTTTAAGCACTTCTGATGAAACTTTTCAATTTTTAACCATTTTTGGTCTTCATGTTGCCTAATTTCCCCTCCCCCCATTATCTTATTCTGTGATCTGGACAAGACGCCTGAAGTAGTGGCAGATCCATGATTCCCTGACAAGGGTACCCCTAATTTCCCTGAAACTGTTCAAAATTGTCTAAAAAATTCTAGTGTTTTTTTTGCCATCCTTTGATAAGCAGAACTTGTGTCATGCGCTAAAAAGTTCGAAATTTCTTAAACGTTTCCGAATTTTTCAATGAAAAACTCGCAAAATTAATGCAAAGGTCCACACGAAGCGTCAGAATATTCTCGAAAAATCATTGCTACAAATAAAAATTCTTTGACGTTAAAGTAGTTTTTTAGAGTTCAGAAAGTCAGTGCTATTTTTGACTACTACCCGGTGCCAAGCGACGGAAAAATTTGAAAAATCATGATAAAACGGCTAAAATTATCAAAAAAATATATTCAGCTAGTCTTCGTTGAGCCCAAATATTTTTTGACGACAGAGAAGCGGCTGCCTCAAACTCGCCACTGACCTAAAGCCCCTCCCACGTGCTTGTCTGGCTGGACCACACATATAGGTGTGGAGAACACCTGGGCGTATGGGGTTTGGGGGTATGCAACCCCCCAGAAATCAAAATACTCCCCCAGAAATCAAAATACCCCCCAGAATTCAATTTTTGAAAATTTTTTCGTTTTTTCCGAAATTTTTTGATGCCAATGGATAGTGCTCGATGAGAAACGTCGAAAAATGGTGTTTTTATCGCCATACCACCATCTTTAAGGCCATTTTTTGACCTTCAGAAAATATTGCACCCCCCATCCGGACTTTTCTTGCTGCCGATGTATGGTGTGGAGGCCTCAAACCCCTACAGAATCTAAAGCCCTCTCCGAATCAGGAAAAATTCAGAAATGAATTATCGGCGGTTATATTTCGCGATTACCCCAGAATTATGTAGGTTGCGGCCCGAAGAAAAATGCATACGGTTCTGACTTTTATATGGTCAGACATTGAAAATTTGAGGAAGCACCAATTAAAAAGATTCTGGATCTGACTATACAAGGCGCATTCATACGAAAGGCAGCAGCAACCAAATTCTGTAGAATTCTGTGCACTGAAAATTTATTTCTAGGAGTATTAATTTTTGGGGGTCTTTAAGATTCAAAGGAGTCCGGTCCGAAATGCATGTTGGGAGCGGGTTGGGGTCTAGAGCCTCCAGAATGTAAAAATTGGAAATTTCCTTTGGAAAACGAGGAAAAATGAAGGCTAAAAACGGATTGAGATTTTGTTCAAAAAGTGCTTCAAATTGGCCGGAAACTGCGTAATGACGTACATAATTTTCACGCTATTTTAGTGATTACACTAGTTTTTGAGGTCATTTTGACCCTAAAAAAGCAAATTTCTTGACCCCTAGATCGGTCATGCTTTTCATCTCTAATGCTGAGGATAGGTGCATTGAAAAGCATGATGACAGATCTGAGGGTCAGTCAGTCTGTGGCGTCAAAAATTGAGCTTTTCCTGACTATTCTCGAAAGTGCACGAAAAATAAATTTTATCCACAGTACATTTCACGCGGAGCCACTGTTCTCGCTTGTGGATACCCTCGCGCCTTGTTGTGAATGACGTCGGGCTTTTGGACGCAAGTCTATTTATAGTCCGGCGTCTAAAACTGCGTGTTTGGTCGCTGTTTTAGTAATAGTAAATATGAAACGAAGAACGACGAACGAACTTCGTTTCTCGTTTGTCGTTTTACTTTTCGAAAAACGAAACGAAAAACGAAAGTTCGTTTGTCGTTCATTGTTTCGTTTTGAAATAAAAACCGCATAGCAACAAACATACAAATTCGTCGTTCGTCGTATCAAATAAGCTTTCTGATGAACAAAATCAAACTTGGATGATATGTTTGTTTTATCTAAGATTTTTTTTAGAAAAAATAGGAAGGCGGCTTCGTACACGGACATTCGAAAATTCTAGAATTCGTTAAACAAATTCTTCTGTTCAGCTCCAAAGAGTAGAATTTTGAGTAAAATTTTGGAAAAACTCAACTAATATTACTACTCTTTTTGCTCCTTAATCATTTTAAGAGTAGATATGCCTTCTTTGATCGTCAATCATAATATTTTCGGCGCAGCAGTATGGCTTCCTGGTGGCAGAGAAGAACAGAAAATCGTTAATACGTATCATTTTGTTGATTATTCATATACATTATAAACATTTTTGTTTATGCTGTGTTGTTCACAATTGTGTGCACGTATTAAAAAGCTATATAGAACGACGGCCAAAATTCTTTAAAAAATTTATATCCATTCTTTATGTCGTTAAATTGCTTGATTTTTTTTCATGCGACAAGCAGGAGCGAGAGTAGCGTCGTTATCATCAAATCTGCTGTTAAAAAAGTCATTGCAAAAGAAATAGTGTATTTCTTCGAAATTTATTTGTCTAATGAAACGATATCGATGATATCCACGTGGAAAAATTTAGATGGCTTTCACTGATATAAACCATTGTATTCAGAATAGTTTTTTTAAAATGTTTTCACCTGAAAATTTCTCCTAAAGTGCTATTTTGTTTGAAAAGACAATTGTTACCTACGTGCCAAGGATAAATTAAATCAATAATTCTGATGATGCTTTTTATCGCACTTGAAAGGGGAACACAAGAATCATTAAAAAATTTTTTGAATTAATCTGCATGTGGGCACCACTATATCATCCTTTCTACATTACAAAGATTGATGTGTGATTCACAAATATATAATTCCCGGAATTTTGTAATGAGATTGCAGGCTGAAGCAGAAGAATCAGATATCCAGCAGCAGCAGACTTAATAAAAGAGGAAAATTTTTTAAATTATTTTGCCTCAAACCAGCTAATCTTTTTAAATTAGTCAAAAATAGTGTAAAAAAACGCATTTCTACAGCATTGCCGTGAAAATGTGCAAATTGGGGTGTTCAAACTTTAAGAACATTTCGAATTTTTATGATATGAGCGTTAGACCAGGGAAAATAGTAGCGTTTTTAAAAAATTCAATGCGGAAAGCACGAAGTTCCGACAACAAAATCGATGGATCTTCCTGTGATCCCAAGAACCTTAAATTTTAGGTGAAAACTTCAATGGTTTTCGATTTTTAATGAAATGATCGGAGTTTTCTGGCTGTAAATAGAATTGCGGAAAAGACTTTAAAAATGGTACAGGCGCTAAAATGGCATTAAAACTACTTTATTAAACAGTTTCTGTTCAATTAAGAGCATTTTTACAGAAAATTTCAAATTTTAATCCGTCTAGACCCCCTTTTCTACCCTCCGTCTACGTGTATATCTGGTCACCTCTAGTAGTTATTTGGCGCGAAACGCCAAAAATATTGATATATTGAGCCAATTTATCGGCTAAATACTGGTTTTCTTTCAGGAATCTTGTAATCATGCAGAAGGTATTCGGAGATGGTAGAGTGAGATATGCAAAGGTTCTTGCATGCGTAAAAACAAATTAGCATGCGCTTTTTGATGTAAATTTAGGTATTTACGATGTTTCAAAGAGCGCCTGAAAAACGATACGACAATAAAAATTGAAATTTTCACCAGAATGCGACCCGTATCGTGAAATAAAGCAAGCTGGAATGTTTCGTTAGCCTTGAACAGAAAGGTCAGAAATTTTCTGTGCACATGCCACGTTTCGCCCAATTTGTCGCTCAATTCGATGCGCTAAAATGCAATTAAAAAATCTAATCCAGATGGCATATTTGAAAACAACATAAGCGTTTCTACTTTTGCCTTTGGTTGAACTTTGATTTGGAAAGCTACTCGGTGATCTGTGTTTAAGATATTCAGGACGAACGTTTTTGCCCTTGGCTTAAACGAAGCGCGAACCGAGATCATCTTTCCGGATTGGAAACCCATATGTAATGGTGATTCTGGCGGCTAAATCGATTAGACGTAAACAGGAGAATGATTGAGAATAAACACTTTACAGAAAGGTTAATAAAGCCTTGACGAGTGTGAAGTGTAAAAACAAGAAAGAAAGATACAAAACAGACTGAAGATAAATAAAACATAGTCGTAAATAAAGTGAAATTTGTAAAAAGAGCCTATTATTGAATATGTGAACTTCCGAGCATTTGATTTCGAAATCTTTTTGATATGAGAAAGTCTTACGCGCTGTCTAAGGTTCACTTTCTCCGCATTTTAATCGCTTATTTTTCAAACTTTTATTAATTTTTCACAGAAAGCTTTCATTTAAGTTCGTACAAACTCTTGCGTATCCTAACTGACCGTATTGTGCGGTATTATAAGTTTTAGCATTGATTAATTTTAACTCGCATTATTAATATACTAAAAGAACTTAGTAGAGAATTATACTACAGTCGTACAAGATATAATATAGCCCGCACAGATTTTATAAGGAAACTGCAAAATGTCAAAGCCGCGCATCGAAAAAATCTGAAATTCTGAAGATTCGAAATGATTTTATTCGGATTTCATAATAAATCCAAATAATTGATTTTGACAAATAAAAGCATATAACATTGTTTTCATATCTCAATCGAGTTCAGATATCAAAAGTTTCTGGTGTAACAGAGAAATTCTGTAGCTTAGAAGAAATGTCAAAGTAGATTCTTAAGACGCCACTGAAATACATGGAGCTACGGCAACAAGTGTCAAAATTCTATATTCAAATTAGCCCAAAGTTAAGGTATATGAAAAGCTCAATGTGCCCTTTCTTTATGGATATTATGTATTTTTATAAGGAAATATTTTAAACTGTCGAAATCGAGGCATGAAATAAAGCTTCTGGCAATTTTAAATGCTTTTGATCAAATTTCTGATTTTAATTTTAATGAAATGTTATTTTGTGATAATTTAGCTGTGCTCAGAAACTTATTTACACCGTACACGGTACGAGTATTACGTAATACGTGATGATCACTTTTACATAGATAGGCTCATAGGTGGGCAACACCGAAATTCTGGAGGAATGCAAGATTTCTTAAGAATCAAAAAACAA